>CM031239.1:951682390-952282390 GCA_018340775.1 Taxus wallichiana var. yunnanensis | reverse complement strand
GGCACCAATCGGAATGAAGGCCTTGGAGAAGAAGAAGTTAGCCATATGCGTCGCGCCCTACATGCTAATTAGTGGAGATCTGTACAAAATGGGTTAGGATGAGATCTGCATCCGATGTATACTAGAACATGAGCACATTAAAATTATGGAAGAGGCACATGGTGGGATTGTAGGAGGACACTATGCGGGAAATGCAACCACATGGAAGATTCTACTCACAGGGCTTTGGTGGGAGACCATTTATCAAGATTGCATTGAGTTTTGCAAGGCTGTGACCATTGCAGCGCCTTGGAAAACCTAGAAAAAGGGATGAAATTCCCTTGCGACCAATAGCCAGCGTAGAACCATTTGAGAAGTGGGCTATCGACTTTGTCGGACCAATCTCGCCAGTGACGTGAAGGACTGGTTTGCGGTATATCCTCACTTGCACTGATTATTTGACAAGGTGGGTAGAGGCAACACCTACAAAGGATTGTACAATGGCTATAGCTGCTAGATTTTTATGGGAAAACATAATCAACAAGTATGGATGCCCATTGAGTTTGAAAAGTGATAGAGGTACGCACTTCCTCAATGAAACGATCAAGATTCTGCTATCAAAATTCATGGTGGCCCATCACAAAACTACTCCCTATCACCCTCAAGCAAATGTAACTGCTGAGGCATTTGACAAAATTCTTAGCCACATGTTGACTAAAATTTGTGATGTTGGTAGACAGGGTTGGGATGACAAAGTATCAGTCGTTCTTTGGGCATATAGGACAACCTACAAGATGTTGAATAAGGCCACACCATTTCAATTGGTGTTTGGTGCGGAGGTTGTTCTACCAGTTGAATTCATGTTACCCTCTCTACGTATAGCGCGTGCATGAGTATTAGATGATGAACAAGTGTTGAAGAAAATAATTGACAAGTTAATGCAATTGGACAAAAGACGATCACTCACCAGGTGGAGCCAGAAGACAGAAAAAGAAAAACAAAAGGCATGGCATGATCGTCACATTAAGAACAAGAAGTTTGAGTTTGGGTAGATGGTCTTACTGTATGATTCAAAGTTTTTGCAACATCTTGGGAAGTTGAAAGTGCATTGGTTGGGTCCCTACATCATCTCATACATTCTTGACTCGGGCGCATGCCGATTCAAGCACTTGGATGGGACAAGATTGTTAGGACACTTCAATGGGAGTAGGCTGAAGCCCTACTATAAATAAGTCTTCTTGGTGTTTGTAAATAAGGCAGTGTTGCCAGTTAGTTAGGATTTCCTTTATTACATGTTCCTTTTCTTGTGTTTCCCTTTCTCATTGTTGTTTTGTTTTGCACCTTGGGCACCGGTAATCTCATTACTTTTTGAAGGTTGTAAATGCGCAGAGGACTGCACATCATTTTAGTGTGGGGTAGAGTAAGGTGGAAGAAAATGCAAAGTGTGAAGCGCCAGGAAGGATTGTGTTGGAAAGCCCGGTTGAATGGCCATGTGAAGGAAGTACATGCAAGGAAAGGTGAAAAAGTATGGTTGGTGTCAGGGTAAGGCTACATTATGGATCCACGTACAAGAGAGGAAGAAGCGCAAACGCAACACGAGGTAGGCAAGAGAAAAAATCATGACATAAGAAGTGCCTTTGGTGCTAGTTACGTGCGCACAAGAGTCTCTTGTCAAGATGGATTGGTTACGTGCCAGAAGGTTGGAGAATTGTCCACGCAAGGTTGGGCGTGTGAGTTAAGGAACTAAAGACGGGTTTGTTTGAAAAATTTACATTAATTGTTAAAGTATGGTGGTAGGTGAAGTGGCATTTAATGCTAAAATATGTAAAAACTATAAATAGAAGGTTGGGCACTTCATTATTTACTTTGTGTATACGAAGAAGCAAGAGCTTTTGCAAACTAGGGTTTCTAGAGTTGATCCGTGTGAAGAAAAATTGGATAAATTTAATCGTGAGTGACTAGTTTGGATCTACAAACCAGGAGGGAAATAGTTCACGGGCGTGGAGAGAGTTGTGGAGAAGTGTCGTCTTGTGAAAGGGATATTCCAGTTAGGGTTTGGCAGCTAGGGCACGGGTTGGAAAGGAGTTTCTTCACAAGTTTGAGATTTGAACTTGGAAAAGATAGAAGAGCAGAGCTAGGAAGAGAAGTTGAAGTGCAAAGATAACCTACACAATGGCACCCAAGAAACCAACAGTAACACCTAAGAAGGGCAAGGGAAAGGGAAAACAACAAGAAATTACCGCAAGTACCAACGAGGAATGGTATGCAGAAATGCAGTACCCATATGGGGTTTTGCTTGGGATGGAATGGGAATCCCACTTAAGAAAAATGACAATAAGTGACTACAATCATCGCACGAACGTGATTGAAAAGGAAATGGCACTGGAGTTAGTGCACCCGACTAACCAGAGAACACCTGAGGGGTTACCAATTTATAGCGATGAAGTCAAGGTGAAGTTAGAGAAGGTGGGATTATTACAACTCTATGAGTTGCCCTACTTGAAAGCCAAAGCACCTCTATCAGTGGCTAATGTCACGCGTACATGAAGACCACTTTCACTTTGCGAGGGTGCAAGATGCGCATAACCCCTTAGCTAATTTCAAGATTCACATGCCTTATCTGTGAAGGAGAAGATATAAAGGATGACATGTGTGACAAGGAAGCAATTAAGGAAGCTTGATGGACGCGTATGCATACGAAGGGGTGTATTTTTATATTGCGGATATCCAAGACCCAATGATGAGAATGGTCATGTGCTTGATAATAAAACTCAACGCGTAAGAAAGATGGACGTAGGTAAACAAGTCCTGGTTGAATGTTTGTAGAAGAATATCAGAGGGCACCATCTACAATCTATTCGCATACATTGCAGATGAAATTATCACCAGCGCACAAGAAGGAGACAAGATTCTCTTTGGTAATTTCCTCTTAACCATTGTGTTCTCAAAGATCGGAGTACCAGATGCAGCAGACAAGTTCGTTTGGGAGTACCCAGAGGAAGACCCCTCGCCTGCAAAAATATTTGAGAAATACACTTGTGATAACATGATGCTCGTTCACAAGGTGTGTCTTGAAAAGTGGTATACGCGTTTAAGGAATGCGTACAAGGTAGAATGGAGAATAACAACTACTAGTGCTTACAGTAGGAGAAGCTAAGTTCATTGTATACCAACACTTTTGTATTGGTAGGTTCAAGTTGACTGATGAAACCATGAGCCCATGGTGCAAGCTCCCATTCACCTTCACAACTCAATACTTCTAGGCAGGAGTTAACAGATTCAAGGAGTCCAAGAAGTTAAAGCTTGACCTCGGAAGTATGGACTGGGACCACAAGGAGATGCGCAGGACGTTGGTCTACCCCAACAAGCACGCGTATGTGGAAAAGTACGTGTCGCATGAAGTACAAATGATGAAACCCCTAACTCTGCCTATTTCAGGGAGGTCCGTGGCACATGTATACCTTTGGATAAGGCCCAAGTTTGAGAAGGGCGCTTATCTTGAAAATGAGATAGCTATACCTAAGGACCTAATAGGTAGGAAGAAGCCCACGCCAGACAAAAGAAAAAGAAATGCAAAAAAAGGAACCAAGAGCCCAAGTTACATAGGTAGCAGGCGCCCAGGAACAATCTGCTAGAACAAGTACTTACATGTGCGGAAGAGGTCCCGTCAAGGAGGAGGCACCAAAATAGGAAAAGCTTATTGCACGGGAGAGAAATCACGAGAGGAGGAAAAAGAGAAAGTAGAATCTCCTATCTGGAATCCCAGTTAGGAAGAAACAAAAGTTGATGGAGGAAGCTAATTCGGAGGAAAAAAATGCTTAGAGAAATACATTTGTGAGAAGGATGATGATGAAGAAGATGAATCGAAGAGGACCAACAACCACTTGTTTTCAACGTGCCTTTGTTCGGAAGAAGAGGGCAGGGAGGAAGAAAATGAGTTCCTTTTCATGCGGTGCAAGGGTATCTAGGAGGAGGAAAGTGCCCAAGACATAGGAGGAAGTAAAGAGGTTGGCACGCGAGGGTTAAAGAACTCTAAGCCTCATAAAGGATCAAATAAATGAGGTGGCAGAAAGAGAAGAAATGAAAATCATCTCGGCCTTGGTGCAACAAGAGTTGGAACGCTTTGAGCACTGAAATTGTCATGAATGAAGATAAGGAAGAGAGCATAGGAAAATATCACGGTAGCACGGAGGCCCTGGATCTAAATATAACTATTTCCAAGGGCACACACACAGGGGGAAAGCACATGGAGATCCAGAGGCAAGGAATGAGCTACATTAATGATCCCAACAAGGTGTTGTGCACGCGCTTCCAAAGCACAGTCCCAACAGATCAACTCTTGGCAATGAAGTCATTTGATGAAGAAGGTGCGTACCCTCGGATGAGGAAGATGCTCTCTTGGGCAATTGGAGTCCCACATTGACGATCCGAGTTCGACGTAAGCCAAGTGGAACTAATGGAAATCCACAGGTCAAAAGGAGACAACCCCTTGGTAAATTCTTAGCAGCTTTTAGATGAGCAATTATGCAATGCGCTCAACAAGGTCTTAGTTGAGGTTGAAGCTAGGCTCTTTGGATGGAATGACAGGGTAAAATTTCTAGAAGCAGAACTAGAAAAGAAGGAGGAAGATCTAGAAGAGAAGGCCAAGGATTTAAAGCAGGAGGAGTTAATTAGCGTTCAGCTAAAGCATGAACTTAGGGAAGAAAAGGCAAGGGTGAATGAGGTATATAAGAAGGTAGAATCCATCACAGATGCCATTGTTTTGAAGCATCCGACCTAGCACCACCCGTCAAAAGTATGGATCTTCCCTTGAGTGCCTTGAAGACTTAACGCGCATCCTCACCATGGAAAGGCAACCTCGACCTTAGAATCTGCAGAAGAAGTAACATCACGCCTAGAGAAGGAGGAAAAATTAAAGGTAGTAGCAATCATGGCTGAATACAAAAAGTCCTTGCTGATGTAAAGATTGCTTCCCATACTGTTGAGGCCGCATATGACAATTGCATAGACAAAGATAAAGTGGCAAGTATTTTGGTCACCAACTATGAAGCAGAGCTTAAAGAGTTCAAGAAAAGAACAAAGGGAAAAGAGTAGAGCGGGATAGAATCCTAGCCGAGGTTGAAAAGAAGTCAGAAGTTATTGAGGTCCTAAGGGGTACAATCAAGAACCGGCTAAAGGAGATGTACCCACATATTACTAGAAGGATGGATACGCTCGAGGATGTGGGTAAGGAGTTGGAAATAATTGTTGACACTATGAACACTCAAGGAGATGGATTGAGTTTTTAGGAGGTAAGCACCTAGTCGGTGACTCTCGCGAGAGTGCAGAATGAAGTAAATGCCTATACAAGTTGGAGGTTGACTTGCAAAAAGATTTTCCTATCTTGTTGCAATAATGTCATCACTTCCCCATTCTTTCTTCTTTCCCAAATTCTTCATTCCCTTATTCTTTTCCCAAGACGTTAAGTCTATTGTGATTCTTTATTCATTGGAGAATTGTTCAGCAGTGGAGAACATGCATAGTGTGGGGTGATGTTGGGCCCCTAAAATATTGACTAAGTCCAAAAGGGCGCATGGGTGCGCAAGACTGAAGTTAAGAAATGGGCGCACAAGGAGAAGGTGCGCAAGGCAAGGTTCTAGGAGGGTCTTAGTAGAACCCGTGATGCACACCCGTAGGATAAGGTCTCAAGACTTAGCCGTATTTGGCGTATCAGGCAGGACACAAGAAAAGCGTGACCCAACTGCGCATGTGGAGTGGATAAGGTGCTAGCTTGGTGCAACAAGTTGGCCTAGGAAGGAATATGCCTGCGATGGAAGTTTCTAGAAGACCATCATGGAAAAAAGTGGAGAGCTCAAGCCTGGAGGAGCATGCTCCCATGGAGGACCACATTCAGACACTTGGCGCCAGATCTGAGGCCGCAAAAGGATGAGTTGGCAGTTCAAGAGGCCTATAAATATAAGTGCCTACAAAAGAAAAGAGGGAGATCGATAGAGAGCGGAGCTCTGCAGAAATAGCACGGGGAGTCATATTGGGATGGGTAGATGAAATATAGGGGAAGGATGTATCAAGGGCTTGGGGTTATAAAATTTCTTTTTGAGAGCTAATGGATAAGAATCCAGTTATGATGCATGACTTTGGTCTGCCATAATGTGGTGTTTTGTAGTGAGTCTAATGAATGTAATGAGGTTACCAAGTTAATTGAATATGATCCTTCTTGGTTTGGATTCATACATGATTCTTCATAGTTCTTTGTCATGTTTTCTTATAAGATGAATATGAATCCCTATGCATTTTCCTTTCTGTTTTGATTCAATTCTTTAAGACTATTAAAGTATCGTTTATCTGTAATGATTTTATGATGATCTACATCATTCCGAGCTCTATGATGTTTGCATGTCTCATTCCCACTCACTTTACTTAAAGTTTGGATCATAGATGGTGTTTTACCACTCAAATCACATAAAAGAGAGACTCGACACCCGCGCGTACCTCGGGTGAGTGCCCAGCCTTGCCCGGGTGATAGCCAAGACGGGCATTGGATTCTTTTGTTCTTTTGCGGGTGTAAAAATGACTACATGCACTATTGTTTCATCTTGTTCCATAACACACTACTTTATTGGTTATACACGTATTTGACATATGAGTTACCTTTCTAACATGCTGCAGGCGTTCCATGTGCAACATTTTTATGTAGGGATATTTTCTTTCATATTTGTTTGTTACATTATTTGTTATTGTATGTTATTATATGCGGGCCTTTCCTTTGTTTGGTGTGCACACTTGCTCATTTGTTTATGGCCACTATAGCCTTGAGTGTCTTACGACATTATGAGTGATGTCACATGTTTTCAACTTGCTTTGTGTAGTCTACATTATCTTTTTGGGTGTTTTATATTATCTACTTATACATGATTTGTGTAGCTTACACTTGTTTTATACATGTATGCTTGTTCATACTAACACTTGTTTCCTAGCTGATTGTTTACATGTGCTTTAGTTTCTACCAAGCACATCATTTCCCCCTACAAGGCACATTTTCACGTTCGGTCCCCCTTTGGGGCCACATTATCCTATCCACGACGTCACATGCACCCCCAAAGAGGGGGCATCATTTGGGTTTATACACACCTTTGCACAACACAGATGCTTTGGTACAATTTAGTTTTCGCTTTTTTCGTCCATGACACAATGGGTTATACAACAAGTGGATTCAGACCAATCTATAAAACCCCATACACAACGAATTTTACATAGTAGATTGTCCTTAGCATTCTAGGGAGCAGATTCTGGTTGGAGGAACATCAGACTTTCCTCCCTACACTTCTTCATCCAGTGGCATTGGATCACCCAGAAAACCAGGAAGTACAGAGATCTCTTCACACTCTCGAGAAGCAGTTATAGGTTGGAGAATAACACATATTTCTCCCTACACTTCTTTGGCCAGTGGCGTGAGATCGCCCAAAAAACTCGCACTTCATCAACATTTACATGATCCTTTCTACACCCTTTTTCTCATCACGGATTAGGTGCACATGTTCCTTTTTCATTATATACTTTTACATATATACATGCATTTTTACACACATTTTTACACATATACATTTGTATTTGACTACTTGATCATCTTCTCTTTTACATGTCCATCCGTATAGTAAGAAAACAATCAACAAAAATAATGACATCACGCACATGATACTAACCATGCAGGTACATCACATACATTAGCATCTACACACGTGCTTTTAACCTAGGTTCACTCTCATCACTTCTATGTTTTTACATCTTTAGTCTCCATGCTCCATCTTTTTGTCACTCCATGCATTGCCTAGTCCTTGGCGCACTTTCTACATCACTCTACACGTATATCGGTACACATATCTATCTACTTTATGTTACTGAGCTTTCCGCTCACCAACATAAAGTGGGGCCAAAAGTAGACACAAAATCATGCACTTTGGGTAATTATTTAGTCTTGGTTTCATACTATTATTCATATGGTTCTTGAGTGAAAAAGAGTCCTAATCAACCCATGTATTTAGCCATTTTACTTTGCTCTTTGTCGTTACTTTCAATCTTGCACCCGCACCTTCCTATCTCGTATTTTCATAATGTGTTTTCCTATTCTTTGACAGGGGGCAGCTAGCCAAGATTGGGGTGCCCTGTGCACTCCTAGTCCCCTACAGGGTGCCCTGATCCTCTTTACACTTTACTCTCACCTTTTGGGAACTTTCTAGTCGTTTAAAATTTCTATCTTTTTGGTGGTCGTTATTTTCGGGGTTAATTACGAAATTAGAACAAGAGAACCATATAAATATAAAGTTATGAGACCATAATGAGTGATAAAGCACTAAACAATGATATCACCACCTAAGGTTGGATCCATCAAATGTTTCTATTGCTCCATTTGCATCCATCTAGCTCCATCACAAGGGACAAAGGTTGGTTCATCTGCATCACACTTCATAGGAGGGGATTTTATTCTATTCCATGCACCATTTAATTACATTCTACATTTAGTTATTGCTCGCTACTCACAAAGTACGATTGGCACAAGAGCACCTAGGACAGGATTTCCCACACACGGACACCTAGAACTACATTGGAGTGCGAGATGTAGTGCAACGCTTTCAATTAGTATGTCGCCATTGTGGACCTTGAGGATAGTCAACCCCTTCATATGCATCTTTCTTTTACAAAGTTTTGATGCTTTTTCTATGGTTTTACTGGTGTTTCCTCCATCTCTAATTTGTAGTGACATCAAATGAAATTGAGTAACATTTACATGATAGGAAGTGAACACAAGTGAACATCTAAAGCGACGCCTCGAGAGGAGGTTTACAAATCTTTTCAAAAACTAGAGTGCCCAGATTGCATATCGGGCGCCCCATGCACCCCTATCCATTTTTCAAGTGCCCCAATCCAGTAGGATAGCTCGGATCTACATTTTCTATAGCCCCTGCACATGACGGTCTCCCCTCTTGTTCGGCTAGTCTCCACTATGAAACGGTCCGAGACATGTGTGAATAAGCTAAGGCTTTTCCTAACCCTCTTTGTCTTTAGGGTTTCAAATTTTATTGTTTATATTTGCTTGGGTCTATTTACAACATTTTATTGTCATTTATTTACTACTTCTATAAGATCAAATTAGACTACAATATTTTCATTTTAGTTTAATCAATACCAATCATGCTTCTACTTTCTCCAAGTATCTTTACAACACATTCTTCATCATTCGACATCCCTAGGTATTCCCTCTATTCCTTTATTTATTTCCATCACCGTACGCCAATGCTTCTTTTTCATTACGAAATATTTTTATGCATTGTGACATGCGATTAAAATAGTAGGTGCACTACACTCCATTGGAGCATTGATTCCTAAATACAATTATTGACCTTATAATGTGAGATGAAAATGAGAAACATTATGAATAATTTTTTAAAAACAAATATTTAATTTGAAGAAAAAGGAGTATTAAAATATGTCGACCTTGAACTCACAACACACTTAAATGTCATGACTTTTCATAACAACCAAGGATTTGAAAATATTATGAAATATAACATCACACCTCTTGAAATGGAACAAGTGTGTCTCGTATGTTGGGAAAGAAACCAATGCAAAATTTTGGTAAAGGAAGTACTTTGAAAGAAATGAGGTATTAACAACATTTCTAATTTTAAAACATACCTTTATATGTAATTTATTTATTTTTGTTCAAATATTTTCATTTGAATCTCTTTTAAGGGATGTGTTATCCCTCTACGAAACTCTTCCATCATGACAAAGAAGCTGCTTTTAAATTTTGTGTAAGTCTCAAAATCTATCCATTCTTTAATTTCTTCATGTTTCTTTTTCCCCTTTTTGGATAACTATTAAATTTGAACTATGTTGTCATGCAAAATGTCTAGCATGCATGATTAAAATTTTTGGTCATGACAACTAAGGCACTATTTGAAAACCTCCCTCTTGGTCATTATAAATCCTTCCTTTGCCAACCTAACAATTTGCATAGTCCTTGGGGTTTGTGTCATCCTTATTATGGCTGAGGGGAAAGTGTTAACATGGTTTTCAAGTGTGTTTCATGTGCAAGGTAATTAATCCAAGTTGTTTTCACAACAAGAGTAAAGATCTCGAGGTCGAATAATGCTCTCCGAAGCACTAAATTGGTTATTTTCAGCCATATTGCAACATAAGGACATCCTCCGAAGTCGGGCAGAAAGACTCAACTTATTTGGGATTTTTAAAGAGATAAATGAAATGATCCATGCCATATTGGGAAAATATGTCAAGACAATTGATGTCGGGGGTAACTTCAATGAAATAGGGTCATTTTGGGCACACAATGTATGAAGGCTTCAACGAAGAAAGCCACCTTATTCTAAAGATTCTAGGAGTTCTAGAAGGAGTTGAGAGATTAAAAAATAGTGAATGGAAATCTCTTGGAATCCTCCACATGAAGGAGACATACATTTTTATCCAAGTCTCGGATATCTCATGTGATAGCTTAAGTCATTGTTGCTCCTTTATGCCAAAAGGGTGAATGGTGGAAAAATCAAATTCACGGATGAATCAAGTCTTTAAAGTGGTGGTAATGAACTCAATTGATGCTTTGGAATCAAAATCATATAATATTTCACCTCTAAACTCCAACTTTTTCTCCGGGGAAGAAAAGGCAAGCTACATGTTCTAATTTCATGTTTGGATGATGACATCAACATCACTTAATGGCTTGAGCACATTTTTACATACAAGAAAATGTTTCAAACTATTAGTGTTGAAATATTATTCGGATTTCATTTTGTTATATATCAATAGAGACAAATATCTAGACATATCTTTAACATTTAACTCTAATTCAACACCGTTGTGATTAATATATGAAGACATCATTACTATAATATCTTGATTTCATGTGATGTAGAAGGGCTATAATGTGTTTTGTAATGTTTTTGAGAAGCTTTACATATTTTTTGTTTTTGTAGTTGGTGACTACTTGCACTCCTTTCTATGTTGGAAGTGTTTACTTATAGGGGAGTCTTAAAAGTAATCCATGTAATGTTATTGTTTGATATACTTTTAAGTGTAACCTTTTCAACCTTTTCCTTAATAATTTATAATGTTTAGAAATGGAAAAATTGTTTACGTATATATTTTTGCTCACTCGAGGGTTAGTTTGGTGATTACATTGAGACACACATGTAGGCATAATTAGCTTCAAATAAAGATGACCCACCCATTTGTTATACAATTATATTCTAATCAATACTACAATTATATTAAGTATGTTATTTTGACCATGTGTTGTACATGTAAGCAATATTCATGTGTGATATATGGAACTTTAGACTCATGTTACTCACATTTGGGGGTTAAAATTAAAGGATGTACGACCATATTTACATTTTCTACTATAAAATACATTTAGATTGTAATAGATGCAAGGAAAAAAATTAGAGGAATAACCAAAATACTAAAGAATTACAATAAACATATATTTAGTTTTTTATGTTTCCTTTTGTAACCACAAAATGCCCTTGGATCTTAAGGGATATGTTGAATGGCTAACTATTGTAAAGATGTACATAATAGTCGGTATGATCATAACACTTAACCCAAACCATATTTTTAGTGTTTTTTTTTATAAATGTTTATTATTATTTAAGTTATTCTTCACCAAAAACTATTTTCATGCATAACATTTGAAGGTATCAACCATTCATGGTACTCATGTTTGTTAGTGTTTCCTTGTTAAACATTTTATCAAATTGTAGACATTAAATCATGTACTTTGGGTATCTATCTAGTCCCGATTACAGACTACTATTCATATGATTCATAAGTAAGAAAAAAGTACGTACTAACCCTTTTCTTTGGCCATCTTTGCTTGCTTTTTGTTGTCGCTTTTGATCTTACACTCTGTTTTCCCAACTGTCTTTTTATACTTTGGCATTTCTGGTTTTGGACACCAACACCCAATGAGGACGCTAGCAAATGACCACCCCCGACCTCTTTGTACTTTGCTAACATATTTTTGGTCCTTTCTAGCCATTTGGGCATCTTATCTTTTTGGTTGTCAGCATTTTCGTGGTTAATTACGAAATTTAAGCAAGGGAATCATATAAATATAAAGTTATGTGACCATAATAAACACCAAACACTAAGTATCTATTATCACCACTTAAGGTTACATTCTAGAGCATTCAAGTATCCATCTAGCTCCACACATCGGAAAAGGACAACCATTTATGCATACACGCATTAGAGGGAAGTTCATTCTTTCATGCACACATCTATTTACATCTTTTACATCTAGCTACTTGCTCGCTATCAAGTGTGACACACACAAGAACCACCTAGGGCACAATTTCGACACCTACACACACGCACACATAGAACTACATTGGGTCTGAGATGTAGTGCAATGATCGGTTGTAATTTCACTTATTTACTCGAGTTTGATGCGTGTTTGGGGTTTTTGTAGGTCATTTATTTATTACAGGTTATAGACGACATCATAAAACTTGATGAGACATACTAGAGACAAGAAGCGAAGGATAACGAACACCTCGTGACCCTCCGAAGAAGGTTCACTAAGGTTTTGAGAACTCATAGGATGCCCATAACTTGGTCTACGGTGCCCATGCAAGTTCCCTTGACCCATTCCAGGCGCCCAAGTGCAAGCAAAGCTTACATGCGCAGAATTCCATGTGCTTCGTATGATATTGTTATGTCAAAATTACAACACCCCCTGATTTGTCTTGGGTGTGTGTGGTATTCTGTGTAATTTGCATAACATGGGGTTATCCCTCAAGTGTGGGACTTGCGAACTTGAGATAAACCTCTGGAGAAGGTCGGATTCCTCTACCTAATCCTAATGTTAAACTACTCCTAAATGCAAAAAAACACCTAACTAAGCCTACACTAACACTTCCAAGGAGACAGGGAGAGAAAGAGTGCATAAAAGGGAAATCCTACACTAAGGTGGTGATAACACCAAGAAAAAGGGGGTGAGATATTCTGTTGAGGGAGAAAGAAGAGGGAAAATAGAGGGGAGAGGTTAGGTGAATATGACACTGAGACCTAGATTCTTACTCACCATCCGAACTCCATGAAACACAACTACATAAACTGGAAGTGAGAAATACATGCACATGATATGACAATAATAATGGAGAGGAAAAGAAATACAATAAAACATAAAAAGGGTTGGAAAACGCCACAAAAATACGTTTTATTTCTTCAAAACATGCATAGACCATTTACATCGATGCACAGAGGCATAAATGCTTTTTCCAAGCACAAGAGAAGGCTTACAACTTGAATGGAGTTAAGGGAAAAAATTTCAAGAGTTTCCCTAGCTCCCAAAATGTCTCTCAAAAATGAGGGGTTCGATTACATTATATAGCCAATTTTCACCCACCCTCATTAAAGAGGTATGAGCACCCATACAACTTAGCATCTCGAGGGTACTTACATGAGGATGACAACATGGGCATCATCCTGCATTAAATATGGTTGTTGGGATGTCATTCACTCACCTACCCGCCTTGTCGGGGGCTAATGAGTCACCCAACCATGTGATCTATCCATCCTCGCCGTCTAATAGCCAGGTCATCTAACCACATGACCCATCCAACCTTGTGTGCCGCCTTACCTCAGCCACCCAACCCAGGGGGTTAGACGTTGCCCAACCATGGGGGCTGTGCATTTTGTGGTAGACACCCAACCTGATGGTCATCACCTTTACACCGTGGGCCATCCAACCTGTAACATTGGACGATTGTCTATCTCTACCCGCGTCGACATGCCACCCAACCAACCGAAGTCATCCAACTACCGTGTCGTCCAACCCGTCCATATGTCACATGCCGACCAACCCCGAGCTTGTCATCGTGCGACCCACAACGAGTCGATCGACCAACCTAGCCGACCAACATGTTTTTCATATAATGTGCCACCTATCCAACCTAGGCATCAACCCGTAAGTCTATCCCAAGCATCCAACCCGGGCGTCTAACCTAGTGTGTCACCTAACCGAGTCGTCTGTGCCGTCCAACTTGCATTGTTTAACTCGTCGGATAACTCAACCAACCTGGCTCGCCACGCATGAAGATCAATTTAGCTAACCCATTTGAGTTGTATTTCTCTCCTAACCTGCGGGGTAAAACTTGATGTCGCACGCGTGCAGAATTTGAATGGCTAAGTCCATTTATGATGATTTATCCAAATCAACTTGGGGGTGAATTTAGTATAACAGATACTTCTCCATCTTTGTTCACCGTTTGTGACTTCGACACGAGTCTATATTTAATTGTGAACCAACTAAGTCTTTCTATCTCCTCTTTCTGCAACTAGGGTTTCATAATTTCTAGCAAAATAATTCTTAGATATATTAAGGGAACAATCAATTATGGGTTGCATTATACTAAGGATGAAAATTCTAACTTGCATGGATTTTTTGATTCTGATCATGATGGTGATGTATTAGATAGAAAATATACTTTTGGTTATGTGTCTAAATTTGGTGCAGGTGCCATTACTTGGTGCAGTAAAAAGCAACCAATTGTTTCTATCTCTTCAACTAAAGTTGAGTATAGAAGTGTAATGGAAGCTGTAAAAGAGGTATTATGGCTAAAGAGGTTGTTTGATGAGATAAAGATGAAGGATCAAGGCGGTGTTCCTTTGTTCTCGTGACAATGACAGAGCACCATAGCTCTTGCACATAATCTAGTATAGCATCAGAGGACAAAGCACATTGAGATACATATACACTTCATCCGTGAGAAGGTGTTAAGTGGTGAGATAGATCTCAAGTTTGTGTTGACTAAAGAGCAGGTTGTTGACATCTTCACAAAACCCTTGAGTGTTGTAAAGTTTTATCACTTTTGTGAAAAACTTGGATTATCAGAGTTTTATTGAGGGGGAGTGTACATGAAAATGTCACCTCCTAATGGAACTTGGTATTTGTAAAATGAAAAATGCATTGTAATAAAGACCTTCGGGCAAGTGAAAAAGACCTTTCGAGCAAGTGTAAAAAGACCTTCAGACATGTGTATACCTCCTCGGCTTCTTTTTTAGAAAGAAGTGTAGAAAGACCTTAAAGGGGCTCTTCAGTAAACTCTTTAGTGTTATTGAGTTTATTGGTAAACATCCAGTGTAAGCATATTGTTAAGAAGGACCTTGGTTATAAAAGGCTCATATATGCTTGGTTTCAAGTAACATTTTATGAGAACTTGTGAGAACATGTAAAATTCACAAATCATACTTAGTCATTGATCATGTGATGATCTTTGGGATTCCAAATCCTTTTGTACCAAAAGGTAACTTGAGTATGATGGTGGTGTTATAATTGCTTCAACCTATATGCTAGCCTAAATCCTTTATGGTTTAAGGATTGTAAATCATGTAGTGTACCACGGGCAGGTAATCTATTGGCATATGTTATCCGACTTAACATTAAGGGGAGTGTTGGAACATAATGTTAAGTGGGTTGGCCACCCCTTAATTAAACATGGGTCCAACATTATACTATAGATTAAATATTTAATAATAAGAAATATTTCTATTTCTATTATTAAATATTCAAACCTAGGAATATACTTTAGGTTAAATATTTAATAATAAGAAATAGTTATATTTCTATTATTAAATATTTTAAACCTTGGTATATGTGTCAACTAACATGGTTGAAAAGGTGAGTCGGGAGACATACCCGATCACCTCATATAAAAAGGACTTTGGGTCCTCATTTGACATATTGGAAAATATATATCAAAGGTGTTTTTACCCTTGTGATTAGGGTTTCTAAAGGAGGAGGTAATTTATTGGATGTAAAAGGGTTCTCTATAATAAAGGTTATTTTTCACAGTGGTTTTTTACCTTCGGGTTTTCCACTATAAATCTGTGTCATTTGTTATTTACTTTTTGTAAGTATTTCTTTATTTGTTATGCAATACAATGTGATATATATTTATTTAATATTGCATAGTTTAGTAATGTTGTATAATTTAATTGATTAAATCAGTAGTTAGTAGAATCCTCAAATTATATCAAGATATGTTCTTATTGCATATTTATTTATCAACGATGTTACATATTTAGATTAGACATTTTATTCATTTGTTAATATTTTGCTTAATCACAAATTTAAAAGAGTTAAAGATTATCATTGTTTATTTTCTTTTTGTAAATTAAATGGTGTGCTACAAGAGCATTCTCCAACAATTGATTTAATGGCGATGTAACATGATAGTGATCAAGTAGTTTAGATGCACATACGCAAATGAATTCATAGATTATTCATTGTTACTTATTCCTACTAGCTTAATCATTGTAATGGTTTTGGCATATAATTATTACATACATATAGTAAATATGTGTAAGAAGCGGCCAATCCTATGCAATTGACATTTGTTAGTACACATGATGCACTAAATTTATTCAAAACCTTTTTAACATCCCACTTTGCATCCACACTAAATTTATTTAAACCCTTCCAAACTTCCCACCATATATCCTCTTGCCTCTCCAAATATATTGCTTTTAACATGTTTTTACTTTCACCTATATTACTTTCTACTCTTTTGATAAAGTGCATTAGCTTCACCACGATCTACCATGTCATGGCTTTATTTATTTATATGCTCATTTATTTTCCTCTCAAAGTAGGTTTCTTGTTTGATGATAAATAAATTTTAAATCCAAACCAACCAAGAAATAAATTGGTATGAAGTCTATGTAGTGTTCAATCACTTATATGTGTTAAAATCTACATTACTAGTAGGTCAATGAATAATCATACTTGCTCTAAAATATTGCATGTTAACCTTGTAGCACTAACTATCCCAATGTCCATATAACATTGAATATCATTTATACGATTTCCTTTTCGGCTTTTTGTATCAATTGCCATAAAAGTGCACAATTCTTATTTTGTTGGTTTATGACACAAATAACATGATTTTTCATTGTTTCCTTTCCAACTAAAACTACACAATCATCGTTTTTTGGTTTGTAGTTTTATCACTATATAATTAGTACTTTTGGCTGGAATTTCATGTGATGTGTATTGCTAGGAAAGAAAAGGAAAGGAAACCCCTTTTAAGATCCACGACGTTGGGTGTAGCATATGAAACCACCTCATATTCTAATGCAACATTTGAACTTGCAACCTCCTTTTGAAGAACATGAATTCTTCGCCATTACAATATTCAAGCTCTTAGTGATTGTACATATAGTGCTAGTCATTATATGATCTTAACGTGAGCTATAGTGTTATGGTGTATATGCAAAATGAATTTTAGTAGTGGGTTTGGATTTTGATTCAATTATATTAAATTGTGAAAGTGGCTACCATTCAATGTATCGATTGCATTGGAGGTGTTAAATTTGGGTGTGTTCAAGAGATTCTTGTATTTGAAGACATGAGGACATTTTCTAGACTATGAAATTGGCTATATCTAAGCACAAAAAAACAATCGACAACAAAGTTGTCTGCAATCGTCCTTTGTAGAGGCGAAGGGTGGTTCCCATATTGGGATCTTAGATTTATTCCTTTCATAAGGAGTAATGTATGGTGTTGCCTCACACTAAGGGTATTATTTTGAATATATAAAATACTAGGGCTTCTTGGCCCACCAATATCTTTCGTGTAATGTTGATCTACATTTATTCTACACATTTTCATAATTATTATACATGAAGACCTTACCAAATTCAATTGGGATGGAGATGGTTTCGAGGACAAACTTTCACTTAACTTCCATTATATTTAGTGATATCCAATTATTACATTTCATAATGTCCCCTTTGTCATGGTCCCCTCAATTAAGATCCATAAGTTCTTCAAAAAGGGAATCAAGACCATTTATGACTTTTTTTTGTAAGGTTTCTTGCATTTCATTTTTTCGAGATGTTCCATCGTAAGAATGAGGATGTTGATTCCATTTTGAGATCCATAACTCCATATCTAACGATTATCTCCATAAAATCGGTGGCCTCTCTAGAGCCCCTCGGGAAGAGATTGGTAATGGCATATAGATATTGTTTTTGCGGTTTAAACTCTTTATTAGTTATATGTTTCTTGATCTTTTAGATATTCAATCAAATACCTTTAGCCATCGTTGGATATTATCCTGGACTCTGCATGGGCTAGGCGGTTTGCCAATCTTTAGAAAGGCTATATTGAACCACAAAAATGAGCATATTTTTGTAAGATTAACATTGTACTCTTATGTATTATTAACAAAAGTGTGCTTTCCAATTTAAAAATATTAACTTTATTTTTATTTTTTTGTAAAATATGGTGACCTCTTCGAAATTTATTGTATTGTTCTCTAAAACTATATAGGTATGTATGTATGTATGTCCCTATCCCTCTTCCTCTATACATATGGGTCTTCCATCTATCAAGTCATAGAGCAAAGGATGAGTATCACCCCAAGAATTCTCTCTTTGCACGTATTCAAGGTGATCGGCCATGACTTGTGAAAAGTTATGTGGCATTCACTTTCTCGAACTCAAGGAAGGGCTTTACGTATGTGGTCGAGAGAATTTTGCATTCTTCTTGCAAGAATTGAAACAATGAACATCAACATAATATATACTACCCCATATTCCATACCAGAGCCATCAAAGATAAGGGAGGCGGGCGAGTTTGAGGGCATGGCATGTTGTTGCGGTGGTACTTACGCTATATGGGCTTGGTGACCCATCCCATTCATATCTTCATACCGGTGTTACGAGAGAGGCCCCTCCTCTATAGTTCATAGATATGGTGGCTCCTATATATATATGGTACCTTATCTCAAAGATAAACATTCAAAAACATTAAATTAAAAGAACTATAAAAATAAAAGGTACTTGTGTTCAATAGAGCAAAAAGAAGTGGATAAATATCCTTTACATATTTATATATAGTATGTGTATAATCCTTCCAAAAATCTGTTTTCCGTAACTTTTGGATTAGAATTAAGTGTTTGAGGCATATCGCATCTTCAAAACAATCTTCTAAACTAGGTTTGCTCAATACTTTTGAAACATAATATGTGAACCACTTGTTTCACATAATAATACATTTAAATTGTGTACATTTAAATTTCAAAAATATGTTGGTCCTCGGGGACCATGACTCCACACGATCTCATATGGCACCTTCCATGAGCAAAATTTTACAAGAAATAATAAGTATTTAAGTATATGAAAAGCAAGAAGGAATTTGAGCCAAAAATGAATTTAAAAAATCAAACATTTTAATTATGCCGAAAGGAATGTCTAAGTTAGAGTCGGGGTTTACTTTGTACTTTCACCGCTCCTCCTCAACAAACCCTACCCCTCCACACATGGATTAAATTTGACCATTGTTTAGACATTTTTGTATTTTTCATTTGTTTTATTGTTTATTTTTCCTCGTTGTTGTGCAACTCTGTCACCTCTCCTAGGGTTGTGTTTGAATCGTTGAATTCAACTTTCACATATTAACGTTATTGTATTTTAGTTATTTTTTTTTATGTTAGACTATTAAAATCAATGAGACTATTATTGAATATGCGAGATCACGGCTAGCCTCGACTCACATAATAATATGCAGATCGATGGGCGAGAGGATATTACCCAATACTTTCTTCTACCATATACACTATTTCTTAATAATTTAAAAAAAACGTATTTACACTTTGGCACCAATGAAAGACTCATACATTGCACACTACACTTTGATAGTTGTATTAGAAAAAATCCCTCCTTGTAAATTAGAGAGCAATTTGATATTTTGATAACATTAGAAATTGTGTAGAATTTATCTAAAACTTTCAATCCGACACATAAAATCTACCTCTTGCTCATATAACAAACCAATGGAGCTCAATTATCGATGATTGTCCGAACGTCCCCTATTTTCTACAATTAATCGAGCTTAAAAATGAAAAGGGAGGCTACATAGTGCTCTGACAAGCAAACATTGAGTTGGGTTTTGAACTTGGAGAACTTATAGGATTTTTCTCATTTTTATTTTTATTTTTTAAGAATTTGAATAGTTTAAACATTGATTTGAGCAATAGCTCAGATTTCTTGTGTATTAATAAATAATTAATTTTAATGCATGCATCAAAAGTTGTCTCTCTTTGATCTCATTACCATTTCAATGTGCGATATACTTGTTAGTGCAAAATCACAACACCCCCAAATGAGTTGTAAGATCTGCTTTTCTAAGGTGATTCATTTGGTATGATTCACATAACATTGAGTTGTTCCCAAAGTGTGGGACTTTGCAGATGGGAAAAACTCTCCAGTTGAAGGCTAGTTCCTATTCCTCTGTTTTAGGTGCGTGCGTAAAAACTTGAGAGGGCCTATTAATAAACCTAATCTAAGTTTTACCAAGAAGGCATGGATAAAAGGGATGCAGGAAATCAAACTAAGTTGTAATGTGATGCACCAAAGGAATGATGAACATTAGTTTTGTTGATAGACACAAACCAACAAAATACATACGATAATCAAGCACAAATAACCATATTTATAATGAAAGACCAGATGAGAGCAAATGAGACAGGAAAGGATCTAAAATCGATCATGATCGTATTTTATTGCTCTGCATATTGATACAATGCATTACAAGTGGCCAAAAGGCAAGAAAAGTATTACAATTCTGAGGGGAGATCTGAAACTCCATGAGTTCCTTTTCCAGAAGGAAAAGGAAGCCTGCAAAACAAAAGAATGTCTAACCCTTTACAATGAGTCCCGACCCTACATTTATAGATTCAATCAGAGAGAAGAAAGAAAAAGAGAGAAGTGGGAAAAGCAGGTCAAAGCTCAACCGCTGCTATTAATGCCTCCTACAAAATCTGCCCCCAAATCTGCTTGACCGTGCATCAACCACTTTGGTTCGGCACCTCAACGAAGGAGGAAATGGCGGAGCAGATCGAATCCGATCTGGTTGTTGGGGCAAAAATAAATCCTACATTAATGGCCCTGAAGACGTTTCTCCATTTTTCTCCCACATAACCTCACCAAACTTAAAGTTTCAGATCTTCATGGCATGGACGAGGCCGAGATCTTTCCAACGGTGTCAGGTTTGCAATATTTCGAGCCCTGATTCAAAAGATATGCCCCTTCAAAGTTTGTATCGGGTCCATACAAAAGGACGGGAAAACTAGTTCGAAAAGCGAAGCCCCTTTTGAGGCTAGGACACATGGTTGGTTGGTGCATGTATGAGGGTGGCCTCTGTATTTTTCTCTTGGAATGGCGCGGGGCTGACACGTGGCTTCCTCTGCCTTCCTGCTCAATTTCTTTGTTTCTCTGTTAAGTCCTTTGCTCGGCGGGGTCATATTTCTTGACCGGGGACACACGGTGGTCTAGTGATTATTTAAGAATCCTCTCTCTATTTGACCCTTGAGTGAGCACCGTTTGGACACTTGGCACTCCCTGTTGGCCGGCCACTATGCATTGATTATTTAACCCGACCCTATTCCCTTTGAAGAAATTGGACGCGTGGAGGCTCTACGCTCACTGAAACTTCCGATCAAGATTTTCCCTTGAAGGAGCGTCGAGTTGACACTTGGAAGCCTCCGCAGGTCTTTGGACTTTTCAACAACCTCTTTCTTTCCTTTTCGGGCCGTAGGCTATGTGGCGAATTGGCGCTTGTTCAAGCCTCCGCTTTTGGATCTATCTTTGGAAATGCATCGCTTGGACATGTGTGGCGTCCGCTATGAGTACTCCTATACTTAGCCTTTTTTGAGGCCCATCCTATCCGCCTTTTGACCTCTATTGACCATTTGCTACGTGGAGGGTTGGCGCAAGTTTGAGTCTTCTCCTTGGGCTCCCATCTTGGATTTCAAAGCGAGCCGACACTTGCACGTTCTGCGCTTAGAAGAATTTTTAACGGCCATGCAAATTTTAGGGCTCTGGATGCGTGGAAGCCTAGTGCTCGTTTGAACTTCCTTTCTTGGATTCAACTTTGGAGAAGCGCCATTCCAACACGTGGCTCTCTCCGCTGCCTCCTCCATACTTAGCTGATTTTTGGACTTGTTCTGAACTGTTTTGAGCCCAAAGACCTCGGATCTTCGCCGTTTCTTCCCTTTCTTGTTCCTAGCTTCTTTGTGACGTTGCTCCTTGACCTCTGACCCTGTTATTCTATTTCTGAGCCCACCTGTAACCCGTTAAATAGATTTAAGGCCCAGATTCACTCGATAGATCCATTTTCTGAATCTCTCCTGCACAGGGTTGTTTGATCTTCGCAGCCCCGCCACTTCCATTATAGAATCCCTCTGCAATCTATTCATAGGATCTGAACGTGATTTCTCAGGTTATTTCCATGCGGGGTCATTCGATCAATATTTTGCACGGGGGCAAAATATGGATAACAATTTAGTGACTCATAGAGGTATCTGCTTGCTAGATGAAAAGACCAATTTCCTTGTCGTATCCGTTGGGCATGGAGTCGAGGAAGATGGTATGATACGATCCTACCTCGATTCATGAGCCCACTGTTTGCATTCTTGATTTTCATAAGAGATTTTGAAACGATTGTTTCTGAGAGTAGAAAATTACTTTGACCCGGAGCTTCATCTGCCTCTGATCGATCATTCACAATGTTTACCCGGGGCACATTGAACTTGAAATGACATAACCTTAGAGAAAAAAAACACAACAACGCTATGTACAAAGAATCAAATCATACATGCCTCAAATGAGACATGCAAAGTGTGCACAAGCACTTCTTCTGCTGAAAACAAAATCTACTCCTACTCCTATACTAACCAGAAAGAAAGAAAAGCTTAAACAAAGCCCGCTACATAGGCAGGGAGAAATAGCTTCCCTTTCTCAAAAGGGGCAGCCATGCAAATGATTTGACACTGAATATGGCTACTGGATGAATAAAAAATTGACTTTAAGCCTATCCTCCACCCAAATCATCAAGGTATCTACATTAACCAAAAATACCTCCTCAAGCTGATTGGCATTGGACTCTTGGAGGTGTTGATGATGACCCTTGGTACTTTGATGCTCATCCTCATGCCTTGAAGTAGGCATGACTGGTTTTGGCTTCTCCCTTGGCTCCAATGAAGCCAAATATCTGATTGGGCAAGGTATGGTCCTTTGAATCTGCCCATGGTTCTGAACTCTAACTCTAAAAATGGAGTCTTTTTGTGGACCTTCTTGGATGGATGGTGAGAGAGAGATGATGACATCTCCTTACTTTTCTCTTCCTTCTCTTGTGAAGAACATGAAAGACCATGATCTTCCAACCACGGTTCCGGAGGGATGTTGTGAGACATAGGTTGTTGTCTTGAGTGCCCTCCTTTATGGTAGAAACTCATGTGCTTGCAAGATGGATGATGGAAGAGAAAATGATGTGATCTCCATGGGATTTTCTTCATCAATTCAATCCTTGAGTCGACGGATAATTTACCTCGTTGTTGTCCCGTTGCATGTGCTCAACCTCATCCACGATGTCCTCCGATCTACAACTTGATCACCATGGCTCCCTTCATCCTCAAACATGAAGTTTGCAAGCTCAAACTCTTCTTCAACATCAGAGCTTGAAGGGGATGAAGTGGAAGGAAGAATTGAAGGTTCTCCTGTAGCCTACTCCACACTTGGAACCTCTGAAACTGTATGGTCCTCCTCCATCATGGGTTCATCAATCAAATCAGACCCTTGAAATGAAAGCAAAAAATCTTCAATGATGCCTTCTTCATTGAGTGGCCTCAACTCTGATTCAATCTCTCCCAATTACTCCTCTTCAATGGGACTTGGAGCTGGTTGTTCTTCCTCTTCAATTGGTTGTGCAGCTTGGATCAGCTCAGCATCCTCTTCAGACAAAGTTCCATCATGGACACTACATCCGGAGCAACTAGACTGTTGATCTTCTTCTTCTTGTTTTTGTTCCTTCTCTGCTGCAAACTCAGTCTCAGCCACCACTGGCTCTTCAACTTTGACCTCCTCTATTGGCTTGACCATCAAGGGGATCTTTATAAACCCAAATTTGGCAGCCCAACTCTTTAGATTGTCTGTCATTTCTTCTTTGTTGGGCTCCCCTTCTTGTTGTTTTCCTTGACTAGATTCTTGAGTCTCTTCCCAACATGGACTTGGGAAAGCAAGAGGAGTGACAGGTTGGGGTTCAACCAACTTTGTAATTGTTTGTGGTGGGGAGGGAGGTGGAACTTCTTGTTTGTTTGGAGGGGATGACTGTTTGGAAGGGAAAGGGGGAGAGGAACTGAAATGGGGTGGAAGACTAGGGAATGGAGAAATGGAATCAACACTTGGGGCAAGAAACTGGGAAGCTTGGAAATTGGAGCTTGGGTTGAGATGGTGCTACTTGAGAAAGAGAAAAAGAAAAGCTATGAGATGGTGGACTTACCCATTGACAAGGTTGTCTTGACTCCAACTCATAAGCCTCGATCTCCTCAGTCCATTGTGCAAGTTGGGGCAACATTTCAACCATGAAGTCTAGCTTCTCCTGAGGGTTGTAATGTCTTGGAAAAGGGCCTTCCCATGGACAAGGTGCCTGCAACCAATCTTGAATGCCTTCATTTGTGCTATGCCCCTTGACTGAACCATGTCAGCCTCCATTTTTTGAATTTTCTCCAATAAACCAGCATTCTCCACATAGTTGTCACCATTGTATGCGTCCCCTTGTTCTTGATAAGCTCCATGGCCAAACTGACTTTGACCCTGCTCATATGGGTAAGCATAATGGTCTTGGATCTGATTATAATGCTGATTTGGAGGAGTTGGGAAATGCATTGGAGGTGGATTGCATTTTTGTAAGTGTGAGTTCCATGAAGGGAATGAAGTCATGATTGCACAACCTCATGGAATGGGAGAAAATGAAAGAGATGGAAGAATAAAATGGATGAAAATGAGTGGAAATGGATGGAAAAAGTCTGCAACTCGTAGAGAATGAGTTTTCTACGGATGGAGTCGTCGGATGTGCTTGCATGTGCCTCAAAAGACCGAATCCCACCAAGAACACAACTTGATGAAATAAAGTGAAGACCTCTTCTCCCTTTCAAGGCGTGCAAAGCTGTTAGTGCAAAATCACAGCACCCCCAAATGAGTCGTCATATCTACTTTTCTAAGGCAGATTCATTTGGTATGATTCACATAACATTGAGTTGTTCCCAAAGTGTGGGACTTTGCAAATGGAAAAACTCTCCAAATTGAAGGTTGGTTCATATTCCTCTGTTTAGGTGCATGCATGAAAACTTGTAGAGGGCCTATTACTAAACCTAATCTAAGTTTTACTAAGGAGGTAGGGATAAAAGGGATATAAGAAATCAAACTAAGTTGTAAGGTGATGCACCAAAGGAATGATGAACATTAGTTTTGCTGATAGACACAAACCAACAAAATACATATGATAATCAAGCACAGATAACCAAATTTATAATGAAAGACCAGATGAGAGAAAATGAGACAGGAAAGGATCTAAAATTGCTCATGATCATATTTTATTGCTTTGCATATTGATACAATGCATTACAAGTGGCCAGAAAGGCAAGAAAAGTATTACAATTCTGAGGGGAGGTCTGAAACTCCACGAGTTCCTTTGCCAAAAGGAAAAGGGAGCCTGCAAAATAGAAGAATGTCCAACCCTTTACAATGAGTCCCGACCCTGCATTTATAGATTCAATCAGAGAGAAGAAAGAAAAAGAGAGAAGGAAAAGCGGTCGAAGCTCAACCACTACTATTAATGTCTCCTACAAAATCTTCCCCAAATCGCTTATTGTGCATCAACCCTTTGGTTTAGTGCCTTGATGGAGGAGGAAGCGACGGAGAAAATCGAATCCGATCTTTGTTGTTGGGGAAAAAATAAATCCTGCATTAATGGCCCTAAAGACATTTCTCCATTTTCTCCCACATAACCTCCACAAACTTAAAGTTTCGAGATCTTCTGACATGGACGAGGCCGAGATCTTTCCAGTATGTCAAGTTTACAATATTTCGAGCCACGAGTCAAAATATATGCCCCTTCGAAGTTTGTATCAAGTTCATACAAGAGGCGGGAAAACCGGTTCAAAAACGGAGCCCCTTTTGAGGGTGGGACACGTGGTTGGGTGGACGCATGTCGAGGGAAGCTTATATTTTGCTCTTGGAATGGCATGGGGCTGACACGTGGCTTCCTCCATGGCCTGCTCAATTTCTTTGTTTCTCTGCTAAGTCCTTTGCTCGGTGGGGTCATATTTCTTGACCAGGGGACACGTGGCGATCTAGCACTTGTTTGAGAACACTCTCTCTATTTGACCCTTGAGTTAGCGCCATTTAGACACTTGGCACTCCCTGCTGGCCTGCCACTATGCATTGATTATTCAAACCGACCCTATTCCCTTCGAAGAGACTGGACGCATGGAGGCTTTGCGCTCGCTGAAACTCCCGATCAATATTTTCCCTTAAAAGGAATGTCGAGTTGACACTTGGAAGCCTCCGCAGGTCTTTGGACTTTTCAACGACCTCTTTCTTTCCTTTTCGGGCCTTGGGCTATGTGGCGGGTGGCACTTGTTCAAACCTCCGCTCTTGGATCTATCTTTGGAAATGTACCGCTTGGATATGTGGCGGTCCCACTTGAGTACTCCTATACTTAGCCTTTTTTGAGGCCCTCCTTGTCCACCTTTTAACCTCTATTGACCATTTGCTACGTAGAGGGTTGGTGTGAGTTTGAGTCTTCTCCTTAGGCTCCCATCTTGGATTTGTGTCGAGCCGACACCTGGCACCTTCCTACCTAGCCGAAGACTTTTCAACGGCCATGCAACTTTTGGGGCTCTGGACGCGTGGAAGCTTGGCGCTCGTTTGAACTTCCTTTCTTGGATTCAACTTTGGAGAAGCGTCGTTCCGACACGTGGCTCTCTCATTGCCTCCTCCATACTTAGCTGATTTTTGGACTCATTCTGAACTGTTTTGAGCCCGAAGACCTCGGATCTTCATTGTTTCTTCCCTTTCTTGTTCCTAGCTTCTTTGTGACGTTGCTCCTTGACCTCTAACCCTGCTATTCTATTTTCGAGCCCACATGTAACCCGTTAAATAGATTTAAGGCTCGGATTCGCTCGACAAATCCTTTTACGAATATCTCCCTTGGGGTTGTTTGATCTTCGCAGGGCCCACCACTTCCATTATAGAATGCCTCTGCAATCTACATTCACAAGATCTGAACGTGATTTCTCAAGTCTTTCGGTGTGGGGTTGTTCTAATCCAATATTTTGCTCGGGGGGCAAAATATGGATAACAATACTATATTTGCATACTTTAGACAATATGTTGATTGCCTTAGACATTGCATCATGCATAGTATTAGCAAAGTGGCTTGTTGTATCTCGATTTTCTCTTTTCTACCACTTTCTATGATTTGCTTTAAATAAAGTGATTCATCAAGTATATATCTCTAGCTCCCGTTGAGGTGTTATGGTTTAGAATCCCTGCACATTTGTCGGTATAAATCAATTATCTACAAGAAAATTGAATGTTGAGATAAATTTGGTATGGAGAAACAAAAAATCTTACATTTGGACAATAACATTGTGACTTTTATCTTTCAATTATTACATTCTTAAAATAACACCATAACATAGCCAAAACCGGATGAACACCGAAATGATGGGTTTGTAAATCTTTTAGAGATGCATGTTCAAGAAATTTTAAGAAATCCTCATAAAATAGAGACGACTTGAACCCAATAGTTTACATTTATAAAAAAATCAAATATTTCTTAATACTTGCTCTGCTAAAGGTGTTGAAGTCGTGGACATGAAAGTTTCCATCATGCGATTGAAAGTCATTTACAAAGAAAGCAGGCGTTGTTTCTATAAATCAACAAGCCGAGTTGAGCTTGTCATCACCTCGCCCATGAAGCATTTTGGTAGAGGTCTTTGTATTCATATTCTCGCGTAGTGATCGCATCCATGGCTCTCACTGCAAAAGAAACCCAAAAAATAAACAAAATAAACCCCATTAATTGCAACAACAAATTACTAAACAACAAAAAGTCTCTCATATACCGAGATTGAAGCAGAGTAGATCTCCAACATTCTTGTTTATAGAATGTGGAGTTTAATTTTTAATGCAAACCATTATATCAAGAGATAAGGGAGAAATCTGTACATGGACATGACTGTGACCAATTAGAATGCAAGATAGATTTGACACCTCTATCCTTGCCAAAATCTAACAGATCTGATGGTTGTTAATGTCCTTGTACAATATTTGCAAGTGTTTTCATCATAAAGAATGCAAGCTTTTACACAACTTGATTAAGTATGAAAGATCCATATAAATTCGATTTCTAAAATGTGTCATTGCTTTTGAGTGCAACACATGTCATTAACTTCATTTCGAGCACGTCTTGCACTGATGAGAGATTGTTACACTATTGCATCAAATAGTGTTACGAAAAAAATGAGGAAAGGAAGGATGAAAAGGTGAAGCTAAGAAATGACAATTGAGAATATTTGAAGGTTGTGATTTACTACATCAACACATTGTATGCCATGTTAATTTTTGGCCATTGATGTTGCTGCAGTGTCGAGAGATGGCTCGGCTCACTCGATAGCACGATATGAAACACCTATTGGTGTAATTAAACATTTGTACCATTTTATAAATCTTTAATTTCCTATCTACCAATGTAGTCTAGCCTTGATCTTTATCAAAGTCACTTGGCGAGAGCAAATTTAAAGGCATAGGTAGATTTGTGATGAAAGCCCTTAACAAAGTGAGACCACGAGACGGAGAAGTATATGACACCTCGTGTCAACACCCTTCACACTTGCATAAGCAAGAACGGTCCGATTCTGCTTTCTACTGGGATATCCATATACTCGAGGCCATTTTGCTACTGTCCCCAATTTTAGAATTTAAAACCAGCAAGATATGTGAATGAGTAAAATTAATCCCATGATGGTATTGGTGAGGACGAGCTCACCTATCTTTAGTCATACCAAGTGTTGTATGGGATAAGAGTGGATGTTGTAGTTGCAAGCAAGCCGATTATTGGCAATGGTTCTTGTGGACATGAATGGTGCGATTGCATATTCATCTCCATTGTGTGTCTATCACAATTTTTAGCGAATGGAATTTTTGAACAAGATAAATTCAATGTTTCTATGAGCTAGCTAACGTATTTATCCCACTATGGTGGGGGCAGTCGAGCAGGGGGTCATAGTTTGGGTAGATGTTGTCCTCCACTGTGCTTTTAACAAGGAGAATCATGTCGTACACAACCCAACTCTCTACAGACTAAAGCGCTGCAACATATGTGTGGCGGGCGAGGCCCTAATATCCGAGGTGGGTATCTAGGGCCACCTCTTCATTGTATCGCCTGGAATCTTTTGGTCAGACATGAGTAAGGTTACCCACGCCAACCTTTGATCTTATTCTTGTTATGGCATTTTGTCGAATAATCGACTTGTCTCGTGTATGCTTCCACATTTTTCATACATGACTACCATGGCACCTTGACTACATTCATTCATAAAAATGCGGCTTCCATTATGCTTAGATGGTTATCCATGCCCTGATCTAAACCTCTTATTTTGACGGAAGCTAGGAGGATGCCGACAAAGGTTGTGGAGCACGGAATTACACTCCCCGATTGCATTTGCTTGAAAGTTTCCTAGGCCTTTTCAACAAACACATTTTTTTTGCATATCCTCCAAACATTGCAATCCATGAGACCACATTAGTTTTAATGTTGAGCAGTTCACGTGCTTGCACATTTTGCACACATATTTGCGGGCACTTGCAACTAAAACATCTGAGAAACAACCCTTTTCGATAATGCTTTGGCGGATGTCACATACTGTTTCAAAGCTACCATTTTGGCACAAGGTAGGTAAATGGTAAGTGGCTGAGTCGGGTTGGTCAAGCTGTTGGTTGCATTTGATGAATAGTGTAAGCGATTCATGGAGATGCCCATGACTTCTATATCGTGACTTCTATTATTTGCAATTATGATATTCCATGGTAGAACAAATATGAGAGAAAAAAAGGTGGTCTCTTCATTATCACAAGAGGGTTGAAAGCGGTGCACCTTGTTATCTTGCAAGCCTAAAATTACAAATTGTTTCACATGGCATTATGAATAATCGCTACAAGAATATTGTTTTTGTTTAAATGGATGAACAAATTTTCATCTCTCACAGAAATATGTCTTGTATTAGTAAGTAGTTTTGTTTGTTTGGTACATCTTTTAGAGATATATGTTCAAGAAATTTTAAGAATCCTCATAAAATAGAGATGACTTGAAACCAATAATTTGCATTTATAAACAAATCAAATATTTCTTAATACCTACTCTACCAAAGGTGTTGGATTTGTGGACATGAAATTTTCCATCATGCGGTTGAAAGTCATTTACAAAGAACAAGACATTGTTTCTCTAATTCAACAACGATTGAGCTTGCATCACCTCTTGCCCATGAAGCATTTTGGTAGAGATCTTTGTATTCAAATTCTTCATATTTGAATGCTTCCATGGTTCTCACTAAAAAGAAACCCAATAGAATAAACAAAATAAACCACATTAATTGCAACAACAAATTATTACTTAAACAACAAAAAGGCTCTCTCATATACAAAGATTGAGCAGACTAGAATGCGGAGTTCCATTTTTAATGTAAAACATTCTATCAAGAGACCACTTGGGATGCAAGATAGATTTGACACCTCTATACTTGCCAAAATCGCGAGATGCAATGGTTGTTAATGTTCTTGTATAGTATTTGCAAGTTTTTTCATCATAAAGAATGTAAGATTTACGCAACTTGATCGATTAAGTATGAAAGATCCATATAAATTCGATTTCTAAAATTTGCATTGCTTTTAGTGTAGTACACATCATTAACTTCATTTCTAGGCACGTCTTGCATGACAGAGATTGTTGCACTATTGCATCAAATACGTTATGAAAAATGATGGAAAGGAAGGCCGCAAAAGTAAAGCTGAGGTAGTGGTCCCATGCGAGGCGGTGCATAAGTTATTAGCAGGTGTTGCAGAGAAAATATAGGAGAAATTAGCAGCGTTGGGGTCCCATGGAATTCAATTATTTCTACAAAGAATTTGGAGAGTATTATGTGTTTATATTATGTATCACAACAATGCAACCTTCAACGTGTTCATTTACAAGCCTATTTTAAAACTGACCTAATTGTTAAAACAATTGCAAACCTGTCCCAAATGGTTTGATTCCACATATTAGAAATTTTTCGATTTCATATGCAGGCTTGAAAAACAATTATGTCAACTTTATTTAAGGTTGTTTAGGAGTGCGTTTAACATTAACATGGTTTCATGTCAGCTATATGGTTGTTACCATACAACCCCTTATGTGAGAGTTTCCAATTTACATTGATGTACCTTACAATGCTTAATTTCTTTGTTTATGAGAGCAACTACTAACAGTGATTTTAATATTAGGATTTACAGGCAAACAATCCAAATTTGAAGAAAAAGAACCCACATCCTGGAAAAGCAAACACACCAAATTCATACACTCATTGATGTTACAGATTTCTATTCTCCATTTGTACATATATTGAAATTAATTTATTAAATTATATAACAAAAAATGGCCCAATTTCGACATGATTGTACATATAATTTCTTCTTTTCTTTCATACATTCCAAAGCTTCAACTTGCCTTATGATTGTATATATTGTACTTGATCTCCCTACAACAATACACAAACCACACACAAGAAGATTAATAAAATGAAATTTTTGAAAAGAGTGCATTACTATCCCTCCAAACATATGCCAATTGTACTCCCAATCCACACTCTTCTAAAGGTAATCAAGCAAGGATTTCAGCAAATTGAAATAAATGCAAAGCTACAAGTTAGATTTCGGCAAAATAGAATGGATGTAAGCATATTAATGATCTCGATGGCATATTAGTTATACTCTGCATTAGACTCTTCAGTCATAAATCAATGCAGACTTCCCTTTGAATATATTTTTAACATTCTCTGTGCAAGTGTAAAAGTTGTACTCTGCACTAGACTCTTCAATCAAAATCAAGGGGTCACAACCTCACTTGTTGAGCTAGGAACTAGATACTTCAAAGAACTATATAATTAACAATAATGTATTTCTGATGATTCATGTCCACAATATAATTAACAAGAATGTATTTTTGAACAACGTTGAAAGTGTGTTACTCTTAATCTAACAATAATATCTGAAAGCTCTGTTTCAGATATGCACTGCAAGTGAAAGATATAATGACTGTTGTAACGATTATTATTTCCTACTCTCCATAATTTAATTGGTTTGTTAGAGGAAGAATATTGTGGGAAGAAATAGATTGAAACACATTAAAGTGGGTGCGATCAAAGGAGGAATGTGCTAATTCAAAGCACTACAAAGAAGAGTCTTTGTTGAAGTGATATGTTACTCGAGGATAATATTTAATTTATAATATCACAAGCTACTATCCAGATTACACAAAAGCAAATAGCCCATCGCTATTACCATACAAATCACCAAAGACTGATTGCAAGCATGAACGGGCTTGTTATAAATTCTATTGACATTGACAATGTCAACAAAAAGTCATTTGTTTTCTAGACCAAATCATCGTGAAAAAGAACCAATATTTTACTGAAATACAAAGGCAAAAATGGTAAAGAAAGAAACTAAACAAGCAACTGAGGGGGAAATGTTTTGAGCTACTAGAATCAACAGTGACAACTATCATGAAATTTACGTGGTAGGTAGAGGGGCACTTGTATATAATAATTTTGGTACCGAACTAGCACCCAATTGATCTCTGATTGCTGAAAAGTTGAAATTGTGAAAATGGTTATTGAAACCTTGCAAGAGTGAGTATTGGAAGACATTCCATAAATTGACATGATGTGTATAGATTGAAATATTAACAACAGAAGTCCAGTGAGGAACCACTTTCTGGGCATTGCATTAATCTTTACCAACAACTATTCAACCCAATTCATGCATTAATTTGAACAAATAAAAGAAACTGCATTAAATTTATAAAAAAATGCCAAAAAGAAATTGTGTTGAACCTTTACAATAGTGCCCATCAGAAGTACACAACAAAAATTTGTTTACTACTCAAATATATATGAAGTTTCTCTAACATAGATGAGCTAGGGACACATCAACTATGCATCTGATTCAGTTATGTCATTCCTTCCATTGACAAATTCCATTAAAGCCACTCGAGCTTGTGTTGCAACAGGATCACCTAGAACCTCTTCAATGTTTGGCACATTGTATTCATTCTCATTGACGTCAATTGCATCAATGCAGCCCTCATCAAATGCCAACAACATATTATGTAAAATGCAACATACAAGAATAGTTTTTGGTAGCATTTTCAAATTAGGTTGACATATCATGGAATGCAAAATTCGCCATGTACTCTTCAGCCTTCCAAATGCACACTCAACAACAATACGTGTCGAAGACAACTTGAAGTTAAATTCTCTTTTCTCATTTGTTAGAGCACCTAAAAATGGCGTGATTAACCATGGTAGTAGTGGGTAGCCTCCATCACCAATAATATACTCTCTCATGGGTGTCAAACCAAGGGAAACTGAGCGACCATTTAACCTCTCCCCACCTTCACATAGTTTGTAAAAAGAAGAATTCCACAACAATCTGGAATCATTAACAGAACCAGGCCACCCAGCGAATACATCCATGAAACGCATATTATTGTCAACAATGACTTGTACAGACATTATAGTTGTGATCTCTGTCATACCAATCCGAAGAGCACTCATTAGATGGAAGTTGAAATTCAATATGTGTTACATCTATAGCCCCACAACAATTTGGAAAGCCTCGTTTCTAGCGAAAACCTTCTTTTACATGCTCAATTTCAAAATTATCCTTTGGCCATTGGACATGACTACGAAAACGAATATGCATGGCATTAATAAACTTATTTACAACTCTCACCATTGTTGACTTTCCACAACCAAAAAGTTCACTAATGTTAATCATTGTCATCCCAGAAGCTAATCGTAAAACCATGATAGCCACTTGTTTCTCCACTGGAAACACCCTACCCTTTATTGAAGTTGCCAATGAAAATGGTATGTCACCTTGACTAAGGTCTTCACGCAAGGAGTCACACAAAGATTCAAATAATGCATATGGCAACCTAAAAATGTTGTGAAAACGTTCATCATCATATCTAACTTTAAAAATGTAGTGGTTCCACCAATGCAATGAACGTGGTTTGACATACCATTCGCCTTGATTCCTCACTCCCATTGCAAATTTGATAATTTTGTTTCAAGGATCATGTTTTCTTGTTGAGAAGTGATGGCATGGAGCTCTACATTCATGTCATCCTCAATTTCAACATTTGAACACTGTACACTTTTAGATGAATATATTTTATGCTTCTTTGATACATGCCACATACTAGTTGAATCTTGTAGATCAACCCAAATTTGCAATGCTAATTGAACAATTGTAGATGCACATGCTAGGAGGACTTTTATTGCTTCTCTTGAATTATTATTCATTGTAAGATATACTTTGTTGGAAGATCTGGAATATATGAAACGTAAAGTGCTCCCTACAAAAGAAAACACAGGGCCACAATTAAATGCTAGATTAGTATCAATGTCAAGATTTTGTTTTAGTTAAGAAAACATACATAATAAGAGTGTTTTTAATTGTCAAGAGAACAATAATGGATAATTTTGTAAGGAGAATCAAGATTAAATTTCCAAATAGAAAAAGAATTACAATGATGTTACATGTCCTTAGATCAAAACAACGTTAACAATGGAATGTTTAACTTTCATATTATGACCCTTCTACAAACAAAGGACCATGCTCTCATACATTATTCAAATTCAACATGACAATGTTTGGAAACAAGAACGAAACTTGATAATATTTGTAAACTTGAACAATCTTGACAACTTTGGAAACTTTGGTCTTTGGACCTTTGGTCATAGTGACCTTTATTTTAATACAAAATGTCATACAAATAAACCAAAAACACAATATTCATGTTATCCAACTATAAACTTAACAACCCCCAAGGAATATATGTTCTACAAAAATATTTGATTGGCTACATAACTTGGCCAATCAAGAAAATTACGTTATATATTATACCTAACCTAAGTAGTGCATTATACAAATCATTTATCATTACTAAATGATTCGCTAATCTTCAACATGGCCTGCCCAATAGTATTTAGAGCTGAAACCAAACTCAATTGGACATTTATCTTTTGCTCTTCAATTTTGATCATCTTCTCCTCATTCAAATCATCCCTTTGCATGCGTTGTTCAATGAGAGTACAATCTTTTGCATGTCGTTGTTCAACCAGAGCACAATCTTTTTCATGACGCTTCATTCACCCCTCCTCGGGAATGCGAGTAGAAATAACCAACCTATTGTTTTCAACAATAGTATCTTTGATATCGATGTTTTTCTTTTTTTTCTCGTGGATTGACTTCCACACGCTGCTTTGGGCGTTTCAGATTCATTGGATGGATCATTTTCATTTGGAGCAGAAGAATCATCATAATTTGCATGGTTTGTGTTAGAAGTGTCAATGGTAATATTCCCAGGATTGATACCTCGATCATGTCCAAAGTTAAGCTCCATTGCATCAAAAAGTTCTTCAGAGAATTTTGCAAGAAGCTTCTTCTCAGTTCTTTCTTGGGTTGTCATAGTCCAGTAACTATTATGGCAGATGGAATGTTTTTTCATAATCTCTAATCCTTTTATAATCAGGTTGAAGATGTTCCCATCGATCACAACATTGGTTGAGTGTGCGAACAACACCATGACTAACACAATAATTTTGCACAATTTTCCATTTTTCGTAGATGATATGGCTTTACTCCTTGGACCACCATTGAAGAGAGTGTCTCTCTCATTACGTTTAGCTTCAATTAGAACAAGAGTGTCTGTAGTGCTCCAACGGGTTCTACCCTTTTGTGGGGGAAGGACATTTGATTGGTTTTTAATATCTCTGCTTATTTGGAAGCCATATCCCCTTGAGGTAAATGGGAATCATCAACATCCATTGTAGAATGCTCTGGATAATTGATCCCATCACTAAAAATATTGCCTGTAGGAGGACAAACAACTTCTGCATTGTGTTCTTGCGTACTTGGAATAAAATCAGGGATAGATGAATTAGTGAAGTAGAAATCATCATCTTGTATATCATTATCAGAAAGTAATGTTGTATATCTTATAAAGCCAAGCTTCATAGGAGTTGGGTGATACACATGTTTATCCATGGATATGTTTTTAAGCCCTGATAAAAAAAAAAAACTCAAATTTTCATAACATATTTTTAACCATAAACTCAAAAGAAAGCAACAAGCTTTAGTAAAATGTAAAACAAATGATAAATAAAAAATTGAGAACATAGCCCCCATGGTTGGCCTCAATGGTGTGTCATTGCTGATGACCACTAGGTCACGGGTTCAATCTTGATTTAACTTGCAACACTTGGTGGGGCATTGATTGTGTTGCTCGAGGATTAGTGTGATTGGACTCACCCTGCAACTGCGTGCCTTTCGGTTGCGCCGGGTTGTTGGGTCCTTTCAAAATGCATGGTACTCATTGAATCAACTTGTGTGAGATAAAATTGCAATACCTAGATTATCCGAAAAAAAAAAAAAAATTGAGAACATATTCTTATGAAACAACAATTCTTTACAACTTGTATAACACTCTCATATTTAGATTTGGATAATGCGACAAACAAGACCCCATAGCCAAAATTTGTTACAATCCTAACAGAAATCTTGTTATAGACGATAACTCGCACCTTAAATCTTTACTTTCAAGAACCTCTCGATCGAATATGTGGAATTTGCAGCTCGATACAAATATTTGTAGACCTAGTATAGGAACCCTAAATTTAAACATGTGGTTTGTTTTAATTTTTTTGACAATGATTGATTAAAAACTTGTCCAAGATGCAGCAGGAAAACACGATTAATGTAAGCGGATGGGGCGAAACGACACAAGAGGAAAGACTTGAAAATGATGGGGAATAATGCGGTCTCATCTACGTAATTGGGAGTATTGAATCTTCGCATGACTCTTGCTAACAAACTGTTTCACTCGGAAATGCTTCGTTCCTTATAGAAACAGATAAGGTTAGGGTTAGGAGGAATACCTGTAGAATGTCGAGATGATGTGCGCGTACCGTAGAGAAAGATCAGGCTGACTGCGAAGAACTCCTTTTTGTCTTGGAAGGACTACCTGCAAATAAGAACACAAGACCACAAGATTTTGATTAGATAATAAATGAGGGAACTGCCTTGGGCCCAGGAAGTATGAAACTTCCTTTCGAAGGTGGTCAGTTCCCCTGCTAATATGAATTAACACAAAATACTGTAGAGTACTAATTAAATTGTTTCGTGGAACTAGGTAGGGAAAAGGCTGTTTTTCTTGGTTTTGATCAAAGGAACCGATGCCGGTTATCTATAACCGATGGCGGTCACTGATAACCGATACCGGTTGGTTCTAGGATCTTCTGGGCTGGTTGTGGTGTTTGTAATGGCTGGTTTTTGGATAGTATTGAGAAATGGGATGGTTAGAAGCTAAGGAATGATGGTTAGAGGCAATGGTTCGTTAGATAATGGGTTCAGGAACGGATTTGGGAAGATTACAATTCCAAAAGCACAAGAAATGTTATAATGGAGGACATGCAAGATATAACTTACTGGTTTTTTTGATGAAGGTGCAAGTTGATCTCCTTTGCTGCCAACTCTTCTGGTTTCTTTACTCGTCTCTGCTTGGTCGAGTGAAGTTCTGGACTCTGCTGATCGCTTTGGACTCTCCTTTGGCTAAAAATCCTTCGACTGATCTCCAAAATGAAATTCCGATCCGTTGTTTTGGTTTGGGAAGCCCATTTACAGGGAACCGATGGCGGTTGCGTAACCGACGGCGGTCGAGTAGGAACCGGCATCGGTTAGGAAAAAGTAGGCTATTTTTAGTAAAATAGCCCACCTTCCCTGCTTTTCTCCCGAGAGATCAGTTGCGGGCTTGGTCAAGTGGCTAGAAGGTCCGCTTTGGGTGCGAGTAAGGAGGCATTAGTTATGGATGTGAGTCTAGACCAAGTCATGGGTCCTAATTAGGTTAGTTTTAGGGTTAGGGCTAGGTCATGATGAAGTGGCAAAGTGAGGTGGTAGGTAAGGTGGTGTAGATTTATCAATTACAAGGCAATTAATAAATACTTGTGTAAGGTTTAGGTAATGAGGTTAGGTTGCGAAATGAGATGCGGGTCACAAGGGGTCGTGAGACACGAATTTGGTGTCTACATTAGCCCCTTATTGTCGTGTAGCTTGTCTTGTAAAGCTGCGCGGACAATAATATGAAGTGGTTTCTCATGTTAAAGATATAGGTAATCCCCCTCAAATCTATCACAGATTGAGTGAACGGGAAATCAGGGATAGGGTTGATAAAGGGTATATGTGGTAGAGAGGATGATAAGGTGATGGTGTAGGTCCAAGGAAGCAGACGCATGTTGAAATGCAATAGTACGACTAGGGTACATGATTTGACGAGCAAACCAGCAATGTATAGGCAAAGGTCGATAGTTTATCCAAACAAGGGTGATATAATCCTGGTATCCAAGGCATAGGAAGTAGCTCCAGGGTATATAACAGGTAAGGTACAGGAACGTTTAGGCATGTTCGGCAGTACCAAATGGTTGGTTTGGTTGAGATAAACGTCACGGTCTAGGTCTAGGCAAAGTTGGTCGACAGATCAAGTCAAGGACCCTAATCATGCTAAAACACGAACAAGTGAGCTCGATTGAACACAAGGTACAGGATGGATGGATAAAATAAAACGTTGGTCGGGCCAAATAGGTAGGGCGAGGCCTTGGGTCGGGCCAAATAGGTAGGGCGAGACCTTGGGTCGGGCCAAGTGGTAGGTTGAGGCCTTAGGTCGGGCCAAGTGGGTAGGGCGAGGCCTTGGGTCGGGCCAAATAGGTAGGGCGAGGCCTTGGGTCGGGCCAAATAAGTGGGGCGAGGCCTTAGGTCGGGGAGGTTGAGGCCTTGGGTCGGGCCAAATAGGTAGGTTGAGGCCTTGGGTCGGGCCAAATAGGTAGGGCGAGGCCTTGGGTCGGGCCAAATAGGTAGGTGGCGAGGCCTTGGGTCGGGCCAAATAGGTAGGGCGAGGCCTTGGGTCGGGCCAAGTGGTAGGGTGAGGCCTTGGGTCGGGCCAATAGGTAGGTTGAGGCCTTGGGTCGGGCCAATTGGTAGGGCGAGGCCTTAGGTCGGGCCGAATAGGTAGGTTGAGGCCGTAGGTCGGGCCGAATAGGTAGGTTGAGGCCTTAGGTCAGGCCAAATAGGTTGGTTGCGGCCTTGGGTCGGGCCAAACAGGTTGGTTGCGGCCTTGGGTCGGGCCAAGTGGTTGGGTGCGGCCTTGGGCCAAGTGGTTGGGTGCGGCCTTGGGTCGAGCCAAATGGTTAACAAGGGGTTTGCAGCAAAGGTAGATATTTGCGATGTTTGTGAGTCACGAGCGGAGGGACTAGAGGCTAGATACCTCCATGCGAGAGAGCGTATTCACATGTTACAGGAGAGATTGGCAGATCAGTGGGTGGTACCAATAGCCGTGGTATCTTTGAGGACAGGGAGGCCCGGCGAGAGGCGTCGACGATCACGATCATCACAGTGGTTTGGGATGAGCGCGAGGGTCTAAGTAAATGTTATCGAGGTATAAGAATAAATAAGGATGCCGACCTGCGTGTCGATGATAAAGAAGATGTATTTGTTTAACATCTAAATAAGCTGAATATGTATGTTGATTTGAGTTATGATAATAATAAGAATGTTTTTGTTTTGTTTGAAAAAAAAGGATAAAGAGGAATGTGATTAAATAGAAATACACCAAAAATATTTATATTTACCACGCATGATAGGTTATGGTAGGGGATGGTCGAGCTAACCTTGGGAGACCCCATGTCTCCTAAGTGTGCGCCTACATAGCCCATTGCACAAAGCAAGGAGGGGCCTCGGGATCGATGTAGTTCTCCTTAGGATCAGGGAGGGGTGAATTTGGGCAATTTGGTATGGTTTAGGCAATTTGTCGTTTGGTAAAAAAAAAAAAAAAAAAAAATTGATGTTAGTAGGGTAATGGTGTTGGTGCTGGTAGGATAATGTTGTTGGTGTAGGTATAGGTAAAGCAAAGGTTAGCATACCAAAGTAGTAGGGAATAGTGTCCTGATTAAGATCAACACACAATTCTAGATGCAAGGCAAAGCGGAAAGAGTGCTCCATAGGTGAAAAGAGCTAAACAAACCACTCAACGTAGAACGAGCCTGAAGCCCTAAGTGCCGTGTATAGACGAGAAGTCCATAGTTGAAAAGAGTTGTATGATCACAATATATCAGGTGTACGTTACGTCCCTTGAGTGGAAACAAATGGTGAGGTGATGTGGATGATATAGCTGAGGTATAAAGAACTTGTTATAACGAAAGAGAACCTACCCTAAATAGACAAGTCCATGACCCAAAAATTTCTTTTGTATGAGGCTTTTATTTTATTGAATGTAGACTGATCGATGCGGGAAGTCTGCAAGGGATATTGATTGTTTTATTCTTGAGGTCTTCACGAAGCTGATCAATGCGAGAAGCTTCGGATAAAGGCTGACTGTGTATAAATTGTCCTTCTGGGAGAGCGATCTATTTATATAAGTGAGAGATGATTTTAGTGCATAAATTGTCCTCAGGGAGAGCGATCTATTTATAGTAGCAGCAATAGTTTGGCATATAGCTGTCCTTCGAGGGAGCAGTCTATATTTAATTTTAGATAACTAGATGTTCTTTTGGCGTGAAGCATCTAGTTTAGTAGGAAGTTTGACTCAAGAAAATCCCATAAGAATACGGCTTATTTTAATACTTTGAAGTCATGGACTAGACTAAGAAGGGGAAGGCATCGTAAGGGGAGGTGAGGGGTGAGCTTGATTTTATTTCGAGATGTAAGAGACAAGTGTATGTGGTGGTATGTGAGCTCAAGGGACGAGCAGTAGGCGGATAAGAAGTGATATAACACTAGATTCAACAGTAGAATGGTCGAAGATGCAAGGCATTAAGGGGTTCAGGCTCAGGTTTACCATTAAGCGAAGCTAAACGATAAGTGCCTGATCCATAGGTGTGAGTGATTATATAAGGCCCAATCCAATTGGGAGCAAATTTTCCACGTTTGCTCTTTTCTAGTTTGGTTACATGTTGATTCTCTTTGAGGACAAGATCACCAACCTTAAAGGTACGCTCATGAAGTCGCTTATCATAAGCACGCTTGATGCGTTGTTGATAGATTTGGAGGTGATCGAGAGCTGTAAGACGTCGTTCGTCAAGAAGCTCTAATTGGGCTAACCGCTCTTGGCGGAAATCATCGTTGGTGAGAATATCTTGAAGAGATATTCTAAGGGAGGGTATTTGTATTTCGAGAGGCAAAACAGCCTCGGTACCATATACCAATGAAAAAGGTGTGGCATTAGTGGAAGTACGAATGCTAGTACGATAAGCCCAAAGGGCAAAGGGAATGTGATCGTGCCAATTTCTTCCAGATTCATTGACGACTTTCATGAGGATTTTGGTTAGAGTTTTATTAGAAGATTCAGCCTGACCATTGGCCTGCGGATAGTAAGGTGATGAGAAGCTAAGTTTGATACCAAAGTTGTCACAAAGGTCTTGTAACAACTTATTTTTGAAAGATTTACCATTATCTGTTATTAGGCGATGAGGAATACCAAAACGACAGATAATGTGATGGTTAATGAATTCGACAATTTTTTCTTTTTTGATTGAAATGAGTGGAACGGCCTCCACCCATTTTGTGTAATATTCGGTCGCTGTGAGTATCCAACGGTGACGTTGTGAAGAGGTCGGGTGAATCTCACCAATAAGGTCTAAACCCCATTGTGAGAAAGGCCAAAGATCTCGTGCGACCTGTAGCGGGTGGCTAGGAGTATGTTGAAGATTGGCATGTTGTTGACACATGACACAGCGCTTAACATATTCGTAGCAGTCGTTATTGAGAGTAGGCCAATAATAACCTAGGCGAAGGATTCGTTTAGCCACGGCAAGGCCGCTAAAATGTCCACCACAAATACCGTCATGGACCTGTTGGATGGTATGAGTGATTTCTGCGCCGGTTAGACAGCGAAGGAGGATGCCATCAAAGCCACGTTTATAGAGGAGTCCCCCCATGACAACATAACGCGAAACACTTTTAAGAAAAGCACGTTTGCCGTTCTACTAGTAAGATCAGTGGGAGGACGAGAGATTGTAAGGTAGTCATGAAATTGGTGGTACAGGTATCCCGTGAATTAGTAGATACGGTATTTATCATACAAACTAATGGGGTTGAATAGGATGGTGCAAAAGTTGCTAGACCACAACGACAAAGCGATTCGAGTCAGTTGGCGCGGCGGGAATTTGCGAGGCTAAGCAAGCCATAGTATCCGCAAATTTGTTAGTGGAGCGGGGAATGGTTTGTATAGCATAGTGAGTAAATAAGGCTAGAAGTGACTCCACGTGGTGTTTGTACTTCTGAAGTTCCTCGTTTTTACATTGGTAGATGCCCGTAACTTGATTGACTACCAATTGAGAGTCGCCAAAAATGTTGATAGATTTGATACCTAAGTGTAACGCAACTTGGAGACCTAGAACAAGGGCCTCGTATTCCGCTGTATTATTAGTGCAAGGGAAATCAAGTCGGAATGAAAGAGGCATAGGTTCAGCGTCAAGAGGGATGAGAACAATGCCGGCTCCTCCGCCGCGCTGGCACTTAGATCCATCGAAGAAGAGGGTCATTTGATACGACACTTCTCCGAGCGAAAGAGTGGCGATGAGTTCGTCGGGGAAGGTAAAATTGGTAAATTGTTCCCCAGGTAGAGGGGCCTCCGCAAGTTGATCTGCAAGAGTTTGTCCTTTGATTGATTTCTGTTGTATAAACTCAAGGTCGAGGTCGGCGAGGAGCATGAGCCATCGAGCGATGCGTTGGTTTAGGTGTGGTTTGGCGTACATATAATGAATGGGGTCTGTGTTGGTGATGACGAAAGTTTTGTGATTCAGGAGGTAATGTCGGAGTTTGGTGGCGACGAATGATAGGGCCAGGCACAATTTTTCTACATGTGTATACCTAGTCTCGTAATCCACGAGGGTACGACTTATATAGTAAACGGCCTGCTCTCGGCGTGCCGGGTCTCGATGGGCGAGCATAGCTCCTATAGCATGGTCAGTGGCGGAAAGATAAAGGTAGAAAGGACGGTCGTCCTGGGGTGGGATAAGCACAGGTGGCTGCAAGAGATATGTTTTGAGAGCTTCGAAGGCTTGGTGACACTCCTCACTCCATTGAAAGGCAACGTCCTTTTTTAGAAGGTGATGAAAAGGGTGACATCGATCCGAGAGTTGGGAAATGAAACGCCGGATGGATTGAAGTTTACCCTGCAAACTACGCAATTGTTTAAGGTTTTTGGGTGGGGGCATTTCTAGGATAGCTTTTACTTTAGATGGATCGACCTCAATGCCACGTAAAGAGACGATAAAGCCCAGAAGTTTCCCCGAAAGGACACCAAAGACACATTTCTTTGGTTGAAGACGGACAGAATATTGTAACAGGCGATCAAAAATAATGGTTAAAACATCGAGATGTTCACTGCGATGTTTAGACTTGCCCAGAAGGTCATCAACGTAATCTTCGAGGACAGTGTGCATAATGTCATGGAAAATGTAGGTCATAGCCCGCTGATAGGTCGCACCAGCATTCTTAAGGCCAAACGGCATTACACGGTAACAGAAAGTTCCCCAAGGAGTTATGAAGGCAGTTTTGTGTTGATCGGCAGGGGCAACCAAAATTTGGTTGTAACCTGAAAAGCCATCCATGAGAGAAAGCATTTCATGACCAGATGAGATCAACAAGTTGATCAATACTTGGGAGGGGGAAGTCATCCTTAGGGCAAGCGAGGTTAAGATCCCGGAAATCCGTGCATATCCGAAGTCCCCCCGTCGCTTTCGTGACAGGTACGATGTTAGAAATCCATTGAGGATAGTCAATAGGCAGAATGAAGGAAACAGAAAGGAGTCGTTGGAGTTCCTCTTTGACCAAGAGAGCAATGCGTGGATGCATTTTTCTCAATTTCTGTTTGACTGGTTTGGAATCGGGGTTTAGGGTGATGTTATGGACGGCAATGGTAGGATCAATTCCTGGCATGTCAGCGTAAGACCATGCGAACGCTTGGTTGCGAGCACAGAGAAAGGTAGTAAAGGCGGCTTGTTCTGATGTGTTAAGGGATTGTCCAATCTTCACTATGTGAGGATCTTCCTCCGTGTGGATGTTGATTTCTATAGTAGATTCATTCAGCATGGTTTGAGTTTCAGATGGTAAGGCACGTTGAATATAAGAATCATCCGCGCCTAGGTAAGTGAGGATGGAGTCGTCATCCTGGCATTCAACAACATTAATCAAAGGTGAATCCTCTTCGATCATGTCTGGATACAGAAGGGGAAGAGAAGATGGGTCCTCATTATCGCGTTGATAAGTGAGAGGACCTATGAAGATAGCATTTATGAAAAAAAAAAGTTAGGAGGGATAGATTCAGGGTCCATCGATTCTGTGGGAGATGATGGCAAAGTGGGTGATGATGGTTTGGTAGGGGCGACATCCTCTTCTTCCAGGATACAGCTGACAGGAGGTGTCTCTTGCGTAGGTGTTTCGGAAAAACCAAGACCACTGCGATCATTATGTTTGCGTGTGGTGATGGGGATGAGAGTATGTCGGCCTTGTTCGTAAAGGCCAAAACCAAAGCCTTTCCACGCACAGCGAGTCAAGAAGGTGAGGGCAAAACGACGATTTGTCAAGTATTGAAAATCGGATTGGAAGGGAACCACACCAAGAGGAGGTTCAGGGGTAATGGAGGATGCGTCAACACCCCCGTATGTTAGGTTAGTGCGACAATGGGGTGGTCCGTAAGAGATTATCTCCCCCACGCGACGGTCGTAGGTGGGGTGTGCATGTAATTGTCCGTACTCCTGCGGGGTAGGGAAAGAACTAACGTTATATAGGCGATACTCCCCCAGCGTAAGGCGATGAAAAACGTCTACTAAGGGGTCGGAGGTTGGGATGTTAGCTGCGGGAAGAGAAGTGGTTTGTGCGACGGTGGTTTCGTCAGTTGTAGGTGCAGTTGAGGTGGACGGTTGAGGTATATTGGAAGAGGATGGTTGGGTTGAATGTATGGGTGTCTTAATTGGTATAAGCACATCGTTTGGGCGGTATAACATATTGCAAGTTTTGAAGGGGGGAGGATCAGCTTTTACAGTGTAGGACTTCCCCTCGTACTCAAATTTTATACATCGATGTAATGTTGAGGGGACGCATCCCATGGCCCGGATCCAAGGACGACCTAGCAATATATTATATTGGAACTCTCCTTCAAGGACATAGAAGAGTTCGGGCAAAGTACGTGGGCCTACGCGAATGTTGAGGATCACGGTGCCTAAGGTAGAAGTAATAGCATCATTGAATGACCGCAACATGATGGGGTTGGCACACATGCAACTAGAAGGGATGTTCATTTGTTGGAAGGCTTTTGAAGAGATGATGTTTAGGCTAGCGCCCCCGTCAATCATAACCCGACGTACTCGAATGTCTCGGACGTAAGCGGAAATGAAAAGGGCAGGGTCAGGGTCTTCTGTACCAAAGTCGATAATTTCATCTTCCGAGAAACTAACCGCAGCGGCTTGTTGTTTTGAGACAGAAGTGGTGGGGGAGATGGATTGTTTGGTGAGAGAGGCAACGTGATTGGGTGTTAGAATGGAGGCCACGGGCAGGGTTTCATTGGGAAAAACCTCTATCCCTTGAAGGATCTCAACGAGAGCTTGTCGATGAGATTCAGAAGTCTGAATGAGATCATATAGTGTCATTTTTACGGGCGATTGATGAAGCTGTTTGATCATGGTTCGGTGGGCAACTCCATTAGAGACGGGATAGGCGGGTCCGCGAATAACCACTTTAGGTGGTGGTGTAATCGGGATGGTTGAAGGAGAAAGAGATGCCGCAGGTGTGTTTTCTTTCGCCTTCCCATTGTTTTTCTGTCCTCGAGTAGCGACACTAATCATATTAATCTCGTAGACCTGAGATGAAGAAGATGGTTGGGATAATTCATGGTCTTCAAGAGGTGGGGTTGTAATAATGATCGATCTTGGTGAGGCGGGGACAGATGGTATAGTAGAGGGAATTGACGCTAGAGGTCTCTCCCTGCGTAAGTTGTTTTTCTTAATCTTTCGATCCGGAAGAGGTGACTGGCGAAGGATGGTTTTTAGAGCTTTGCATCCTTCTACATCATGTCCAGGTGTGCGGTGATAGGCGCAGATTTTAGACTCATCATAATCCACAGGTCGGGGCTTAGACGGGTCATAAGGTCGAAGTGGGGGTAGAGAGATGGTCGCATTCTCCACCAACATAGCAAGGATTTTGGCGTAGGATCCTTTGAGTGGGTCAAAATCAGAAGAAGATGAGGGTATTGATTGTGTGGGTTGTGGTAATGTTTGGGCGTGTTTAGTTCGTATGGGTGGTGGTTTAGTCGAGGGGTGCTGACACATGTTTTTCACTAAACGTGGTTTCTTGAAGTTCTGAAGTTACGTTAATTTGGTTAGATGATGAGGCTACTGAGATGGCATGGTAGCGGGAAACAACCACGGAGAAAGGGGAGTGACAGAAAATAAATCCTTTGATGATGGGATGGGTTTAGGGTTGATAGGTGGACCGGATACACGGGGTAACGATGTTGTGATACCCTTTGATCTCTGTATAGGTGTAAAAGGCGTAGGTTGTTTTGCAGAAAACAAAGGAGGTATGATATATTGATGTAAGGTGGAGGGATGAGGTCCCAATATGGAAGGTGGGTGTGAAGATGAGGGTTTTGATAGAGGCCCGGATTGCGTTTGTCTCCTAGGTGGCGGGCGGGTTTATTTTGGGATAAATCGAGTCGCTAAAGCGGGTGTGTTAGGACCGGGCATTGGTGAGGTCCCAGCGTAGGGGAAGATCTGGTTAAGTTGATAGAAGTGGACGGGGAATTTGGTAGAGGTGAGGGGGTGAAGGCGAGAACAGGGGCATTTTAAGCACGCAAGCACTTCGGGTAGATGGTGGAGACATCGGGATCAGTCATTTGCATTTGAGTAGAAACGAGTGCTCAAAAACGTTCCCATAGGGCCTGTCTAACCTTCTTGTGGAATGACAGTCTCGGTGTAATTTGTAATTTTGGTACAGAGGAAAAGTGAGTTGTAATTCCAATCCATTCGGGTGTGACACAGGAGGCGGATGAGGCACTGTATCAGTAGATGCTAAGAGGTCGACGGGTTGTTGAAAAGATTTAGGTGATGAGGGACTAATAGGCAGAAGGGCAGTTTGGAGGGGGTCTGTCATGGCTAAAGAATTTAACGATGTCGGTGCGAGAGATTTCTCATCTAAGGATGTCAAAGGAGTGGTGTACCTTCCTCTTGTGCGCAAAAGTGGTAGAAGGAGACGCCTGGGAAATGGATAGATTAGACAACATCCGCTCGCAGATTTTGTAGGGATGTGGTGTAAGAAGACTCATTAATGGGAAGGAAGCACAGGCACTAACTCTTCTATGGGTAAAGGAATGATTTCGCTTTGGCTTGATGGTGGTAAAGGAGGTTCGGGCTCCTGTGTTAGTGAAGAGGCTTGATTCAAAATTTTCTCGATAGAGGCTTTTGGCTGGGTATCGAATACTGCATGGATCTCATGAACACTCTCCTCAGCTAAGATATCTTGGTTTACGTTGCTGCTGGACGAGTGATTCGGGAATGGCTTGTTGAAAATTTTCAGATTTCGGTTAGCAGGGGCGTTAGGATTATCGAGTGTTATATCCCCTGCATCAACCATTTCCTGCACTATGTTTTTCAACATCTTGCAGTTTTCATGACTATGTCCTTTTACGCGGTGAAAGTTACAAAAGTCATTTTCTTTGTACCAGGAAGGTATTGCGCGGGTGGAGTCAAACCCAGAGTGAGGTTTTACAGGGGGCAAGGTGATAGCCCCAGCTTTGAGCAATTTCTCTAGGATGATGCCATAAGTTTCTCCCAAGGGAGTGTAATTGGTGGGCTCAGCTTTGTATTTATAGGTGGTTTTTGGTGGAGTATTGGACGGTGGTTGGGATTTGACCATCACCGCGTGGACAGCTCCTTTTGATTTAGAAGAGGTTGACGCGTGAGGAGTGGTGGTATTTGGTTTATTGGTAGAATCAGGAGTTCGGAAAGTGGAGTTCTTGTTGCATGAACCGCAATTTCTCTTCCTCTAAGGCCCGAATTTCTAATTTTCGAGCCATAGTAAAGGCCTCGTCGAATGTACGGAAAGTTTGAATTTGGAGGGTAGGGGAGATGAAGCTTAAGCGCGCAGCCCGCGTAAAGAGTTCGATAAGTTCGGTTTGAGGAAAGGCATACGTAAGTTGGTTGATAAGGCCCCGCCATCGTCCAACGAAATCTGCGATAGATTCGTCTTGGTGTCGGATGGCATAGAGGTCGATGATAGATACTTTCTTGGCAATGTTAATGGAGAAATGATCCAAGAAAGATTGGGCTAGTTGGTTAAAAGAGAAGATTGAGTCTTTGGGTTAAAGCCATGTACCACTCAAGGCATGCCCCGATAAGGACATGGGAAAGGTGCGGAGTATGACAAGGCATCATCATGGGCAATCAAATAACAAGCATGTCTAAATGATCGCAAGTGTTGTTGAGGATCCTCTTTACTGTTAAAACGAGTAAACTTTGGCAACTCCCATTGAGGAGGATATGAATGAAGGGGGACAGAAGGGTGAATGGGCTCCCGACAAACTTGCTCGTATGTCAAGGCGCTACGACTTCAAACGGAAGCCTCCAGGTTTTGCATTTTGTCCATCATTTGCTTGATGAAATCTGTGGTTGGATGAGGTGATGGTGCCACAGAATAGGGATGTCCCATATAAGGTGTTGAGGTTACTGGATACGTGTATGGGAATGAAAAGGTAGGCGGAGCTTGAGAAGGAAAGCTCGTTTGAATAGGTGGCAGAGAGTAAGTCATGAATGGAGTGGTCTGAAAGAGAGACGAGATAGGGGCAGTTGGTGGTGGCGATACGTGGGGTCCAAGATTAACAAAAGGAAAGCTAATCGGGGTCGTATGAACCTCTGCCGCTGTCGGATTGGGAGACGGGGCTAGTGATGCGGGAAGTAAGGTATTGTTATCAGGAGGAGTAGGAGCTAAATGAGCAGCTATACTAATAGGCATGCCCATAAGGAGCTGACCATCAGGCGCACGGTCAGGGGTATGAGACAAATAGTATTGTACAGCGCTGGGATTAGCATCTAGAAATTTGGCAAAGTCCTTGTCTCCCACAGGAATTTGGGGGATCTCACTGGTGTCCGTAGGGTTTCCTATAGAATGTGAAGGGGGTGATTCAGGCAAAGAAACAGAGCAAGCGTGTGAAACCATGGCGGCGGCTTGCTTCCGAGTGATGACAACCATAGACCAGAACACACAGGAAAGTTTCAATCTATCAAGGACAAAAACAACCTCAGAATGGTGAATTTAGCAAGTTGCTGGTTTGTCAGGGGCTGAGAGAGACAGTAACCGATATCGGTTTGGTAACCGGTGTCGGTCACAGGGAAAACGACGTCGGTCCCTTAACCGATGCCGGTGTCAAAAATCTAGAATAAGAAGATACAAAGGGGTTGCTAATTTGATTTTTAGCAACGTTGAGTAATTTAACAACTTATTGATCACAGAAGACAAAGTATGACAGAGAAAACAGGATTTGAAAACAAGCAAGAGGCACACGCAAATGCAGAGATTAACCTTAGGGTTAATTTTAATTATTGTGGGCTTATGCCTTTAGACGTAGAATGATGTCAGAATCCTAAACAACAAGACTTAGGGGAAATATCAAGTTTGTTTTGGCTTATAAGGTTACCTCAATCGGGCGGAGGAATACCGCGGAAAAGGGGGGATGTTTGAGATGTTGTGTTAATTGTGAAGTGATTCAGTATGTGTTGTGCAGTGAAACTAAGGTTAATTTCCTGTCAATACCGTGGATATCACCCCCACGTGTACGACCCATTACTTAATCATGTTCACTAGAATTGAAAAACAACAGCGGGAATGTAATGCATGTGTTTTAAAACCCAAATCGAAAGTGATATTCGATGAAGCAAAAGAGATGACTTTTACTAATGCAAGATGCAAAAACAAAGCAAGTTCTTTTACCGAGAATAATAAAATACCCCTGTGAATATCTCTAGAAGAAGAAAACAGCAAGTACGCTCCCTATAATAACAGCAAGTATGAAATAAAGAAAAACCCAAAATGGGTCCCATCGGGCGTGCCAAAATGTTTCACTCGGAAATGTTTCGTTCCTTATAGAAACAGATAAGGTTAGGGTTAGGAGGAATACCTGTAGAATGTCGAGATAATGTGCGCGTACCGTAGAGAAAGATCAGCCGATGCGAAGAACTCCTTTTTGTCTTGGAAGGACTACCTGCAAATAAGAACACAAGACCACAAGATTTTGATTAGATAATAAATGAGGGAACTGCCTTGGGTCCAGGAAGTATGAAACTTCCTTTCGAAGGTGGTCAGTTCCCCTGCTAATATGAATTAACACAAAATACTGTAGAGTACTAATTAAATTGTTTCGTGGAACTAGGTAGGGAAAAGGCTGTTTTTCTTGGTTTTGATCAAAGGAACCGATGCCGGTTATCTATAACCGATGGCGGTCACTGATAACCGATACCGGTTGGTTCTAGGATCTTCTGGGCTGGTTGTGGTGTTTGTAATGGCTGGTTTTTGGATAGTATTGAGAAATGGGATGGTTAGAAGCTAAGGAATGATGGTTAGAGGCAATGGTTCGTTAGATAATGGGTTCAGGAACGGATTTGGGAAGATTACAATTCCAAAAGCACAAGAAATGTTATAATGGAGGACATGCAAGATATAACTTACTGGTTTTTTTGATGAAGGTGCAAGTTGATCTCCTTTGCTGCCAACTCTTCTGGTTTCTTTACTCGTCTCTGCTTGGTCGAGTGAAGTTCTGGACTCTGCTGATCGCTTTGGACTCTCCTTTGGCTAAAAATCCTTCGAGTGATCTCCAAAATGAAATTCCGATCCGTTGTTTTGGTTTGGGAAGCCCATTTACAAGGAACCGATGGCGGTTGCGTAACCGAGCGAGCGGCGGTCGAGTAGGAACCGGCATCGGTTAGGAAAAAGTAGGCTATTTTTAGTAAAATAGCCCACCTTCCCGCTTTTCTCCCGAGAGATCCAGTTGCGGGCTTGGTCAAGTGGCTAGAAGGTCCGCTTTGGGTGCGAGTAAGGAGGCATTAGTTATGGATGTGAGTCTAGACCAAGTCATGGGTCCTAATTAGGTTAGTTTTAGGGTTAGGGCTAGGTCATGATGAAGTGGCAAAGTGAGGTGGTAGGTAAGGTGGTGTAGATTTATCAATTACAAGGCAATTAATAAATACTTGTGTAAGGTTTAGGTAATGAGGTTAGGTTGCGAAATGAGATGCGGGTCACAAGGGGTCGTGAGACACGAATTTGGTGTCTACACAAACACACAATACCCATATGGTATATTTGAGGAAGTATGATGTCAAGCATTGGTCTTCCTCCTCTCTTTTTTACTTTTGGTCTGAAACTTATATCTGAGCTTAAAAACCATGATTGGATATTCCTTGATTTGCTGTAAAGATCAGAAATTTGAAAATTACTACAGAACAGGAAAAATGAAATTGCAAAGAAGGTAAATAAAACTGCAACTGTCAACAGAAAAAACCTGAAACAAACCTTTCTTGTTTCAGAAATTGGAAAGAAAACACAGCTACAACTTTTCTTTAAAATAACATTCACATCACATAGAATATCGAATAGCTTAAATCAATTTTTCAATCATACATCAATGTTTATCAATATCTATAAAACAGGTACCTGATTCTGCAATTTCCAGATTTGTCAGACTCCCTTAATGTGCAACAATAGATCCTTGTTGCTGTCAGAATAAAATAAAATGATGCAAACATATTAATATTGCCTCTGATGCGCTGAAACAGATTTGTGGAGGGAAGCAGATTTGGAGGGAAAATACTCATGCAATACTTTGTTGACAGCTGGCCAAAAAAAGTGGAATGCAGGTGTGGAAATTTTCAGCCCCCCCACCAATTTTCATTGCTGAAAGAGTCTCTTTTCTGCAGCTGCTGCTCCACATTTCCATGGAGAGATAAATTTTCAGCCCCCACCAATTTTCATTGCTGAAAGAGTCTCATTTCTGCGGCTGCTGCTCCACATTTCCATGGTGAGATTCTCTTTTATGTTGTGGCTATAACAGCAAATGTGCATGGGACCACCTAACTGCAGAGAAACATTGTAGTTGCCCCACATGGGACCGCTGCCTAAGAAATGACAAGTCAGAATATTTGAAAAACTGTGATTTATTCAATCAACGCATTGCATTACATGTTAATTTTTGGCCGTTGATGTTGCCTACAGGTGTCAGAAATGGCTTGGCCCACTCTAATAGATAACATCTATTGATGTAATTAAACTTTTGTACCATGTTTACGAATCTTTAATTTCCTATCTATCAATGTAGTCTAGCCTTGATCCTTATCAAAGTCACTTAGCAAGCAAAGGCAAAGGCAAAGGCAAAGTCAAAGGCAAAGGCACACATTGTGATGAAAGCCCTGAACAAAGTGAGATCCTGAGAAGTATATGGCACCTCATGTGCAACACCCCTCACACTTGCATAAGTAAGAACGGTCTGATTCCTGCTTTCTACAGGATATCCATTTACCGAGGCCATTTTGCCACCTGCCCTCAATTTTAGAATTTAAAACCAGCAAGTTATGTGAATGAATAATATTAATCCCATGATGGTATTGGTGAGGACCAGAGCTCACCTATCTTTGGTCATAACAAGTGTTGTATGGGATAAGAGTGGATAGTTGTAGCTGCCAGGCCAGATTAATGGCAATGGTTCTTGTGGCCGTGAATGGTGCGATTGCATCTTCATCTCCATTGTGGGTCTGTCACAGTTTTCAGTGAATGGAATTTTTGAACAGGATAAATTCAGTGTTTCCATGAGCTTGGTAATGTATTTCTCCCACTATGTGGTGGGGGCAGTCGAGCAGGGGATCCTAGTTTGGGTGGATGTTGCCCTCCACTGTGCTTTTGACAAGGAGAATCCCGCAGCCTAACTCTCCACGGACTGTAGGGCTGCAGCGTATCTGTGGCACGGCAGGCCCTGATATCCCAGGTGGGTTTCCAGTGTTGCCTCTTCACTATATTCGCCTGGGATCTTTTGGTAAGACATGAGTAAGGCGACCTGCCCCAGCCTTTGCTCTTATTCTTGTAATGGCATTTTGTCGAAAAGTTGGCTTGCTTCCACATTTTGCATACATGTCTACCAGGGCACGTGCAATTACATTTTAAAAAGAAAAACTTCCATTATGCTTTGATGGCTATCCATGCCCTGATCTAAACCTCCCATTTTGAAAGAGGCTGGGAGGATGCTGACAAAGGTTGTGGAGCCTGGCACTACACTTGCATTTACTTGAAAGTTTCCAAGGTTTTTTCAACAAACCCATTGTTTTTTTTTTTGCATATCCTGCAAACATTGCAGTCCATGAGACCACATTAGTTTAATCTCGGAACAGTTCACATGCTTGCACATTTTGCACACTTGCAACTCAAACATCTGAAAAACAACCCTTTTCCATAATGATTTGGCGGATGTCCACACCCTGTTTCAAAGCTACTATTTTGGCACAGGGTAGGTAAATGGTAAGTGAATGGTCGGGTTGGTCAACTATTGGTTGCATTTGGTGAAACAGTGTAAACGATTCATGAAGATGTCCATGACTTCTGTGTCCATGATTTATGTTAGCTGCAATTATGACATTCCATGGTAGAAGAAATATGAGAGATAAAAATCGTGAGCTCTTCATTATCACAAGAGGGTTGACGCGGTGCACCTTGTTATAGTGCACGCCTAAAATTACAGATTGTTTCACATAGCATTACCAATAATTTATACAAGAACATCGTTTTTTTTTTCCGTGAAATCATAGAACCAATTTTCATCTCTCACAGAAATCTGTCTTATAACAATAAACTTTGATATAATGCAAAATGCGTCCAACAGATTTGCTGGGAGCATATTTAAGTGTAACCACGTACTCTTATACGCTCTATAGTCGCCCAGCAAACACATCAACGACAACAAACCCATTTCGTCCATATCCTACTACATTGCAATCATTGAGACCACATATGTAGTTTCAGGCATGCATTTTGTCAAACAGTTCGCATGCTTCCAGTGGATATTTATTTGCAGAAAATAACATCCGATAAGGGGTTTAATTGTTGAGCTTAAGACCGTTTCAATAGATACACTAGACTAGACTATGAAATGAGTAGGCTATGTTTAATCGGAGAAAGCGTAGACTGACATCCTGAAACAATTCAAGGGCTGCTTACTCGAGGAGTCCAAGAAACACAGCGAAGATTTGAAAAACAATTATGATATCTCTGCTGCTTTGATTCATTTACCACAAAAAAGCAATGTAGTAGAGAAATTACAGATAATCTGACCTGAGAGACGTCCTCTTCGATAGAAGACGCGGAGGAGTTCATTAAGCCAAAAGCTTCTGCAAATACTGTATTAGTTTTCTTTGGTATTACGATTTGGGGGTTGTGGGGTGCGCCACGCTTCTGCAGTAGTGCAATACAGAAGCGCCGCGCGAGGGTTCTGATAGCAAGCTACCTGTGTTGAACCCTCCCCTAAAGAAATAAATTTAATATCGTGTGGTTCATTGAACCACGTATCAGATATTAAAACTGATAAGAACAGATACTACACTTGATCTTAGCCAAAAGGCCGAGAAAGGTATAATTTTTCTCTTCCTCCCCTTGTCTACTTGTACCTGCCCTCGCTTGACATTAATCATTTCCTGCCTGTGTGTGGGATTAATATGTCTATCGCCCACTGCTCATTCACATTCTTTCCACCTTCAAATGAAATTCTTCCCTTCCCTCCTTACCTCTGTACAGTGTTACAGTCCTGGACTACGGATATAATGTGGGCTTTTAATATTAAAAGTAACAACTAGCAATCCTATGTGAAATGTATGATGGGAATGCCAAAGGCGACCCTATGAAGGATTCATATTGGAAGGAGAGAAACATTGGGAGAGGAAGAGGGGTGAAGATGAAGGGGTTAGAGGATGGAAAGGTGTGGGTGCAACAAAAATAGAAAGTAGAACAACACTCAGAAATATCGTGTGGGGCTGAAATTGGGTGGCTACTGCATCAAAGGTCCATGCAACCTAATATTGTTTTTGAAATTAGTATTGAATCAATGGTTCTTGGATGTCTATGTGTCAATGCACACTCTCCGCAATTCCTAAACGTCGATAATGTGTTAATAAGAAAACGTATTTATAGGAAAATAATAATAATACCTCCATTGTGCAACATGATATTCGGTGGGTCCCACACCTGTTCCACCACTCAAATGGTTACTAACGAAATAATATGCACTGAAAGTTGTATGTGGATGTTGCTCACATTATTCACACGTCTCGACAAAACTACGGCAGCGATTCAAAACGTTTCAACAATCACATTCCTCAAATGGCCAACAAATATATGGTTGTTGGTTGTACCTTATGAATTGCTTACGTGTGGTTGTGCAACTCCTCTTCCGGTGACAACTACACATTTATTTGAAGGAACACGGACAATGACAAATTATATTTTAATTGCACGAGAAACAATTTGTCACGCATGGTGTAGATTGTGCGATCTTGCACGCAGTCTACAATTTTAATGTTGCAGGATCGGTAATCAATTTTAATGTTTTTGTATCTTTTTGCCAAGTGCTTCTTGTATGTTGCTTGCATTGATGCAATCGGGGTGTGGGCCCGAAATTGGGTGGCTAATGTGTTAGAGGTCTATATCTGACTTTTTTCGAAATTAATATTGAATAATTGGTTCTCAAACATCTCGTACGTCGCGCACACACGCATGATCCTAAAATGTCGATTGTCGACGAATGTCGAATATGGGTGATCTTTAAACTCTTCAACTTTGGAATTATCCACGAAACACAAATAAGCGTTGATGTTCTACTTCCTATTAGAAAGTGACAGAGATAGCTAGTGAATGAATTATGGTATGCTTAGAATCCACAATTGCAGGAAAGGAAAAAAATTAAGCTCATAAACACCAACAACTTTTACCCCGAAACCTCTAGAGGAGGAGGAGAAACCGATCGGGAAGGGCAATTGCTCTTCTTCCCACTTTTATTGGCCAATTCAAATAACAAGTACATAATTCACAATAAGTATGAAAGAGAAGTAGATAATATCTCACACTTCCTCCCAAATACTTGTTTGCTCTGTCTCAACACTCCTTTCTTCTACAAAACACAATTCCAGCACTAAGAACTTCTTGCTCACTTGCTTTCATGCTTTGATGATCCTATTCTCTTCTACAAACATGTATTTATAGCCTCTCCCATGTCCTCCGTGCACTAGAGAATGGGAAAGGTCATGGAGGAGAAGAGATATGAACAACTGTCCAAATTTTGGGATGTTCGTTTCATATTTTTGTTTTTCATCTGAAAGAGCGGGGATCATTGCCACCCGTGCTGGCGGCGGTCCAGGACCGCCGCCCTAGTTGGCGGCGGTTCTATAACCGCTGTTGCTCTACACAGAGGCGATCTTGTTACTAAAAAGATAGAACCTCCGTGTATCATTTTTCCTTCTTCATGCTTTGGCTATTTTGATGAAGTAGATTCATTTTGCATCCTGTGGATCACACATCCCCTACTTAGGAGGCTTTTGGTCCCACAAAAGATTAGTGGGGGAGTAGATGAGGAAATAATTCCCTCACTTGCTCTTTTCGAGTACCATCGGGCTTGCCTTGGTGTTTTCCCTTTTAGTCTAATCTCCGAGACTCCTGCGGGCCTCTCCTAGTCTCTCTTACCTTACCTGCTGCTGGCATTGCATCCTCCTCTAATTCGCCTCGTGAGTCCAAGACACAATCCTCAATGGAAGGTAGCGTAGTCTTTCATCTTCATCTAGCATGGATGGCTCATATAGGTGCAAGTTCTCACACAGTTTACTACAGAGTACATCCTCATAAATGGTGTCAAGTCAAATCGAAAAACATTTTCTCCAACTGCTCCAATATGGTAAAGGGCCCATATTGTAGTGGCTCGAGTTTTCATGCTTGACCTTGTAATCTCTCGTTGCTCAAATGAAGCCAAACTCTATCTCAACATGTAACTTATGTTCTATCCTATCTTTGATCATGCCTAGCTTTGTACTTGGCTTGAGATTTCTCTAGTTGTTCTTTGACTTTGAGATGGATTTTTTGGATCCTCTCAATGAATTTGTTTGCTCTAGTCACCTTTGTGTCTCGTGTCTCCTCCTCATCGTGTTTTCACTGCTATGTCCAGTGGATTTGTAGGTAAATATCCCAAGCATGCTTCAAATGGTGACTTCATAGTGGATGTGTGTACTTCCCGGTTATAGGAATGTTGAATGTAGGCTAAGGACTCATCCCAAGTCCTTAGGTATTTGTTGTTATACCCTCTGATCAGTTGTACCAAAGTCCTGTTTACCACCTTTGTCTATCCATATGTTTGTGGATGGAAAGTTGTGCTCCTTTGTAACCTGGTATCCATCTTGCCCCACAAAGTAGTCCAAAACTTCCCCAAGAACCTAGAATCCGTGTCAGAAACAATAGACTTTGGCAAACCAAAATGTACCCATACATTAGCAAAGAAAAGATTTGTTGCCTCATGTGCTTTTACTATCTTCTTACATGCCATAAGAATACACATCTCACTGAATCTATCAACAACAACATATAGATAGTCATGGCCATGTTTAGACATAGGTAATCCTCCTACAAAATCCATAGAAATGTCTTCCCACGGACAAGTAGAGTCTTTGGAAAAGGCATATACAAACCCTTATTCCTAGACTTAGGCTTGCTAATACAACAAAGTTTACATCCACCTATAAATTTTGATACTTCTTTTTGCATATTGGGCCAATACACATACCTTTGCAAGTGGGCTAGGGTCTTACCAACACCGAAATGTCTCCTGCTACTTTGAGGTATGTGCTTCCCTCATCAATAGAATTCTTTCTTCTTTTGGCACGCAAAGCTTCCCCCATTGGTAGAGCAGCCCATCCTTGAGATAACAATCTCCAATCCCTTTCCTTTCAGTCCCTTAGGACTGCAACTGCTGAAATGTCACCCCAAATTCTTTGTCCTGGGCATATACCTCTCCATAAGCTTCCTTCGTGAAGGGCTCGATCTGAGAGATAGTGGCCAAGCAGGAAAACTTCTCCTGTGTGGGTGGCCTAGACAACATGTCTGCCACCAAATTTGTGCTACCCTTCTTGTATTTGATCACCAGATGTAAGCTCTTTGAAGGAACCCCATCCATTTGTAGTGACTTGCTTGCTGCAATTTAGCTGTGATTGCAAATCTTTGAAGAGGTTTGTGGTCGAGTGTGCACAATAGTTTCTTTACCCAACAAATAATGCTTCCATTTTTAATTACGAACTAGTGCATACATTTCCTTATCATATCTTGAATATCCTTTAAGCTGCTGAAGTGAAAGTTTCATAATGATAACATATGGGTTTACCTCCTTGAAACAACAGTGCCCATGGCGTAATCACTGACATCCGTCTCTACTTCAAAAGGCTTCTGCAAATTAGGAATAGCAAGTACTAGAGCATGACTAATCTTGTATTTCAATAACTCAAAGGATTTATCTTGTTCCTTACCCTAGTCAAAACCCTTATTCTTTGCGGCCCTTTGTGGTAGAGGTGTTGCGATTGCAGAGAAGCCGGAATGAATTTCCGCATGTCTTGTACTACTCCCACAAAACTCCTAGTCTTTGTGGCTCCCATTGGTGTTGGCCAATTAGCGATGACTTCCACTTTATTTGGATCCACTTGTAGCTCTCCTCCTCCAACCACGTGTCCAAGATAGACAAGTGATTGTTTGGAAAACTCACATTTCTTCATATTACAAAGCGAGTTGTTTCTTCTAAGAACTTGCAAGACTTATTTGTAAATGGGTTAGATGCTCCTCCCATGTGGCACTAAAAATCAGAATATCATCTGGATATCTGATGACACATGAATCTATGAAATCCCACAATTCATCATTCATCGATCTCATAAATGTAGCGGGTGCATTGCATAACCCAAAAGGAAGTACTAACCATTCATACAAACCCTGTTTTATTTTCAAGGCGGTCTTCCATATATCCTCCTCCTTCATTCTAACTTGGTGATAACGGACTTGAGATCCAACTTCATGAAAGAATTTGGCATGTTGAAGTTGGTCAAGAGATCATCTATGTGGGGAAGTGGATATATGTTCTTTATGGTGATCTTGTTTAAAGCGCGGTAGTGATGTCGATGCCGACTCTCCAAGAAACATCCTTCTTTGGCACCATCAGTACTCTCAAGCAAAGATTGCCTATCTGACCCGATGTTTGGTAGAGGGGACTCGCGATATCTGAATCTCATGCTCTACTTCTCATTTTGGTGGTAACCCACTGGGAGCCTGAAATACTTCCTAAAAACACTGAATAATACTATCCAAATCAAGCTTTCCCTGGTTAGAAATCTCTGAAACTTCTATCCCATCTTGTTTATCCTTTAACAAAAGTAAACAAAATTGATTATGATTTGCTTGAATAAGTCGTTTTGCTTGGTTAGCACCCACCATAGTAACTTGTGTCTTACGCTGGTGTGCCCGGATGTTGTAGCTGATCCCTTCCTTAACCCATCTGTACTGGTTTTCCCTTCTCATAAATATAACATGCCTGATATACAAGTAAGGACTCCCAAATACAACATCAAAAACATCAAGTGGAATAACGTCAGCTTCCAAAACATCGATATACTGGGAATTTATCCCAATCTTGACCTTACATCTTCTTGTTGCCTGAATTTCAACACCCTTCTTCACCCAACCCAAAGGATAAGGGTGTGGATGCTCGTAAGTCTCAAGACCAAGCTTCTTTATAACTGCTTCAGAAATCAAGTTAGACTAAGAACCGGTATCCACCAAAGCATTTACCTTAGTTCTCTTGATCTAAATTTTGATGCGGAATAATATACTCATCTCCTCTTCTATTTATCCATGTTGGTGGCCATGCATCCAAGCCTTTCATCTACATCAGAGTCATCTTCGATTTCCACCTCCCCTTCTGTTCTTACAGCTGTCATGGACTTCTTCAAGTCCTTGGTTGATTCTTCGGATGCAACTCGGATGTAACTTCCAACATATAGCGTCAGTATGACCATTAATATCACAGTTCTTGCAAAAATTCTTGGGATCTTTCGAACTATTTAAAGTAGTGGCAGTTTGTTTACCTTTCCTTTTCCACTTACCCTTGTTACTTGTTTGCCCATACTCTTTTTTCTACTGATTTTTCGACTGCTTTGCCCTCGGCTCTTCTTCTCCTTGCTTCTTTTCATCATCTATGTAGTATGCTTGTACACACGCCTCATTGAGATCTTTGGGCTTGGTGGAGATGACTTTTCTTCGAAGGTGAGTGTGAAGTCCTCCCAAGTACTTAGTCAAAATATCCTCATCCTCCAAGTCCATGTTTAGCAACATGGATTGCCTCATAAACTTCATAGTATAGTCCTACACACTTTGACCAATGCCTTGTCTAAAATACTACCATTTAATCATTTGGTCAGTCTTGTGGCCAATAGGATAGAAGTTAGCTCTAAGTAATTCTTCAAATTCTTGCTAAGATTTCACAATAGGATGCTTCTTCTTTTCACAAGTGGTTAGATGGGTTTCCCACCAAACCAGAGCGTGTCCCTCCATTTTGAGACATGCAAAGGTGATCCTCATTCCTCAGTGACATTATGGATGCTAAAGTAGACTTCTAATTGTTTTAACCATTTATCAAGCACCTCCACATCTACTTGTCCTTCAAAGCTTTTAATATCAACTTTCGTCTCAACTTTAAAAGGAGTATGATCGGATTTTACCTTTTCTCTTGTGTTTGAAGTCTCTTCTTCATGCTCTTCCCCATAACTTTCCTCATGGTGGCTCCTTCCTATGCCAAACTTTTCAGCTAAGCCCCGAACCACTAAGTCCATGGAGTCTTGTTTGACAGAAGTTGTCTTCTGTAAATCAGCAAGCTCTTCTTGCCTTCTAAACATCCTATCCATCATGGTCTCAGCATCTCGATTCTACGGACCAAGTTCTCTTCCTCCATTTGTCCCCGAATTCTCTGTTTCCACTTCTTTGTAGAAATTTTTGGATCGCAAGGTAAAGCCTCTTCGCCTTTAGATCTCGTCACTGTCATACAAATCCAAGAACGAATACCACAGTCCTAGATAATTGTTAGCTCTGATACCAAAATGATCTGTAAACTCTTCAACTTTGGAATTATCCATAGAAACACAAATAAGCATTGTTGTTCTACTTTTTATTAGAAAATGACAGAGATAGCTAGTGAATGAATATGCTTATGCTTAGAATCCACAATTGCAGGAAAGGAAAAAAAAATAAGCTCATAAACACCAACAAATTTTATCCTGGAAATCTCCAGAGGAGGAAAAACTAGTTGGGAAGGGCAATTTCTCTTTCTTCCCACTTTTATTGGCCAATTCAAATAACAAGTACAAAATTTACAATAAGTATGAAAGAGAAGCAAATAATATCTCACACTTCCTCCCAAATACTTGCTTGCTTTGTCTCAACACTCCTTTCTTCTACAAAACACAATTCCAGCACTAAGAACTTCTTGCTAACTTGCTTTTTTGCTTCGATGATCCTATTCTCTTCTACAAATATGTATTTATAGCCTCTCCCATGTCCTCTCGTGCACTAGAGAATGGGAAAGGTCATGGAGGAGAAGAGATACGAACAACTGTCCAAATTCTGGGTTGTTCATTTCATATTTTTGTTTTCTATCCGAAAGGGCGGGATTGCCACCTAATGCAAACCAGCGATCCTAAGGCTGTGGCGGTTCTGAACACGCTGCTCTGCCTTGAGCGAGCGTGTCACATACTTAAAAACATAGAACCTCCGTGTATCATTTTTCCTTCTTTGAGTTGGCTATTTTGATGAAGCAGATTCATTTTGGATCCCTATGGATCAAGGGAAACCCCTGATCCAACTGGGAAATGCCTTTTGACGTAAAAGCTATGAGCATGGACATAAATTCATAATAATCTCCCATCACGGAAAAGATTTTATGGCTGACCCCACCGTCAAACAAAAAATACATTACAATAAAAGGTTTTAAACAACCCTTCCATATTTATCAAATATTTTTTCTTTTTTTAATAATCTAAAAATATATTATTTTTGTACTTGTATTTACAAGTGTCGGATAAGTTTCGGGGATTATATACTTGATAGAAACACAATATTAGAAAAATATGTTAGTTAAATATCTATGTTATGTTGCACTTACATTTATATTGAATGTGTTCATATTGATAATGACAGTTTTACTAAATTCTTTCACATCACATAGGGATGGGTGACTATTTTGCAAAGTGTAAAATACAATTAAAACGGGAAAAAAACATCTGGGACGGATGTCAAATCTCATCTCTACTTCAAACTATATTAAAATTCAATTGTAATGGTTTTTAAAATTTACCAATCCTTTAAAATTAGATAATGCATAGTTAGTGAAAAACCAATCAGCTATCCCATTCAATGAACATATGGGGAGATGATAATGTTCATTCGGGAAGCGGGATGTACGAAGTGATGATGTCATTCTTTTTAATGCATGTCAATGTTGTTTTCGTGGCACTACATTTATTGTGCACCTCATTCTATCTATTTCTAAGTGCATTTCTGTAGAGTTTCTATTCCTTCAACATAAATAATTATTTTTAGTTACCTCTCTTCTTTGTGGTGGTGCAAGTCATCTACTTCTATTTTATTAGGAACATCTCAACATATGTAATGTGCAAGGTTGTACAATTTTAAAAAATTCCAGGCTTACAACTACATTGACTATAGAAGCCTCCATTCATTTGAAATCATTTTAATCACCACTATTTGTAGAATTTCAATCAGACGGTTACAAATGCATGCCAAGTAAATTGGTGGTTTCTTTGTTTCTAACCTATAGTCTTTCATTTGATATTCAATTTCTTGTACTTTATTTTGAAATTTAGTTTGGGGATTAATTCACACTTTAACGTTCTTCACATTTTTGTTCATCATGTAGAGCTCCACACCCCACATCCTACAAAAAAGGAATAGTTGATCTATTTTAGGCATTTAAAAAAGGAGCTCGAAGAGGAGTGGAAATAGAATGTTACGGGAGGCTGCGCTTGTCGAATCTCTCGTTAATAGTCGTCTAACATCAGCACCATTATGGGTGAAATCTGCACATGTAGATAAATTTGTAACCCTTATATATCCTCATTTTAACATATATAATTGATTGATCGACTCTGTATCTACATCTAGAGCGGGTAGGAAACTACCGTCTGCCGTTGAAGAAGAAGATTGATGATTTAGAGGCACAACATTCTTGTGTAATGTTTAGTTGTATTGATTTTGTTTATTTTTCTTGCGAGCACATGTGTCATGTGCACTTGTAACCCTGCTGCAACACCATTCACAAGGTCCAAGATGACGGTCTAATGTTGTGCTTCTTTGAAACATATCTCCAATTTTCGTGGTTGTATTGGATATGAATGTTGCAAGAAGGGTTGTACCTAGACCAGTGTCCACCATAGGATTTTCAATGCATGTACGGAAATGAACTATGCTTCGTCGATTTCTGACTTTTGTCGATTTTGCAAGCCTCGTCTCATATATATATGTCTTTGGCATAATGAGTGCAATTTGAGCCTTTGGATTATCAAAAGTCACTCTAACCCATTTAGAACATTATGTTAGCACGATATAAGTATTTAGGTGCACTATTTGGATGGCAACATTGTATAGCTAATAATGTTTTCTAACAATTTCCTCTTTCAAAAATGTTATATCAAAAATTAGTTTTCTGATAACCTATATTTGCTTTATAATTTGACGACTCATCACTCACATGATTTACAATACTCATAACTAATTTCAACAAAGTCCACACTTTGTAATGTTTACGGTTACAATTAAATATGCATATTTTGATTTTATAGATTTGTTTCTTGAACTTGAATCTATCCAAGAACAACCATACAATCCATGTAAATGTTCAATAGAAAACACTAAAAAGGCAATGAAAGATGATCCTAATCATGTTTCTTCTTTCTCAAGTATTTTTCCAACACATTATCATCATTCAACATCCATATGTATTCCCTCCATTCCTTTAGTGATTTCCATCATTATGCCGCCAATGCTTATTTTTCATTGTGAATTTTTTTATGCATTATGACAAACAATTAAAATAGTAGGTGCACTTCACTCTATTAGAGAATTGATTCATAAATATAATTATTGCCCTTCTAATGTGAGATGAAAATGAGAAACATTGTAAATAATTAAAAAGAGAGAAATTAAATTTGAGGAAAAAGGAATATTAAAACATGTCAACCTTGAACTCACAACACACTTAACTATCGTGACTTTAATAATAACAACCAAGGATTTGAAAAGAATATGATATGTGGCATCACACCTATTTAGAAATGGAACAAGTGCGTCTACGTGTTGGAAAGAAACCAACACAAAATTTAGGTATTGGAAGTAATTTGAAAGAAATGACTTATTAACAACATTTTTAATTTTAAAACATACCTTTCTATCTAATTTTTTTGATGAAATAGTCTATATTACTTTATAAAATATTACAGACCTATCCACAAAAAATATGGGTGGTAAAGGGCACACCCCACGAACAAACTAGCCATGATGGCTAGGAGACTAAAGTATCAAGCCCAAGGGGCAACAACAAACATAACAACAATGCCAGAAAATGAAAGGAAAAAAACTAGGTCGCCACAACAAACATAGAGGCAGGGGCGGTGGAGGCCCCTTATCCTCAAGTAACTACCGGGAATATTGTTACCATCCGGAAGGGGTGGCCACCAAGCAACTTCTTCATCTTTGTCTTCATGTTGATTAGGAGAAATGACAAGAGCCAACCTGGGAACTTTGCCACAATCCCACCCATCCCTCTGCACAGGAGGCATGGAGTGTTGGTGGGAACCCCAACCACTATCTGTGCGAGAACAATGAGGGGACCCCCAACCACCACGGTTGATAGGGCTATGTCATGCTCGAGGATGCCACCTGGGAGAGCGATGATGATGAGCTTGGTCAACCGATTGACCACGACCACGATGCCCTATTGAACGAACACTCCCAGAAGGGGAGGTAGGGGGTTCTGCGCTATAGTGCAAAGAGCATTGGACCAATGATTTAGAAGGGTCTGAAGGTGCCGCACCTCTGGCTCCACCTTGCAGGCCTAGTCCTAGATCTGTAAGAACACACTTGAGATAAGCATGGCCTTATCATAATGCGAACGAATGCAAGAAACTATGGAATTAGCAAAAACAACATAATTGTGTTTTTTCCATATAAAAAAAGATCTCCACTCTAAAAGTATGCCACACTTGCGCAAAATCATGGGGAATGGAAATAGAATCCCCAGAAAAGCATGTTGCTAAAATAATTGAGCTGGTCTAAATGGCGAAAGAAATCATGGATCCAAGCCTAAATAGCTTGAGCTTTTGGCGCACTGCAGAAGATGATGTATGAGCGTCTCAATGTGCCCACAAAAGGGCATAGCCGAGGAGCAATCCCGTAATGAGCTAATCTGCGCCAAGAGGGAGGCCTTGATAAAGTAGACACCAAGCAAAACAAGCTAGCTTGGGCTGAATGATGGCTTTCCAAATGGTATGAAATCTAGCTTCCCAGGATGACCATCTAGAATTGATGGACCATATAGAGTTAAGAAAGGCCACCATCGGTAGCCTGGGGGTGAGCAGAGCATAACCTTTTCTTGGGGAGTAATTTAAGAAAGGGGTATCTAGAAACCATTTCCAATCCTTCTATCTAATTTTTGACTTTTCTTCCAAATATATTCATTTGAATCTCTTCTTGGGGATTTGTTATCCTATTATCTCTCAAAAGTGCACCATGTAGAGAGATGGCTGCAGGTTTTCTAAGCTTGCACAAATGACCTCTCTCTTTTGTAGATATAATGGAAATACCTCAGGTTTGTCAGTATACCTATTTGGAGGCGAGAGTCTCGGTATAAAGATCGGTTCCTTATTGGTGTATGCTAAAGCGCTACGGGAGTTTTGAGAGTAAAAGATGACTGTAAAAATGATTAAAACTAAGGTGATACACCAAATTTGTATGAGGGCTTTGACGAGTATATGCACAACTGATTTGGGAAGGATTCTTGATGCATGAACCAATAGTTTTTCTGTAGAATATCTAAGGGAAAACACTTGATTGCACTAAGGGAAGATCACAACAGTGTTAATAAGTTAACATGCACATTAAAACTTAAGCAGAAAGGACTGAAATTTGCAGCAGGGTAAGGTGGTTGATCAGGGAATTTGCATTCACAAGATTAATGTAACATACACAAGACTACAAAATAACTTGGAAAGGTAGAAAATACTTCACACTCAGAGGGAAAAACTGACAAAATTTGCTTCAGTACTCATATATCCAAAAGTCCTCCAGAATCCTCCTTGTGCTTTGCAAAGGCACACAATATATAGCAAAATAAATTTTTCCCACCCTTCCTAAAAATAGACTAAGGTTGTACTCACCCATGCATCCTAATTTTATCCTTTATTTAATAATAAATAAAGGGATAAAATAATACAAACTAGAGCATGTAATTAAAAATAGGCATTAATAGCCTTGTTTACAATGCAGTCAAACTGAAGTTGACTGTTCTATTTTTAAGAAAAGAATGGGTGAATAATTTGCTAATAATAAAATTGCTTGCTAGGCAAGTCTCCCTCCTTTGAGCATGCAAATTTGTCTTCTTCTCTGTTTTGTCTTCTTGTGAAGCATGCAAAAATACAACTCTCTGCTGTGAGCAAATAATTACAACACTTAGCAATATTTGTAAAAATAATTACTCCTATGGGGACCACCTGCTATGTGCACATGGTGGTCACATGAGTGACACTTTGCAACTCCACTCCAACCTCCTTGTGGGGACCACCCTTAACTTGCTTGGTTTGGCCACCTTATGGACTTAGACATATAAAAGGGGGCATGTTTTTGGATACACATGGGGAACTTTGTAATAGTTACCACCATATTATATTTGACCACCTTTGTAACAAAACTATGGCATATAGATGCCACCCATACTCATCGGTCTTGGCATATTTCAAACTTTACCTTTTCGGTAATGAGCACGTATGATGGCATTTTTGCATTATTTGGAAATGACTATAGTTTTTGGACTTTTGAAGTCAATGTAATGATATTTGTTTGGTGATGTGGGCTGGCCCCCTCCCCACGGTGACTCACCCCTTAGGAAATATTGTCGGTGGCTCTGTTTAATGCTGACCTAACTATGGTTAGGGTTTTTCTAACTCCTGATGTTTGCATTCGAACTTCCTTTAATGGATGGTCATCGATCTCTGTACCTTTTCTATGGTGGCCGTTGATCTGTAACCTGTGGTTAGGGTTTTAAAACTGTAATTAATGTGGTCGTTTGCTTTGAATTCGGTGAACAATCACCGGCCGTTGATCTTCATACCCGTCTAAATTTTGATCGTCGATGCTTGACCCTCGGTTAGGTTTCATTAACTCTCCCCTCGAGTTGGTATGGTAAAAGAAAACTTGAACCCGATGATCATTTCATTTAGATTTTTGTGAAGCGGGTGAAGCCCTGGCAAAATTTCTCTCGATGCCATGGTTGAAATTTTCAAGCTCGGCTCTGTTTGGCGTACGGTCTTGAAATCTTCGTGTGATATTTCACTATCCATCTTGCATCGACGAGCTCGGATTTTCTGATGAAAAGGGTTTCTACCTCCTGCAGGTTCTTTGAGGTTTCTTTGTGTGCACCATTTTCCTTCATGAAGCTCGACCCTTTTGAGCTCCCTGTGGTCATTCTGAGACTCAGCTTTTTCCCTTTTGAGCTTGGCTTCTTTGTGATTTGAGCATCATTATTTTGATGATGGAATGGTAAGTTTTCCATTCTCTCTTCTTTTAACTATACCATTTTAAAATCTTGATTTCAAAATACTGATGCTTTTCTTATTTCTCGCATATCCCGTGCCTTCGTGGTTCCTTGATGATTTCGAGTTGAAACCCGTGTTGGGTTGCTCTTTTCTACTAAAATTGATGACCATTCGAGGGTTGCTATCGTTTGATTTAAGTAGTAAGTACTTATTTCCTTATTCTAATTTTTCCCTTCATACCCATTGATGGGTCTCTGTTGAGCTTGACTTTACTCTCAGACTGGTATTATGAATATTTCTTGCCTCTGCATTTTGTGTTTATTCTCTGTTCTTTTCTGAGATCCGCCATTGTTGAGGCTTCGAAGCTCGATTACTTGTGGGTGCGGCTCCACTCTTGTGATCTCTTCATACCCATTTGGTTTCGTGTCTTTTGGCTGTGAGCACTTTTGTTTTTGAGTTGACTGTGCAAATGGTGTTGAAGTCTTTATGAGCTTTGCAAGGTTCATTGATGTTGTTTCTTGATACATGTAGTCCATACTTTTGGATTTTGAGGGTGATTCTGTAACTTGTATATACTTGCCATTAAATTTAATTGTGAATAATTGGAGTTACCTTTTGTCTCTTTTGGAAATGATCTCATAGAAGTTTTCACTCTGTTCTTTGATATTTTCTTACTTCAGTGATGTTCAGTGATAGTTAGCCTGACTTTAATAAAGTCTGTAACTAAAATGGCTTGCTGAAACTCTGCACTTTATATATCCCTTTCTTCAGTTCACCTTTTGAATTGACCCTTTGTAATCTGCAAGTTTCACTTATACTCTTTGATATCTGCAATAATTTTAAGCAATTCTTGATCTGTTTTGATGTCACTATTAGGCATAAGCCTTGATTCAGATACTTTATTCTATTACTTTCACTGCATTTCTTTGATTTCAGTTTGATATAGATGTTGGAAAAGTTGTAAATATTAATTTTACATGGCGAAGCCCTGCCAAAATTTTCCCATAATCTTCTCTCTCATCCTATTTCAGCTGTAATCCTTTTTGCTTTTAGCTTCAGCTTATTGAAATCTGATTCTCCCTCTTCTTTGCAAACTGAAAAATGTATTTCTATATTTCATTCTCTCTTCTGAGCTTTAACCTCTTCCATTTGCAAAATGTTTTCTGAACTTTAGTTGCACTCTTCCTTCTTCTTAGCATGTACTTATGACTTATCTATTTCTTTATTTGGTTGCAACTTGTACCTGCACACTTAGGGAAACAATTAGGAAATATTTAGGCTTTTTGGCCTCTCTTATGTCCATGTTTTCTTCTTTCTTTTACTTTCTTCTTTCTGAGTGATTAAAGCATGCATGTAGTTTGTCCTTCAAGTAGAATACATCTTCTTCTTTAGGGAAGATTCATATGCACGAAGTAGGATAGTGTAGGAATATGGTTTGATCCCTGAGCTCGTAACTGATGGTTGACTTGTTTTTGCTTTTTAGGTACCATGACTTGAGGATGAAGGAGCTGGCAAGGAGATGCTCTACACAACAAAGAATATACAAGGCAATGATGGGTTCACCCTCATACTCCTTTGCTTTCTCTTTCATGCATGTGTATCTTTCTTTTCAATTGTACTTTACTTTTCTAGTTACATCCCACGGCTTGTGTGGGAAACATTTGACTCTCCTTGTGAATAAAGCATTGAATTCGTAAATGAGTTGTATATCTCTTTTTGCATTTCTACTTTCTGTATGGATTGTATAATGAACTAAACAAATTAGTAACATAATTGAATGTCTTAATCATGAAGGAAAGAACATTGAATAGAACTTGTAACATTAAGTAATGAACTCTGGTTTTTGTGTGATCTGCACTTATGTTTGTTGTTCCAAAACTTTACACTTCACCTACTCTGTAATTGGATGTTCTCATCAAGACAACATAACTGTCCTTCGGGGCTTGTGTTCTTTTGCTGAGGATGGTCATGAAATTATAGACTATGTGATCTGTTACATTTTGTAATAGCACACATAGCTACAGATTTCATGTAATCTTTTAAACAAATAAGTAGTAACAACATAATCTAATATAATCTCCCAAAGCTTAGGTATACTTCACCAATGCTATCCATCGTAACAAAGTTTCGAGTTGCCCATTTTTGCACAAGTGTAAAAATTGTCAACATATCCCTCTATGAAACTCTTTCATCACGGTGACAAAGAAGAAGTTGCTCGAAATTTTGTGGTAGTCCCAAAATCTGCCCATTCTTTAATTTCTTCATGTTTCTTTTTTCCCTTTTTGGATAAATGTATACACAAAATCACACACATATTACTATTTTACTATACCGCCAAGTATGTTGTTATGTGTATGGATCTTAAGTAAGAAAAGTATTCACTGGTGACACAATCCCTTGTCTAGCCACTTGTATGATTTTATTTCTATTGTATTTCTCTCTTACATTGTCACTTTTCTACCTAGTTCTAGTCGAGGTCATAGGGATCCATGTATGCATTTCGGTATTTTCAAATATGTTGTCATTATCCTAGGGAACCACCGCCCATTACGGACACTAGTGCCCGGGGCTCCTATCCGGATTTGGGCGCTCCTGTTCTCTTTGTTCTTTTCACTTATTTTGACATTTGTGGTTGGCCTTTCTAGTTTTCTAATCCTTATCCCAAGCTCATAGTCAGCCTTTTTGTGTCACTAGTGTCAAAATTCAAACAAGAGATCCATGTATATACACAACATACATTCTATTATTCGCGGGAAAATCTAAAATGATAATCTCATCGCTTACTATCATTGTGTCAAAGGGAGTGCATTTTTGGTGCGTATTTTACATACAACTGCATAGGAAGGGGAAGTGTTGAATTCCATTTGACACATTTGCATTAAAGCTAGATATAGCCTATTATCTTGGCGTCATTAGCGTGAGGACAACCTAAAGACATTATTTCACACACAAGCACAAATAACTACATGGAGTTTGGAATGTAGTGCAACACTGTCATAATTTCACTTTTTGAGTGACCGTCTGAAGTCGATTCGACTTCACATATTGCATATGTCATTCTAATTTGATGTGTTTGTGAGCTTGTGCGGGTATCTAGGGTTTGTCTTCTAGTTTTACGATCCTTATCCCAAGCTCATAGTCAGCCTTTTTGTGTCACTAGTGTCAAAATTCAAACAAGAGATCCATGTATATACACAACATACATTCTATTATTCTCGCAGGAAAATCTAAAATGATAATCTCATCTCGCTTACTATCATTGTCGCCAAAGGAGTGCATTTTTGGCTGCATATTTTACATACATTGCATAGGAAGGGGAAGTGTTGAATTTCATTTGACACATTTGCATTAAAGCTAGATATAGCCTATTATCTTGGCGTCATTAGCGTGAGGACAACCTAAAGACATTATTTCACACACATGCACAAATAACTACATGGAGTTTGGAATGTAGTGCAACACTCTGTCATAATTTCACTTTTTGAGTGACCGTCATTTGGGTCGATTCGACTTCACATATTGCATATGTCATTCTAATTTGATGTGTTTGTGAGCTTGTGCAGGTATCTAGGGTTTGTCTTCTAGGTTACATGTACCCCGATGAGCAAAGTGCAAATAACATGTGATCATCATCGAATGAGTGCAAAACCCTAAGCGACACAAAAGAAAATAGCTTCTATCATTTTCATAGTCACCAGGTGCCCAAAAGTGGACTCTAATGCCCTCGCCCTAACCTAGGCACCCATGTCCACTCTGTTTATGAATTCCATAATCAATGTTGAGCATTTTTGACACTCTTCCCAACCCATTCAATAGTTTTTATAGTTCAAATTTGTTCTAGGATAAGCCTAAATCAAATAAGTCTCATATCTCTCCTATTTTCTTACAGGATTGTATCATTAGAGTTTTTAGTATTTATATTCTATTATACTTTATCCTATTTGTGACTCGAAATTATTTAACTATGATTTTATTAAATCATTTGGTGAACCAACTTTTCTTTGAAATTCTTGCCCTAGGATCCCTAAAAATCCTCGTGGCTAAGAAGAGGTCTTTATCTCCTAAGCACCATATGGTCAAAACATACTTGAACCCTACCTTCGATGATGGTGAATTTTCCAAGCTAAATTTAATGACCTCTATCGAAACCTCAAGTTGATGCCTCCATATTCCAACAAATTCTTGCTTTCGAAAACAACACTCCCCCTAACTTTCACAACTCTAGCATTTGCATAGTCTCACCTGACCAAAACTTCACTTCATGTTTTCCTTGTTCTCCCATAGTCACCCATGTTGATATGCCTTTTTATACTCCTATTATAACACATGATAGCACTATTGTAGATTCTATGCTTGGTCTTGCTTGTGACAATGTAGATAAAAACAATGTTACATCTAATGTTGAAAATTTACATATGCATGATGTTGTTTCTACTAGTAGTCAAGATGAATGCAAAGTTGTATCTCCTACTCTTCCTACTTCTGAAATTGTTTCCACTTAATGTAATGATAAATCTGATATCGTACTCTACCACTTCTTTATATGTCAAGGATAGTCTTGATAAAATACTTGCATGTGAAAATATGTCTGATAGTGATGTTGGTTATGCTTCCAATCATGAACATGTTAGTGATGATCTTATTTCTTTTAAGAATTCTAAATCTGAATTTAGTACTCCTCTTTCTTCTCTTTTAGAATTCATTGCACAAGATCATTCTACTCCTAATACTTGTACACCTCTTATCATATCTTTTGATGCTACTTCTAGCATTTCCATTGATATTGCATGTTCCTTTCCCCTCTTCTACCTCTTTCTTCTTCTATAGATGTTATTCATGTTTATTCTACTATTCCTACTAGTACACCTCTTATTATTTATTTTGCATCTACATCTAGCGTTCCCATAAAGCCTTCATGTTCTCCTCCTTCCACATCCACTCCCTTTTCTCACATTCCCATGATCACTCATAATGGAAAACTTCAACCTCTCAATGTGTCACGTACTTCCTCTATCATCCCCTCACATGATATTCGCTCTCATGCATTATATCATTAATTTACAAGCTCAAGTTCATACTCTCACTCTTGAAAGTAAAGCCTATTATGTTTCTATTGATAATAATTCTTTACACGACAATCATATTCCTAAAAATATTCACAATTCAACTTTTCCAAAAGATTTCATCATGCCTACATTTACATGTTTTGATGGCACTAACAACCCCTATTTACATCTCAAACATTATCATTCAACAATGGCCTCTTATTCTAATGACCGCTTGCTCCTCAAATATTTTTGTCATAGTCTTGTTGATCATGCTCTTTAATGGTACACTCATTTTCCTTATGGATCTATTAGCACTTACTATGATATGGAGGATGTTTTTCTTAGGCATTTTATGGTTAACAATGGTCCTAGAGTTACATATGATCGTTTACCTACTTTGCATAAAGGAAAGAAAGAACCCATTATAGATTACATTTTACGCTTTAATTATTACATGCATCAATTATTATTTGAGCCCATTGATTTAGAAAAGCAATTTATCTTTTGTCATGGCTTAATTCCTACATTGAAAGAAAAATTATTATATGATACATGTGAATCTTTTACGCTTTTGTGCTATAAAGTTATAGATCTAGAACAAGATTTAATTGTTGCACATGTTATATCACCCCCTTCTACTTCTTCTTCTACTTCTAATATTTCTTCTTCTCCTCTTCCATTCGTTCATCTTTTCCACGGTTACCATCTTCACCTCCACGTAAGCATATTCCTTCACCTCCACCGCATCGACATACACCTAAGTCTTCTCCATCTCCTCCTCGTGAACCATTGCACTTTCCATATGTTGTTAAGCCTCATGATGTCTTGTGTACTTTTCTTGATAAGTGCCTAATCTACTTGCCTTCTAATCAACATCCTCCTCCTCATCACTTGCATCGCCAATGCGATCGCCCTTATTACAATTTCCATCGCATCAATGGCCATTGTGAAAATGATTGTTGTGCTCTATGTAATAAATTACAACAATTATAAGACAAAGGTGTCATTTCCTTTTACTCTCACTCTCGTGAGAGGTCTCTTTCTCCCATTACATTGATTAAGAAAACATTGAAATAAATAAATGCTAAATCTTATATGTAATAGCGCAGTAAGTAATTATGCAATGAAATACAAATTTTGACCCAAGAAAGTAAGTTAGAAAATATGAAACCCTAGTTGCAAATGAAGGGATAAAATACTTAGTTGATTCAAAAATAATCCTGGATTGTGTGAAGCTGACAAATTGATGAACAAAAGGAAGGAAGTGTCATCATCTTGAAGCTCAAAAAATTGTGCGACTGCAGGATCTTCCTAGACTGGGGCGCTGCAGACCTCCTCTAAGCACCTGTGACTGCTCAGAACCTCATAAAATGATCTTTGTAGGGTCATGAGGTGTTTGTTGGATGTCTCCTTTACTTTCTGTATGTCACTTTACTTCATTGTTATTCACCGAACCTGCAAGAAGAAACAAACACATGTAAAACCCTAAAACACATCAAATCCTAAAAAGAAAAAGATGCAAATGGGGGTTGGTGACCGACCGGTGGTCACCCGACCGAGTGAACTTAAAATCTAGGAATTGCACTCCATTTCAGATTCTAGGTAGTTCTACTTGTGAGTGTGTAGAATCATGTCCTAGGTGGCTTTTGTGCATGTCACACTTTGATAACTAGAAATAGCTAGATGTAGATAGATGTGTGCATGGAAAAATGAACTTCCCCTCCTATGCATGTATGTAGAAGTAATAGTCCCTTGTCCCTTGTGTGAAGCTAGATGGATGCTTGAATGCTCTTAGATGCAACCTTAGGTGGTGATAGTAGATGTTTAGTGCTTGGTCCTTTATTATGATCACATAGCTTTGTATTTATATGATTCCCTTGCTTGAATTTTGTAATTAACCTCTAAAATGTCAATTAGTAAAAAGCAAGATGCCCAAATGGATAGAAAAGACCCAAAAGATGTGAGGTAAGTACAAAGAGGTCGAGGGTGCCTAAAGAGAGCGGGGGCACTTAGGCGCGACGTTAAGCAGCTAGGTGTAGGTGTCAGAGTCGAAATACGGAAGTATAAAAAGACAGATTGGGCGGAAGGAGTGTAAGACAAAAAGAGGAAATAAAAGCAAGCAAAGATGGCCAAATACAATTATTAATTAGTATTTTTCTTGCTTAGGAATCATATGAATAATAGTACATGTGATTAAGACTAGAAATATACCAAAGTGCGTAATTTAGTGTCTACATTTGCCCCCACTTTATGTTGTTAAGTGAATTCTTTATAACATAAAGTAGATAAGAGATGCATACCTGATAACCATGTAAATTGATGACGAAAAGCATTCCGAGAGACAAGGAAAAGCGTGAAGTGATAAAAATGTGAAGCATGGAAACTAGAGACTAATAAGTAAAAAAAGTGATGATGATGACCCTAGGGTGAGAGCGTATGTGTAGATGTCATGTTGTACTTGTTGTCAATGTTGTTTAATGTGTGACGATGTGTGATTGGTGTGACTACCACTTCCCATAAGGACGAACCTGTAAAAGAGAAGAACAAACAAGTATTCAAATACATGTATATGAAAAATTTGATCAAAATGCATAAAAAGTATACAAGAAAGTAAGTAAAAATGTGAAAAGGAACATGTGCATCTGATCCTTGATGAGTGAAAGAGATATAAAGAATCCTGAAGATGATGTAGAAGAACAATTTTTTTGGGAAATCTCATGCCAGTTGCGTTGAGTGCAAATTTTTTGGTCGATCTCACGCCAACTGCACCAAGTATGGAAGAAATGTAGAGAAAAGTCTAGTGTTATTCTCCATCCTTTGACTGATTCCCAAAGTATAAACACCATTGCAGATGGTGTGTACGAATTTGATTCATTTGATCTAATGTAAAAATAGAAAATAAGGTGTAATTCATGCATCCTAGTGTTGAAGGATTATTTGTCCTATAAAATTTGTTGTGTAAAATATTGTGAATTGTTCCAAACTGAGAAAAATTGTGTAACTGCACCTTGGTCACAGGCTCTCAGGAAGGGTCAAGGGCACCCAACCACTATTGTCTGTGTCCGGGCGCTGGTGTTTGTGTTGTGTTGAAGACCCAAGTCATATTTTGGGTTGTTTCTGTGATTGAAGACTGTGTTGTACCAGTACTAAACTATGTTAAATTGTGATTGTAAACTATTGTATGGGGTGACTGATTCACCCAATGATGCCCCCTTCGTTTGGGGTGCATGTGATATTGCAAGGAGTATGCAGCCCAAAGGAGGACCGGAAATTTATCTTAAACCGATGCCCTACATGGGGAGGGAGTTTGGTTGGTAAAAACCAAGTCACACCTAAGAAAAGTGGATAGGAATCAAATGTTAGAGCAAACAAGTCAAAACACGCGTGTAGAAAGCAATGCGTAAGGTAGCATACAAGAAGACAATGTAAAAATGCAATAGTGTAGACAGAATAGACCGTGAAAAGTAGGTTACAAACATGGGACATCACTTACAATGTCATAAGACAATCGAGGCTGAAGTGGCCAAAAACATACAATGTGCAATCAAAGAACAAGAAAGACATGGGGCAAAGCCTACAAACAATGGCAAACAATGATAGAGAATAACAAACAAAATAAACAACAACCATGGTGGAAAATAGTTCCTACAAGACAAATGTTGCACATGAAGCACCCATTAACATGTTAGAAAGATAAAATTTATGTCAAAGCATGTATGATCCGATATATTAGTGTGCTAATATGATAGGAAATAGTATAAATCGAAACAATAACACATGTGATGTGTGCGAAAGTGGATGCCCCCAGGAGCCGTTGTGGGACTGGTAATAGGTATTGTGTCAAGCATCCATGTTGCGTGTATCAATCTTTGTAAAGTTTGCATTCACAACTAGAAGGAAAGTGAACACACGTGTATATAGAAAAGATAATGACATACAGAATATTCGTCTAACATAGCAAGTAAAGTGTAACGTGCAAGCATAAGTAAACAAAAACAATGTGCAACTAAGATATGTTGTATGTTGTGGGATGGAATGCAAAGTGAGTTTGATAGGAACAACGTGCCCCCCAAGTGAATGCGAATGAGTATGCATGAGATGAGGTTCATTGATAAATGCTCCCTCAGTAGTCGAAATGAACCATAGAACAAGAGTACGTCATCGGGAAATGGTTTGAATTTTGCGATAGAAAGATATGATCGTCGAAGCGTAGAGCGTAGAGAGTATGTAAAGTGAGTGAGTGAGTGTGGGAGGTTCACGAATGTAGTGAGCCCTCAATAGTCATGTTTGAATCATGGCACAAGAGTGCATCATCGAGTAATGACGATACAAGAGTATCAAGATGTGTAAAATACAAGATGTGACATGTGCAAGTATGTAAGACATTTGATAGTGCTAGGAAGGGGAGATAAGTATGATTTCCGTTAGGTGTATGATGATGAACATGTTATCCGATGAAAGTGAAATATGAAGGTCCTCCACCCAATGCTTGTGGAGATAAAGGTGTGTGACCATGCTCTAAGATCGGAAGTGTATGAGACAAATGAATCAATGAATAAGAGATATGTACATGAGACCTAGGAGGTGATGAGTGCTTATGTGAAGGAGAGTGTGAAGGTGATGTACACCTATGTGAAGAAGACCACAAAGGTGATGGAAACCTATGTAAAGGAAAGTGTGGAGGTGATGTATACCTAGATGAGGAGGTAATCTAGTGGTGCTCATGGACTGATGTAATGGATTAACACACCGATGAGACCGTGTAGGTCATACGTAAATAGGTGAGCTAGGAGTAGATTCTGTTTTAGGTTTAAGAGGTCCTAGGGACTAAGATGCTCTACCAAGAGCAATGAAAACCTCAAGATGAGGTTGTGGCCATGGTGTGGATGGTGGAACAACATTGATAGTAATGACTTGCCTATTATGATTGCATTTTAGACTCAAATGATTCATGGAGATGATAACTTGAGTTGCGTGGAGCCAGGGGAGACCTAAGAGCATGTCACACCCTTTGATTGTTGTTGTCACAAGAAAAGGCACAAGCATGGTGAGAGGACCAATAGTGACCGAAACCTTGACAAAATCGTAAGATTTAGGAATTAGATATGGAATTTGCGAGAGTGGTTAGCCGATAGTGACAAGAAGTGTAATAGAACATGCACTTACATGAAATTAGGGATCAACTATAGTGTTATTGATATACGTGGATATAATAGAAGCACTAATGTGCAAACAATCAAAAGAGAATACGAAATGAATGTCATGATCAGAGAAAACAATAATCGATGGAGATGCCTCAACATGAACAACTAGAAAATCAGGAGCCCTCGATGTAGGAGGAGGCATTGCGTGATATGTATGATTGGATGAAGATTCAACCACTTGTTTGTCATGTTTTGGAAGAGGATTGTTGAATATTTTGAGCTTGTGATTTTCATTTAGTAGCGTAGAATCCATAGGCTCTGGAAGCTCAATTGCATTATTATTGATGAGATCTTGTATAATATTGCTAATTTTGAAACATCAATCTGTAGAGTTTCCAACGCACCGATGACATATGAAATTCTCATTGTAATTATGGCCTTTAGGATGAGATGGGTCCAAATTGAGTGGAGGAGGAAGTGTAAAAACATTTCTCTCGACCGATTCACATGACAAGTAAAATATGTGGAGCAACAGTCAATTTGGTATATGTACGCTTAGGTGGTTGTCATTGAATCTCTTTAGTATTAGATACAATGTTGACAATGACTTTAGCTTCAGTAGGCTTTGTAGATGGCTTGAAAGTCTATTTACTTTGAAAGCGCATAGAGGATGAAACTTATTCCTAATACTTAAGCTTGCCTATAGATAAGAGTTTAGTTTTGTGTAGCTTAATAATATGACACAAATGATCAAAGGATGGAGATGTTTCAAAGATAACACTCTCCTGGAGATACAATAATAGACTTTACACAAATAAATCTTGAAGTTTAAAATCTGCAAGCACATTAGACATCTTAGCTAGGTTGTTTTTATACCGCAAGACATAATCCACTAGATGTTCATTAGATCCTTGTTTAAGTTATGCAAGTTGAGCATAGGATATCTTAGAGCCAATATTGATGGAGAAATGAGAAAGAAAAGCATTGGCTAGATGCGTAAAATATGTTACCGAGTGGACAGGTAGATCATAGAACCAACACATTACATAATTGTGAAGCATACGGGGAAGAGATTTGTTAGTAAAGTGTGATCATCTACATAATCTAAACATGTTACATGAAATGCTCGGAGATGCTCTTGAGGGTCACCATGGCCTTTGAAAATGGGCAACTTGGGAGTGATGAAATTAAGAGGAAGCACATAAGCAGAAATGGCAGGTGTGAAAGGAGTATGAAGTAGTAATGTGGAGTCTAGAGATGGAGATGTGTAAGAAGTGGCCAATTGAAGTTGGAAAACTTGAGTTTACAAATCCTGATATAAAGAAGTTAAATAGGCATATTTGAAGAAGCGTCAGGTTGTGCATTAGAAGCATTGGGTGGAATGATCAGAGTGGTAGTGGCAAGAATGGAAGTATGAATATGAAGAGGCTAGGTGGAGGCCATGACGGCCGAGGAAGAACTAAAAGAGGTGTCGAAGCAACATCACATGAGATTTAGCAGCAATCAAAGCATGAAGAATATGTGGAAGACAAGCAAGATTATCAGACAAATCTTGATGAAATTTTTTGAGCTTGTCTAATTGCTCTTGATCAACATTTGTGTCTTCATCATATGAGTGTTCACTATCAGATGCTTCAATGTTTTCAAGAGGAACTTGTTGAGAGTTAGCAAATGGATTATCCATTTCAGCCATGGATTTAGAAACCTTATGGGAAGATGGAGGAATCTCAAGATGTTGAGAAGAACCAAAACGACCACTACGAGTGACAAGCATAAGAAGAAAACCCTAGAAAGAAGGTTGCAATCAAGGACGATGGCTCACAAAATGATTAAGAAAGTATTGAAATAAATAAATGATAAATCTAATATGTAACAACACAAAGTAAATAAATATGCAATGAAGTATAGGTTTTGACCCAAACAAGTAAGCTAGAAAATATGAAACCCTAGTTACAAATGAAGGGATAAAATAGTTAGTTGGTTCACAAATAACCTGGGTCGTGTCGAGCTAACAAATTGATGAACAAGAGGAAGGAAGTGTCATTTGAAGCTCAAAAATTGTGCGACCACAGATCTCGCCTGAAATGGGGCGTTTGGACTAGGCCGGGGTGCCTAGGGCACTACTGAGACCTTCTCTAGGCACACTGTGACTATTCAAAATCTCATAAAACGATCTTTACAAGGTCGCGAGGTGTTTTTTGGATGTTGACTTTATTCACACTGTATGTCATTATACTCCATTATTATTCTCTTGAAACCTGCAAGAAGAAACAAACACCTACAAAACCCCAAAACACATCAAATCATAAAAATAAATAGATGAAAATGGGGATTCAGACTGACCCGAAGGTCACTCGACTAAGTGAACTTACGATCTGGGTGATGCACTACATTTCAGACTCCATGTAGTTCTACGCGTGTGTGTGTGTAGAATCGTGTCCTAGGTGGCTCTTGTGTGTTTCACACTTTGATAACGAGCAATAACTAGATGTAGATAGATGTGTGAATGGAAAAATGAAATCCCCCTCCTATCCAGTGCATGCAAATAATGTGATCCTTTGTCCCTTGTGTGAAGCTAGATGGATTCTTTAATGCTCTTAGATGCAACCTTAGGTGGTGATAGTAGATGCTTAGTGCTTGGTCTTTTATTATGATCACATAACTTTGTATTTATATGATTCACTTGTTTGAATTTCGTAATTAACCACTAAAATAATGACTAGTAAAAAGTAAGATGCCCAAATGGCTAGAAAAGACCCAAAAGATGTGAGCTAAGTACAAAGAGGTTGGGGGAGCCGAGAGGGGACAAGGGTGCTCACATCCTGGCTGGGCGCTGGTGTCCATAGTTATAAATGTCAAAGTATAAAAAGACAGACTGGGCCAAAAGGAGTGTAATACCAAAAGAGGAAACAAAAATCAAGCAAAGATGGCCAAATTCACTGATTAATTAGTACTTTTCTTACTTAGGAATCATATAAATAGTAGTACATGATCAGGACTAGAGATATACCCAAAGTGTGTGATTTAGTGTCTACATCCACATAAGCATACTTCCATAGCTATTCACTTGTCTCCTTCACCCACTTCTAATATTTTCATTCGTCCACCTCCTAATATCATTATCCATCGACATCCTTCATGTATCTCATCCATTGCTACATCATCTCATCCTCCTCACAATGCTACTACATCCCATTGGCTTCCCAAGTGGCGACATGTATGTTTCCCATCGCTACACCTACCATTATCAGCACCATTTTATCGACATTTAGTTTGGATCTTACACTCATGCTACCACTATTTCATAGGCTTCCACCATCCCTCATAGACATCTCCATCTTTGGTAGGTGACCTCCATATTATCATCTTATTACTCGACGATGCACTTGTTTTCTTAAGGTTCTTATATGACTTGTTGAGGGATCGATTACAAAAATTAACATCATTATCACATCGAGGACATCACTCTTCTTCCCCCATCTTTCTCATAATTCATCACACATTCTTATCAATAGGGTCTTGCATCTTCTCATTATACACCTATCAACATGTCTAATTTTTATACTATCTACATTCTTTGCATTACATCATATCCATACATTCTTATCATCATATCACTACACTATTTACTTTTATTCACATAGAAATCCTATTCAATTCAATTCCCACGCTATCATTTTCACACCATGATATATTTCACCATTTAACAATCAGGGTAATCATTTCAACAACATATACAACATCTAGAAAATCAACGTGCAAATCACAACCATCACATCATATACCAATGCAAGTAAACAACACATATGATATCAATACATGTATCTTTATATATATCGTCAAAAATCATAGTTTAAAAATACAATCGTTGGGGGCATGCCCCCATGTATTAAATCTACAACCATAGACATCATATATTATCCTCACTATCACTATATACTATCGCAAGAGCTCTAGAACTAGATGTTTCATAGATCAATCTATGTCATTGGTCGTAGCTTCTATATCTCTTTACCTTTCTCTAGTATAACCACCTCGGATGATTGCTCCGCGAAATGGCCCCTGTAGCTCCACATATCTCTTGAATACATCCGAGTTATGGATGGTCCTCCTACGACATGTCTTTCTTGTTCCTTCTCCACATGAGCCTCATCATGTTTACTCAGTAACACAATACATGTGACTACCGTTATAGCCATCGACTTAAACAAATAGGCATGCTTGCCCACAATCACATCCACTCACTCTAGCATCGCCTCCCACAAACACATTTGGTAGCACATTTCACATCAATGTGTGTATCAATGAATCAATAATCAACGACCAATAGGCATCACCTACAACCATATAATAACATATTAGTTACTACACACATTTACAACATACAATAACTACGCAACCACTATCAAATAATAACAAAAATACTTACGCTCTCTCGGTGCCACTACTAGGCCATCTCCATTGGGGGAAGGTACCCGCCCCTCTACTCCTCCTACTATCATCGCACATGCCACATCTACGAAAACCAGAAATAATAATACCCATCGGTGTATCGCCCACCACTCACTTTGTAGGCCTAGGTACACCCCGCTTCATTAACTGTATAGGCTCTATAGCCGCATCTACCTCATCTGGACAAGGATGCACTAGTTGTGCCCCTATAGGGCTGGCATCACTCCTAGCCGCCTCGGCACTCTAGTAGCTCTCACCCACACATATGGCTCTAGGGGCACATCCTGAGCTATATGAGACTATCTAGATACATGCTCCCCCGGAATAAATCCGCCACACCTAGAAATCAATCCGCTAACCACATGTTGCACCTAATGCACCCAAACTCTACTCCATCCTCTACCCAACCACCATAGTCTTTATATGGTTTCCATATGATGGCCCCTAGGCCTATCTGATCAAGCATAGACCTATAGGTGGTCATATCAAGTCTCCTGCCATGAGTACCTACCCACCTCGATACAAAAATTTTGGGCCTTGCCCAATCGGGTTAGCCATCATGTGTTTGTGTTGTCATTTATATCAATTCAATTGGTTGAAAAGGGTGTCATGAGGTCATATAAGTCTCCATAAGGTGCCAATCAAGATAAAACATGAATTTTGATTAGTAGTGACCAAGTTTGGCAATGTTCTATGAGGTCCCAGTGCATGGTCTAGTGAGCTTAGTCATGGTTTGAGCTATCCTAAGTTGGTTAAAGGTTGGTATGAGGTCATTCATTGTTCATGAGGTATGCCACAAGTGTTAATGAGTCTCGTAAGAAGTAAAAATGGCTAGTTCATGAGGTTTCATGGCTAAGTCAGGTCATTTTAGGCATATTCCTAGCCCTAGAACAAGAAGAATGAGATAGAGGTATGCGATTTGGAGCCGATCAGTCTTTTCCAAGCATGGTAACAACATGGTGGTAGTGCATGTGACATGTATGGTGAGTTTTAAGATAGTTCTCGAGAGGTTTGATAATGTTCCATGTTCCTTGGGAAGAAATAAGGTTAGGAACAAACAAGTTGGCATAGCTGAGTATGGAAAATTAGAAAAAGTTGTCATGATTCTTCATGACAAGGTTCAGGTCATTCTAAAAAAGGAATTGCAAGATATGTCATTTTTGGCAAACTGGGTTTTTAGAATGTGTTTTTGAGGCAAAAGATAAATTTCATATGCTCATTGTGGGATGTGTGCTTTGCACATGGATCTGATCTCTTTAGCATATCTTCTTAGGTCATTTATGAAGGTTTCAAAAAAATAATGAGGTGGTTTTATCATCATGTTTTTATGAACGATCGTTAAGAAGATAAGTTGTTTTGAAACCCTAACTAAACCCTAGCTCAAAGAGACTTAGAGAAAAAGGTGTGTAATGAACCAATTTTGATTTATTTTTCAAATGTGACTATTGAAGGTTGTAGAGGATTCTTCCAGATTTCTAGAAATGTATATTAGATCATGTGACTGTATGTGGGGCCCACTTGAAAATAATTGTTTATGAAGAAGTTTAGTTTAAGGAAATATTTTCCAAAGGATTTGTAAAAAAATTAATAGTGTTTTTATCCCCTCTAGTTATTCTACATGTCCATGATAGTTTCATATCACAGTTGAGGTGAAAAGGGGAAAAATGTGCCCTATTTATGAAGATGGGTTTTTGGGAAGTTAGGAGTAGTTTGTGGTAAAATTAAAATTACAAGAGCTATAAGAGGAGTTAGGAATCCATTAAATTTTTGTTGTGATACTATTTCAGAGATATTTCCATTGGTATATCAAATTTTTTTAGTATGGTATGAATAAGTTATGATCTATTCTTTAAGGGTCAAATCTAGAGGATGATTGGTCTACAGCGAGAATATCAAGTGGCTTCATGAGGTAAAGTGATATTTATGATTTTTTCATGCTTGTTGAAGGTTTCTGAGTACTTATACATCATTTCTAAGGGTGTTTCATGCTCTGGTTAATCTTGTAAAAAAAATTGACGTGATGGAGCAAGTTGTGCTCTAACTTAGTTCTTGTATCCTAAAAGGATAAATGAGCAGTTTCAGAGATGAACCTAGTTGAAGGCCTTCCACTTGGATTTGGAAGGAAATGTAAGGTGTTATGAAAAAACACAATTTAGATGTATTTCAATGGTGTATTTTTTGTTTCATGATGATGAGATTTTATAGGTCATCCAACTTGATTTTTGAATAAGAAGGTTACTTGTTTTCGGATGTGATTGCTCAGGCTGAAAGATTGAGGTAGAAGATGATTTTGAATTGGTTGATGCTTGATATAATTTGAAGAGTGAAGAGGGATGATTTTTTTTCCTATTAAATTCCTATGGAGGTCTTGGAAGTGACATAAATGGTGCAAATCAATTGAGTTTGTAAAAATGCTTTCTCGGAAGCTTGATTTGGTGAAGCGAAAAGTTAGTGTGGTTTACACATATGTATGTTTCATGGGATATAACATACATGGATGTGATTTGCAGGTTTTGTGGATTCTAATGAGTGGTTTCATACCATATTTGAGTTGTTCTTAGGTGGTTTTGAGGCCTAAAGGTGAAGACATGGTCCTGGAAACAACTGTTTTGAGAAGGATATGGGCCTTCTTGAGTAAGTTATGATAAATTTGATTGGTGCAAGATAATTAATGACCATGTATGGTTTTGATATGTTATATTTTACATGTGTTGGGAATTTTGAGATTTAATAATCATGGTTATGGTTTTGTGGTTTTAGCTCATCCAGGTAATGGGGTTTTGAGTTTTTTTAGCTAGTTTGGTGCATTTGAGCATGGACGACCTACATGAGTCCATTACAAGTGATTTTATGACTATATTGTTATATTTTTTAATTTTTATTTGTTGATATAAATTTTAGGACCAACCTCCCTTGTGTTTGAAATAATAAATGCATATAAAAGTGATGTTTTGAGTTCATTTTTGAACTATTGCTCTTAAAGGGAAAAGTGTGACCCAAGTAGAAGTGTATTACATGTAGGAAGTCATGATTTGAGAGATGAGGAATTTTTGATAGGTTGAGGAATGATATAGATCACATGTGTAAGCCTTTGAGGCCAAGACAAGTCCAAGAACAAGAAGAAAGAGCGAGTTGAAGGAATGAGGGTTTGAAGGTATATGTGTGAGCTAAATTTGTGATCTCCATCAGTTGTGGCAAGAAAAAAATCATATATCTTCATCTTCAGATGGTTGAGTTGGTGTTTGATCATCTTAGTGGGTTATATCCTCCTTGTGGAGTGGGGTGTTGGTGCTCTTTGTGAAGTTGGTGCTTCACTAAATCTTCTTTACATTGTGTAATATAAGCATATTTTTAGTGGGTTTTCTTCCTCTTAAGGGCTTCCCACTTATATATGGTGTTTGTTAACCAAAATAAGCTCCCCTTATTTTTGGGTTAACTTAGTACCTTTTGTGCTTCAGTGCAGATTTCAGAAATTTAAAGCATTAAAAGGTATATGGAAAATGCTCCATCAGATAGAGAATTTCTTCCCCTTTCCAGAAAGGTAAAGAACTCTTTCTAACTCCTTATATTTTTGAGTTATGGCTCGGCGGAGTTAGAAGGGAAATTTTTCCCAAGGTGGACTTGCGAAGCTTGGGAGATTTTTTTTGAAGGAACTCGAATTGGCGAGGCATCGGAGGAAAAAGTGAAAAATTGCCTTTTCTTCCAAAAGGCATAAAATCAAAATGCGACCCGCGGCCCCATCAAAAAGCTAATGCGGGGATGCGAGACTTCGGAGGTAAATTGGATTTTTTGACTTTTTGTCAAAAAATGTAAAATGGAAAAAAGGAAGCCCCTGCCTCTGTTGACCCCAATGGATGCCACATCATCAGCAAATTTGCGGGGAAAAAGTTCAAAATTCACCGAAGCCAAATTTGTAGGAAACGTAAGGAAAAAAAACGTAGAAGTCTCAGTATCTTTTGATCCAAAGCTCCATTTTTGACAATCTTGGTACCAATGGAAAGATCTGGAGATTCTCTTCATCATGGAGTCTTCAATTTTGTATTTTGGTAGATATTTGTGGGAGAAAATTACAAAACACATTTTGGCACATAAAAGACAAAAAAACCAGTTTCAACTACCATATTTAATGAAGTATGGGTCATTTTATTTGGTCTGCGAAGTAGATACATGGAAATATGAGCTTTTGCATCGATCCCATCAACAGATGAAGAATTAAAACACATTTTTAAAGGTTGTTGGAAAAAATCCCACGTTTTTCCTCTCTTCTCGCATTTCTTCTATAAAATGTAAACAGAGGCACATTTTTCAAGGGTTCATTTTTCTTCTCTGCCTCTCCCTTCTTTTCTTCCCTAGGGTCAAAATGGAGTTTGAACCTCTTCCCATGCTCTGTAAATGGCATTTTTGCCTCTTTCTCATGAATGATGTTCTGTGCAAATGTATGAAGTAATAAAACGTGTTTTTGTGATGCATTTGTCCATCCTTTGCTCATTTTTATTGCATCTTCTTGCCTCTCTTCATTTGCAGGGTATTTGTGTATGTTTTGAATGTTTATTTATAGATCTGGGAGCTGTGTTCATGGAGTTTGGAACATTTTCTGTGTGAAATCCATCTCTGGTCTGTGATGCACTTGTCCATCCTTTCCATTGCTCACCTCTCCTTGTTCCATGGCAGTTTTGGTAGATGATCAACACTTTCCTTCTCTGGTGTATCACCGTTTTAGTGTAGGCTCTATTTTTCTTGTTTTCTTTCTCTCTTGGAAGTTAGATTATGATTATATTAGCTTACATGCACTGGAATAGCTTATGACAGGTATATTAGTAAGAGGAACCATCCTTCTCTGGAGGATCATTCCCATTTGCAAGTCCCACAGCTTGGGGAATGATCTAATGTTATGCAAATCACACCAAATGACCATGCCTTAGAAAAGTAGATCCATAACTCATTTGGGGGTGTTGTGATTTTGCACTAACAGTTTTGGCATGCCCGGTGGGACCAAGAGGTCTTCACTTTATTTCATCAAGTTGATGTGTTCTTGGTGGGATTCAGCCTTTTGAGGCACATGCAAGCACATCTGGCAACTCCATCTGGTCAAAAACCCATTCTCTGAGTTGCAGACCTTTTCCATCCATTTCCACTCATTTTCATCCATTTTCTTCTTCCATCTCTTTCATTTTCTCCCATTCCATGAGGTTGTGCAATCATGACTTCATTCCCTTCATGGAACTCACACTTACAACAATGCAATCCACCTCCAATGCATTTCCCAACTCCTCCAAATCAACATTATAATTAGATCCAAGATCATTATGCTTACCTATATGAGTAGAGTCAAAATCAGTTTGGCCATGGAGCTTATCAAGAACAAGGGGACACATACAATGGTGATAGCTATGTGGAGAATGCTAGTTTGCTAGAGAAGATCCAAAAATGGCTGACATGGTTCAGTCAAGGGGCATAATACAAATGAAGGCATTCAAAATTGGTTGCAGGGCACCTTGTCCATGGGAAGGCCCTTTTCCAAGACATTACAACCTTCAAGAGAAGCTTGAATTCATGATTGAAATGTTTCCCCAACTTGCACAATGGACTGAGGAGATTGGGGCTTATGATTTGGAGTCAAGACAACCTCGTCAATGGGTAAGTCCAACATCTCATAGCTTTTCTTTTTCTCTTTCTCAAGCAACACCATCTCAACCCAAGCTCCAATTTCCAAGCTTCCCAGTTGTTGCCCCAAGCGTTGATTCCATTTCTCCATTCCCTAGTCTTCCACCCCATTTCATTTCTTCTCCCCTTTCCTTTCCCAAGTAGTCATTCCCTCCAAAGAAACAAGAAGTTTCATCTCCTCCCTCCACACCACAAACAATTGCAAAACTGGTTGAACCCCAACCTGCCACTCCTTTTGCTCTCCCAAGTCCATGTTGGGAAAAGACTCAAGAATCCAATCAAAGAGAACAACAAGAAGAGGAGCCCAACAGAGAAGAAATGATAGACAATCTGAAGAGTTGGGCTACCAAATTTGGGCTTACAAAGATCCCTTTGATGGTCAAACCAATAGAGGAGGTCAAGGTTGAAGAGCCAGTGGTGGCTGAGGCTGAGTTTGTAGCAGGAGAAGAGCAAGAACAAGAGAAAGAAGATCAGTCATCAGTTTGCTCAGAATGTAGTGTCCACGTTGGCACTCTATTTGAAAGAAATATTGATCCAATTCAAGTTACACAATCAGCCATGGAAGAAGATGAACAATCAACTCTAAGTCCCATTAAAGAGGAGCAGATGGAAGAAATCAAATTAGAGTTTGTAGCAGCAGAAGAAGAAAGCATCATTAGAGATTCCTTGCTTTCATTCGAAGGGCCCGATTTGGTTGATGAATCCATCATGGAAGAAGATGAACAATCAACTCTAAGTCCCATTGAAGAGGAGCAGATGGAAGAAATCAAATCAGAGTTTGTAGCAGCAGAAGAAGAAAGCATCATTGGAGATTCCTTGCTTTCATTCGAAGGGCCTGATTTGGTTGATGAATCCATCATGGAGGAAAACTCTGAAAGAGATCTTGCAGTCCCAACTAGTCCTCTAGAGCAGTAGATTGAAGAGTTTGACTTGTCAAACTCCATGCTAGAGGAAGAGGTTACTCAAGGGTGAGATTTTCTTCAAGCAGCAGAAGAAAGAAAATCTGCTCCAAATCCAAAAGAAGAGAAGTGCATTCCAGCCATGAAGGAGAAAAATGCAGATCCGAAGCTTTGAGCACAAAACAGGCCATAGAAGAACCTTCAGTTCTTCCTCTCACCTTATCTCTCTCAAACTCTAATGCTGAAGAAGAGTTCGATCTTTCAAACTCAATGTTGGAGAATGGAGGAAAACATGGTGAACAAATTACAGGTCAAGAAGACACCATGAAAGAGGTTGAACATTTTTTGCAGCAGACGACAATAAGGCAATGTATTTGTTTGTTTTGGAGGATTGTTTTGATGGACAAGAACCAGTTTAATTTCTATTATTTTCTCCTTCATCATCCACCTTCCAAGCACATGAGCCTATTGTCATGGAGGATAAATTTCAATTGCAACAACCTGCATATTATGGCAGCTCTTTGGAATCAAGTTTGGGAGATTTAAACCTTCCATGCTCTTCACAGAAGAAAGAAGAGAAAGGGTAGAAAATTTCCACCATTGCTTCCACACCATCCATTCAAGAAGGTCTACAAGAAGACTCCATTCTTGGAGTAGAAATTCAGAGTTATGGGCACATCCAAAGGATCAGACCTTGCCTAATTATTTACTTTGCTTCATTGGAGCCAAGGGAGAATCCAAAACCATTCATGCCTATTTCAGGGCATGAGGATGATATCAAAGTGCCAAGGATCAGCTACCATGCCTCTTGATCAAATGCAAAGAAACTACAAAAGGTATTGGATTTGTCTTGATTAATATTTTGGTCATTTGGGTGGAAGATCAGCTTGTAGTTAGTTTTTCACTCATCCAACTAGCCATGTTTAGTGCCAAATCAGTTGTATGGTTTCCATTTTTGAGGAAGGGAAGCTATTTCTCCTTGCCGAGGTTACGCAGCTTTGTTTGAGCTCCCTTTGCTCTTGGTTAGAGTAGTGTAGGTAGGTTTGTTTTCAGCAGAAGAAGTGCTTTTGTACACTCTGCACATTCCATTTGGAGCATGTATGATTTTCAGTTTATACATAGTTTTTGGTGTTGTTGTATTGCTCTTGCAGTGCATTCAGTTGGCTTTTGGTGAAGTTCAACTTCAAGTTTCAGCGGGTTTCCAAGTGATTCAGAGGTCATATTTTTAGAGTTAGATTAAATATTTGGTTATCAGGTTTGAATCCATGCCCAGTGGAAGCAAAAAAGACCACTGATCATTCATCTAGTAGGCAGATGACCCCTGTGAGTCGCCAAAGTTGTTAACCAAAATAAGCTCCCCTTATTTTTGGGTTAACTTACTACCTTTTGTGCTTCAGTCCAGATTTCATACATTTAAAGCATTCAAAGGTTTCTAGAAAATGCTCCATCAGATAGAGAATTTCTTCCCCTTTCCAGAAAGGTAAAGAACTCTTTCTAACTCCTTGTATTTTTTGAGTTATGGCTCGGCGGAGTTAGAAGGGAAAATTTTCCCAAAGTGCAGACTTGCAGAGCTTGGGAGAGTTTTTTTCCAAAGGAACTCGGACCGGTGGGGCATCAAAGGAAAAAGTGAAAAATTCTTTTCTTCCAAAAGGCATAAAATCAAAATGTGACCGCGGCCCCATCAAAAAGCTAATGCGGGGATGCGGGACTTCGGAGGTAAATTGGATTTTTTGACTTTTTGTCAAAAAATGTAAAATGGAAAAAGGAAGCCCTTGCCTCTGCCGACCCCAATGGATGCCACGTCATTAGCGGATTTGCGGGGAAAAAGTTCAAAATTCACCCGAAGCCAAATTTGCAGGAAACGTAAGGAAAAAACGCAGAAGGCCATATCTTTTGATCCAGAGCTCCATTTTTGACAATCTTGGTACCAATGGAAAGATCTGGAGATTCTCTTCATCATGGAGTCTTCAATTTTGTATTTTGGTAGATATTTGTGGGAGAAAATTGTAAAATGCTTTTGGCACGGAAAAGACAAAAAAAACTAGTTTCAACTACCAGATTTAATGAAGTATGGGTCATTTTCTTTGGTCTGCGAAGTAGATACATGGAAATATGAGCTTTTGCATTGAGCCCATCAACAAATGAAGAATTAAAATGCATTTTTAAAGGTGGTTGGAACAAATCCCATGTTTTTCCTCTCTTCTCGCGTTTCTTCTATAAAATGTAAACAAAGGCACATTTTTCAAGGGTTGTTCATTTTTCTTCTCTGCCTCTCCCTTCTTTTCTTCCCCAGGGTCGAAATGGAGTTCGAACCTCTTCCCACGCTCTGTAAATGGTGTTTTTGCCTCTTGCTCATGAATGATGTTCTGTGCAAACATATGAAGCAATAAAACATGTTTTTGTGATGCATTTGTCCATCCTTTGCTTGTTTTTATTGCATCTTCTTGCCTCTCTTCATTTGCAAGGTATATGTGTATGTTTTGAATGTTTATTTGCAGATCTGGGAGCTGTGTTCATGGAGTTTGGAACATTTTCTGTGTGAAATCCATCTCTGGTCTGTGATGCACTTGTCCATCCTTTCCATTGCTCACCTCTCCTTGTTCCATGGCAGTTTTGGTAGATGATCAACACTTTCCTTCTCTGGTGTATCACCATTTTAGTGTAGGCTCTATTTTTTCTTGTTTTCTTTCTCTCCTTGTCTCCTTGGAAGTTAGATTAGGATTAGATTAGCTTGACATGCACTGGAATAGCTTGTGGTAGGTAGATTAGGAAGAGGAACCAACCTTCTCTGGAGGATCATTCTCATTTGCAAGTCCCATGACTTTGGGAATGATATAATGTTATGAAAATCACACCAAATGACCCCTGCTTTAGAAAAGAAGATCCATAACTCATTTGGGGGTGTTGTGATTTCACACTAATGTTTTGGCACGCCCTGTGGGTCCGAGAGGTCTTCACTTTATTTCATCAAGTTGATGTGTTCTTGGTGGGATTCAACCTTTTGAGGCACATGCAAGCACATCTGGGGACTCCATCTAGTCAAAAACCCATTCTTTGAGTTGCAGACCTTTTCCATCCATTTTCTTCTTCCATCTCTTTCATTTTCTCCCATTCCATGAGGTTGTGCAATCATGTTCTTGTGAATGTTTAATACACACCTAATGTAATCATATGGTTATGGATGTTAAATGGATGAATGTAATGATGAATTAATGTGATGGTAAATGAATTGAAATTTTTTTAGGACTGATTCACCCCCTTCTTAGTCCATTGTGCTTCCAACAATTGGTATCAGAGCATGTCCTTGAGAAGCAAGTTTAACAACTTGAAGGAGATCGTTTTAAAACACAATCAATGGGTAAGTATTCAGATATTGAGAGTGATTTAAGAATGAAGTATGATGTTAGTGAGTCAATGATTCATTTCTTACAAGATTAGATCAAGTACATGGAGACATAGCATTGTCAAGCCATCAACGGTTTGAAATCTCAAGTGGAGATTGTGTCTAAGGCCCTAAAAGTCAAAGAACAAGCTTGTTGCATGTATGAAGAAAAACGTAAATCCCTAGAATCTGATTTGGAAAGTGCATATAGTAGGTTGAAGATGTATGAGAAGTTAGAAAAGAATCTTGAAGCTCTTGGCGGGATTACGGAGAGACAAAGAGATGCAAATGATAAGACAAACATAGGTTTCAAGGGTAAGAAAAAGGATATTGGTGAAGAAGTTGGTCCAAGCACTCAATCAGACATGAAGGAGACAAAGAATATTGATTCAAGAAGGTATAACCCTATTAGACAACCTAATGCAATGAGGTATGGTGTTTCTTTCAATGGATATTGTTATATTTGTCATAATTTTGGACATAGAGCTAGAGATTGCAAAAGAAGGTCTCTAGGAATGGTGAAAGTCTCTTCAAAGGTGAATGTTTTTCATGTTATGAGTTTGGTCATAAGGCCAAGGATTGTGGCTGGAATTTAAGTGTATATGAGCCAAGAGGAAAGAAGTATGTTGTTTGCTTCAACTATCAAAAATCAGGTCATATAGCAAGACTATGCCAAAGCAAGAAGAGGTTCATTGAAAGGTCTGATCCTAAAGGAACAATCAAAGGATCTAATCATGGAGGTAAAACTAAGAAAGATGCTACAAAATTAGAGGTGTTCAGTATGAATATTGGTCAAGTGAAGTTTGTCAAAGAGGTTTCTAATGCAATCAAGATGGAAGACAAGTTCATCAAGCCTAAGACAGATCTAGGAATCATGTTTTCTCTGGTTGAAGAAGATCATATGTGTCTCAATGCTTTAGTGCATGCAAAGTTGAAGAAGCTAGGTGTGTGAAACACTTGAAGGGTGATAAGGTATGATATGTGATTTTCCCATGCATTTTGAGCTCTTGTTACTTGCAGTGTCTCGAGCTTTAGGTCATGTGGTCATTCATGATATGTTTAAGGTGTATGTTGTTTTGTGATGTTGTTTTTTGATCATTCATAAGTCCTTTAAGTTGTCAAAGGAAGTTGTGTCTCAGTCTGAGATTTGTACCATCCATTAAAAGGTCTAGGTTTATATTTCAATTTCAAGAATCACATTTGAGTCTAAGTTTGACTATAGTCATATCGGTCATCCTATAAAGGTCTCGAGAATTGCTTCATTCATTACTAGTTATAATTAAGGTATGCACTTCTCTATATGTCACTAGTTCAAAGCCATAATATGTGCATATCTATTCAAAGGGTCTTTGTGATCTATCTAAGATAAGTTATTTCCTTCACAATACTATCAAGGATTGTGTCGGGGTCTCATCATAATAATATGAGGAAGTATTTCAATGTATGAGTATCTATTTTGGTGAGAGTCAAGTCATGAAAGAAGGTCATAAAGTCATGGTATGTTCTATAGCCTAAAGGTGGATTGAGTACAGTGATTCATGGTTTGTATGTTCATGAATCCTTCATGAATATCTATAAAATTCCTTATGTTTGCACTTTGTCAAGATGGTTCTGATCTTATGAGTATTTGTGGTCTTCCTTATTTAATTTATCAAGAGAAAAGTCTATTATACAAATCATGTGTTCATAAAGATTAAGAGTTTGTGTTTCATGATCTATGTGTGTCTCCACAAAGGTTGTAAACTTTCATAAAGAAGTCCATCATGTGTCTCAATCCATATGTTGAGTCCTCAAGAAGTTGATCTTAGGTCCATGGTGTGTCAAGGTAAGAAGGTTGAACTTGTGAGAGTAATCTAATTCATGAAGATTTGTGTCTTGTCTTTATATAGTTTGAGTTTATAATCAAGTATTGACCCACACCTTGAAAAAGTGAAAAGAAGTTAGAGTTTTCATACTATGAAAGTTGGTAGTATGTGAAGATAAAGTACCCTACATGCTTTGAGATTCTTTGGGTGATCATGAAATGAGTCCTTATTGTCCCTGAGTCATGGAAGTCCCATGTCCGCACATGTAAGTAAAGAATATGTCAAAATGTGTATCACATCATGAGGTGTTGGTATGTTACCACTATATCAAGCTCTCATAAGTGTGTCCAAACAGTTGAGCTACCTCAATAAAGTCTCAACTCACTATTAGGATGTGCAAGTTATTATCATGAAAGTTTGAATGAAGTCTGCGAGTACATCTAAGATGAAGACATGTGTTTCGAGTTGATATGCATGGTCTTAAGCTTGAAAGGATTGTGTTTACCAATAGTTTATGTGCATCAAAATGATGAGGCTACTTAGGAGGTAGAGTAATCTTTAGGGGTCTGTGAGCACCTACAGGACTAAGAAGTATTGACTTATAAAATCAGTTTGAGTTCTTTTCAAAGAAACAAGTGTGGATCTAAGTTGATATGATGCAAAGGATAGAATATAGGCTTTTTCATGGGTGTTGTAAGGGTTAACCTTGAGTAAAACTTTGAGATGCCAAAAAATTAGTTGATCCATCATGAGGGAAACATAATGAAAGACCAAGCATGATAAATCGAGGAAAGGCACATTTGGTCTCAATGGTGTGGAATGGTAACCTACAAGGTACAAATGTCTTAAATGTAGAGTTATAGGTCAAAGTGTGGAGGTTTAAAATGTGATGACAAATTGTTACTAATTGTTCCCTGAAGTTATGACCTCATTTAAAGTTGTTACAATTGAACAAGGTTAATATATATTTTACGATTTTGTGTATGAAGATTTCATATGGATCATATTAGGCCATATGTCTTGTGAAGTTGAAGCTACAAGTCAGGAAATGGTTTCTTAAAGGTTCAAATGGAATTCATAAAGTGATTTGAGTAAACAATGATAAAAATGATGGATAAAACCTTGAAGGAGCTGATGTTTCTCAATCCATATAAATCCAAGACTGTAATTGCTCTCAAGAGTTTGAATGGAATCAAGGATACAATGAAAATTCATCTTAGTCATGGAAAGGTTTATTGTAGGATGTGTATGATTAAAACTCAAGTTTTGAGTAAGTATTTCACTTTGTCAAAGTATGAAGGTAGAAGTTGTAACATTATGAAGATCAACTAAGTTGAGGAACAAGGTATGTGTTGAAGACTAAGAAAGGTTATAGGTTGTGACATCAAAATTGTGCAAGGACATACAAATTAAGGTATCAAGGTGACCCATAATTCAAATAAGGAAGAATGGTATGTGCTCCTACTAACATGCCTAAAGTATTCAAGTAGTGCTCTCTATGATTAAAAGGTAAATAGCTTCAAGAAAAGTTTGACTAAGGTGCTTCATAAAGTTATAGGCTTGGGTTTATGGTATCTTGGGAAGAATGAAACTGTGTTAATTCCTAGTGCAAATTGTTTCAAGGTGTAAAAGGAGACAAGTTTGACATAATCGTGTCTATTTTATGCTTTGGACAACTATGTGATTGGTTCAAATCAAGAAAAGGCATCATAAGATAAGGTAAATTTGATCGATCATTAAAGGTATAGAGCAATCTGTGTTTACATCTTGTCTAAGAAGGGTAATTAGAGATAAGTTAAGAGTGTAGTTGGTTGAATAAGCTCTGCGCTTTGTTAAGATTGCATAGAGGAATACAATAATGAACTAGTTTGAGGAAAAACTTGGCTACAAGTATGGAAATGAACAACTGAAGCATGAATGATATCCAAAGTGTCTATCGGTCCTATATGGCAAAGTTAAGGATGTTTAAGACCTATGAAGTCGAGAAATTGTAAGGTACAAGTTTGAGATGGTTTTCTAAGGTAGGGAGTCTATTTTTGACTCTCAAACAAGCAATGATGTTGTTTAGGAGACTTACAAGGAAGAATGGATTGAAAATGAGCTTCAGGGATAGTGATGAAGTAATTGAGCATCTTCATGGCTTGTATGGAAGGTAAATGCTTCAATTTTTGTATTTTTAGCTAGATATTGGTAGTATAAATCCAGGGGGAGCATTTAGAGGTTATATTTTATGCGTGGGTTGGTTTCATAGCATTGAGAATCTTGTCAAGAATAAACTGAAGTTGTTGTTTAGAGACAAATAGTCCTAAAGTCGACATGTTGGATTTGGAGGCAAAATGGTGGTTTTGAGCTTGAAACAAGTCCTAGAAAGGTGATGTTGAAGTATGAAATAAGGCCAAAATGGATAGAATACATTAAGGGGGAGCTGTTTTGAAGATCTTATCAAGTCCATGGATCATCATATGTTGTTGAAGAAGGAAAGATGGAGAAAGTTCAGTCCCATGGGGAGTTATTTGAACATGTAAGTTTTTTTACATTATTGTCATTGTGTAGTCTTGTGTTATAATTTTCCATGTAGTGTTGTCATTATAGCATTTGTCAGAAATGTCAAAGGGGGAGAGAAGCATCATAAACATGGAAATGAGGTCTAGTAGAAGTGTTAGTCTTGTTGGTTGCCATCAATGTTTCTAAAGGTGGTTGCCATCAATGACAAAGGGGAGATTGTTGGCCATTGTGTGTTGTGTTGTCACTAATGTCAATTCCATTATTGGAAAAGGATTTCATGAGGTCATATAAGTCTCCATGAGGTTTTAACCAAGGCCAAACATGAAGTTTATTGGTAATGACCAAGTTTGGTGATGTTCTATGAGGTATCGGACATGGTCTAGTGAGCTTAGTCATGGTTTGAGGTATCCTAAGTTGGTAAAAGGTTAGTATAATGTCATTTATGGTCCATGAGGTATATTATAAGCGTCAATGAGTTTGTAAGAAGTCTACATGGTTAGTTCATGAGGTTTGATAATTGAGTCAAGTCATTCCAGCTTATTCCTAGCCCAGAACATGCAAAATGAGAAGAAGGTATGATATTTGGAGCTGATCAGTCTTTTCCAAGCATGGTAGTAGCATGGTGGTAGTGTACATGAAATTTATGGTGAGTTTTAAGATAGTTCTCATAGGTTTGATAGTCTTTCATGGTACTTAGGAAGCAAATAGGTGAGGAAGAAACAAGTTGGCATAGGTAAGTCTTCATGGTTGGAGAGTTTTAGACCTATTTGGGATAAATTGTGAGTATGGAAAGTTGTAGCAGGTTGTCATGATGCTTCATGACATGTTTTAGGTCATTTTGAATAAGGAATTGCAAGATATTTTATTTTTGGAAAAATTGGGTATTTTAGATTGTGTTTTTGAGGCAAAAGTTGACTTTCAGATGCTCATTGTGGGATGTGTAATTTTCACGAGGACCTGATCTCTTTGGAATAGCTTCTTAGGTTAGTCACGAATGTTTTAAAAAATAATATGGTGGTTTTATTTTCATGTTTTTATGAACGATTGTTAAGAAGATAAGTTGCTTTGAAACCCTAGCTAAACCCTAACTCAAAATGACTTGGAGAAAAAGGTGTGTACTAAACCAATTTTGATTCTTTTTGAAAATATGATGATTGGAGGTTGTAGAGGATTCGTACATATTTCTAGAAGATTACATTAGAGCATGGGATAATATGTAGGCACCACTGAAAATACTTGTTTCTGAAGAAGTTCAATTTAAGGTAAGATTGTCAAAAGGAGTTGCAAAAATAAATTGACATTTTTTTATCCAAAGGAGTTGAAAAATAAATTGACATTTTTTTATCCCTTGATTTTTTCTACATTTCCATGATAGTTTCAGATCATGTTTGAGGTGAAAAAGGGAAAATTGTGCCCTATTTATGAAGACTGGTTTTTGGGGCAGTTTGGAGCAGTCTGTGGTAAAATTGGAATTGCAGGAGATACATGAGGATTTAGGACTCCATTCAAGTTTTGTTGTGATCTTGGTTCAGAGAGATTTCCAATGGTATATCAAACTTGTGTTTTTGATATGGTATGAAGAAGTTATGACCTATTCTTTGAGGGTTAAATTTGGAAGATGCTTAGTTTAGCAGGGTGTCAAGTGGCTTTATGAGGTAAAGTGATATTTTTGAGTTTTTCATGCTTGTTTAAGGTTTTTGAGTGCTTAGAAATAATTTTTAAGGGTGTCTCATGTTTTGGTTAATCTTGGAAGTGATTTTTGAGGTGATGGAGAAAGTTATGCTCAAGTTTAGTTCTTGAATCTTAAAAGGATAAAGGAGCAATTTCAAGAGTGATGCATCTGGTTGAAGGCATTCCAATTGTAATTGGAAGGAAATGTAAGGTGTTATGGAAAGAGGATTCAGATATATTTCCAATGGTGTATGGTTTTTCTCATGATGATGATATTTTATAGGTCATCTAGCTTGATTTGTGAAGAAGAAGGTTACTTGTTTTCGGAGACAAGATTGCTAAATTTGAAAGATTGAGGTAGATGAGGCATGTTTTGGATTGGTTTATGCTTGATATCAGTTGGAGCATGGAGGGGGTGAAATTTTTACCTATTAAAGGAATTTGGAGGTCTTGGAAGTGACAGAAAGGGTGCAAACTAGTTGAGTTTGTAAAATAAATTTTTGGGCAACTTGATTTGGTGAAGAGGAAATTTAGTGTGGTTTACACATATGGATGTTTCATGAGATCTAACATGCATGGATGTGATATAAAGGTATTTTGGATTCCAATGAGGGCTATATTCCATATTTTAGTTGTTCTTAGGTGGTCATTGATGCCCAAAGGTGAAGATAGAGTCCTGGAAACAATTGTTTTGAGAAGGATATGAGTCTTCTTGCGTTAGTTATGATAAATTTGATTAGTGCAAGATAATTAATGACAATGGATGGTGTTTTTATGTTATATTTGACATGTGTGGTGAATTTGGGATCTTTAATAATCATGGTTATGGTGTTTGTGGTTTTAGCTCATCCAGGTGATGGGGTTTTTAGTTATTTTTGAGCTAGTTTGGTGCATTTGAGCATGATCGACCTACATGGGTCCATTCCAAGTGATTTTATGAATATATTGTTATATTTTTAGTTGTATAAGTTGAGATAAATTTTTAGGACTGACCTCCCTTGTGTTTAAAATAAGAAATGCATATAAAAGTGATGTTTTGAGTTTATTTTTGAACTAGTGCTCTTAGAGAAAATTGCGACCTAAGTAAAAGTGTATTACATGTATAAAGGCATGATTTGAGAGATGAGGAAGTGTGTGATAGGTTAAGGAATGCTATAGAACATGTGTGTAAGGGGTTGAATCCAAGACAAGTCTAAGAAGAAGAAAAAACAAGTTAAAGGAATGAAGGTTTGAAGGTGTATGTGTGTGCTGAATTTGTGATCTCCATTAGTTGTGGGCGTAAGTGAAATCAAATATCTTCATCTTTAGATGGTTGAGTTGGTGCTTGATCATCTTATGGGGTTGTAGCGTCCTTGTGGAGTAGGTACTTCACTAAATTAGGGGTTGGTGCTTGTTGTAGGGTTGGTGCTCCTTGTGAAGTTGGTGCTTCATTAAATATTATTTTCTTTCAGTAATATAAGCATATTTTTAGTGGGTTTTCTTCCCTTGAGGGTTTCCCACTTATATATGGTGTTCATGTGTCTTCTTCTTTGTTTCATGTTGTTGTGAATGATTAATATACATCTAATTTACTCATATGGTTATGAATGTTAAATGGATGAATGAATGTGATGGTAAATGGATTGAAAGAATTTTTTAGGACTAATGCACCCCTCTCGGTGCATTTTTCTTCCAAAAATTTCACCCCGATTTCACATCTATCCTAAATCAATTAATTCCCCTTCCTCATTTCCCACAAAAATACACTTCGAATTAATCAAATATAATTTGATTAATTATTCATTTCAAAATCTAAAAATAATCTAATCCTCACCACATGTCATTATTCTCCATGTTTTTCCACTATTGAATTAAAAATTCAAATTCAAATCCTCACCCACCATTCGTGGTCCCCACTCACCTAAAATCCTCCACTTATGAATTAAAAATATAATTCAAATCCTCACCCATTCTTCGTGGTCCCCACTCACCTAATCTTGCCCACATTTTCAAACCACTCACCTAATCTTGCCCACATTTTCAAACCACCCACTTAATCTTGCCCACATTTTCAAACCACTCACTTAATCTTGCCCACATTTTCAAACCATGATTACTTAAATTAATCTAAGCTAATCACTCCCTCAGGCTATAAATACAACCTTACCCCTCCCCTCTAAACACACGGAGAATAAGCTTTCATGCCATATCTAAGTTCTTGCATCCTTTGAGCAAAGAACATCCTTTTGCCTTGTCCTAATGTCAAAATAGCCTCATAATCCTTTTTCCCATCTAGTGCAAAGTAAGAGGATCGTTGTTGCAGGAAGGTCTTGCTCCGTCTTGAAGAAAAGCACCTACATATCACAAAATCAGGGCTCAATCCAAGTTTCCTAGCCCATTCCGAGGTTTTCTACGGAACGCGAAGGAGGAGGTATGATTATTGGTATTTTACTTCCTTGTTAGTAGTGTATTTTTCCTAGCTTACATTCTGGCACGCCCGGTTACTTTCGATCTATTACCATTAATTTCCCAATTAGTGGTTTTATCTGTTCTTTGTTTATTATTGTTCATTATTATTTCCTTTTTATATTCCTTATGGTCTTCTTTGGTTAACCTTCACGCTTTGGGTAGTGTTTTTGTTGTGTGGTGTCTTGTGGTGTATCTGCAGGTTATAGCAATAATGAAACTATGAAGCTCATCATGTCTTTGATCTCCTCGGTGCTTGGTGTTTAGTAGTTTTGATTTTGCTATTCACTCGTAATCTATAGAAACACATGAACTAATCATTAGTTTATCATCTTACTGTCATGGGACAACCAATCCGGAAAATATATTTATTTATTTACTTTTGCTAAAATAACTGCTTTGTAGGAAGTTAATCATTTATTTTTTTCTTTTATTTTAGTCAATCATTTTGTGATCTAACTCTTTCTTTCTGTTTATTGTTATTTTTAACCTTGCTATCAAAATTTTAGCTTCTCAGGTGAAGTACAGAAGTCGAAAAAAAAAAAACCAGCTCCCGGGACGTTTTTCTCACGTTCAAAATTTTCATTCAGAGTGCTACTGTAGCCCATCTTCCGGAAGCCATAACTTTTGCTCCCGAACTCGGAATGACTTCATTTTTTTTTTTAACGGAAAGGTATTGAAAAGATCTATGCAATGAAAAAATAATTTTTAGATTTAGACTTACAAAAAAATTTGGTTTCATTTCTTCTAACACCTATCTTTTTAACAAAAAAACAACAAAATTATAGTTTTTTTATTTTATTTTTTTTATTTCACGTAACAACCTCACACGTATGCTCTTTCCTCGCACTTCAAAAGTGATCTTGGAAATCAGAAACGTGAGGCCACTCGGGCTCTGCACAATAATTTTTTTTTTTAATTTTTAATTTTTTTGCCTTACATTTCAATTTTCCACGACAACACTTCTAGGTAACGTTTTCACCCTCTTCTTTCATCATTTTTCTTTTTTGTGAAAATAATCATTATCGTTATTTTGTAATCATGATTAATTGCAATAATTATTAACATTTAAAAAAAAAAATATATTCAATTGTATCCGCGTATGCTCTTTTCTTGCGCCTTCGAGCGATCTGGAAAATCAGAAACGATCACAATTTTTTAGTTTCTTGTTCTAACATTGCAGGATCCTCTAGCTTTGTTTTCCAACTATCATTTTAATAATTATTTTCCTTTGTCATATTCTTAATATTTGTTTGGTCGTTGGTTGTGTATGCTCTTTTCCTGCGCCTTTGAGCGATCTGGCAAATCAAAAACAACCACGATCACTTTTCTAACATTTCATTTGCAGGATAACTACTAATTTGTTTTCTGTAGAACCGCGTTGCTAGAATATTGTCAAAAACAAAAACAAAACAAAAACAACAAAATCCACAAAAATACCACCATTCAAAGACAATTGCTGAAAACAAAAAAATTACGCTCAGGTACGTAATTATTTTCTGCTAGTGATTTATTTCAAGTTGGAAAGAACCATGCGTTTAATCACTTTATCATATTGTTTTTGCATGTAGATGAGGTGGATTTCATCACCACCAAAGCTACACCGGTGACGTGGACTTGACTACCACGCACCAACATCATTTGCATCTGCATTGCACTTTGAGACCTAGTCTCATCACAGCGTTCGGTATTTACCTCGTGCGTTGCTCTTCACTTACAGGTAATGCGTTGTCGTGCAGCGCATGCGAGTCACGCCTAAATATTGTGTAATAATGAAGCACAGGCATCGTCCTGTAAATCTTCGGGAGTTATAAGGACACCATACACATTCATCCCTCCATCACCTTCCACCTTTTCACAAAACCTTTTCTGGACGTGGTGATTCACTCCGAAACAGGCAAGTAAGAATTGGTGAGTCTCCTCCAGTGCTCTAAGGGTTCCCCGTACCAATTCTGTCCCCGTACAGAATTAGGTATATCAGGACTAGGGTATATCGGAGGACGCATCTTCTTGGAGTAATAAGAGCCTGCATCCATCATTCCATGACATACTTGTATGATTGCATTAAACAATGATCATTCCCTGAAGGATTACCTCTTAAGCCAAAACAATTGAATCCACATGATTGCTTGTTGTTTGAAAACAAAATAGTTTAGCATTGTTTTTATCATAAAACTTGGCTAATATCAATGTGTTTATTGTAAAATTCAAATCCTAATCGTGTTCCACAACACCATTTCTCGACCGATTCAATACCAAGCAAAACATTCAAGCAATCCCACAATGAAGATCAAAACGTCACACTGATTTCATTAGCCTACTTCAGCCAACAACAACTCCACTATAGCTTGTTTTCAGCTATATCCAATAGATATTGAGTGACTTGCGTTCACTCCTTATCTCATCAATTGTCAGAACATCCTTTATAGCTTGTTTCAAGCTATATCAAAATGACATTGGGTGACTTGTTTGAGTTCACTCATTATTTCATCAGCTGTCAAGATTAACAAAATCTCATCCGACATAAATCCCTTCAAATCTCATTTTGAGTTTGCAACTGTGTTGAGTCACTTGTTTGAGTTACTCTTCCTATCAAAAATCCAGAGCTTGTTTAAGTTAAACCAATCAACATAGTCATCATAGCTTGTTTGAGTTATATCTCACTTGTATTGAGTACCTTGTTTGAGTGTACTCCTTACATTTAAATCTGCTAAGCTTGTTTTCCAAACCAATGAGATATTTATATAGCTTGTTTGAGTTATATCCCACTTGTATCGAGTAGCTTTTTTAAGCTTTCTCCTTATAGCCTTACTTGTTAAAACTCGATTGAGCCAAAATAAAAATCACAATCAATAGGTTGATTTCTTCATCGCACCTTTCTTCGTTCTCCCTCTCTTTCAAACATGAAGAATTCACGAAAAACATCACACAATGAGCTATTAGAACAAATTAATAAGATGACAACACAACTCTCTCATATGGCTACCCAAATCAGTGAGCGATCACCCAAAAAGCCGATCATACAACCTCACGAAGAAATCAGTTCACGTAAAGTCCAACGTCAGTTTACCCCCCTTGGAGAAAGTCTCTCTAGTGTTTTTCATCAACTAAAAGAGGCTAAACTGATAAGATATCCAATTACAAAACCCTTTGTCAAAGGGGAAGCTAAGCCATGTTAGTACAAACCTAACACATCTTGTGACTTTCATCGCATTGATGGTCATCACATAGATAAATGTGTGCGATTTAAAATTACGTCAAGACTTAATTGATGACGACGTCATCTCTGTAGAACTTGATGACAATGCTCTTTGACCAACGACACATCAAATACCACAACTTTCCATGAAGAAGAGCTGACTCTGCCGAAACTCCTATATATACTAAAATTCCACAAGATCATGATGAAAAAAGTCAAGAATCTCTAATTCCAAACCAATCCATATCTTCTTCAAATTTTCTTCCATTAGTTCAAACATACATTGAACCTGTTTTGGACAACAACATTCTTCCAACATCTTTTGAACTTATTTGAGAACATTCTGTTTTGGACAACAACATTCTTCAACATCTTGAGCACTTGAACTTATTTCATTTCAAGACTGAGCACTTGAACTTATTTCAAGACTCTCTTTCAGCCCAAACATATATTGAACCTGTTTTGGGTGACAACATTCTTCCAACATCTAATGAGACCTTGATCTCATTTCAAGACTCCCTTTCAAACCTTGATATTACTGTAGACACTACAGACGAGGTTCCATCAACAGGTACCATTAAGTTTGATTCTATTCTTCCAATATTGGCTCTTATGCCTAACATCTCTAGCCTTTTGTCAAAACACAACCACATCAAGTTTGGACACTTGCAACAATGCAACCTGTCATGTCCATCATGCTTTCAACGATCGATCTTGCAGGCATCTCATCACTAATGATTCTCACCTATCAAGACTTCTATGTGCATACATTCTACGAGGTATGTATACCCAGGAATATCTTTATGCCACCTTTTCCATCTTTAATTGTGAATCTATCCTAAAATCAATCAATTAATGGACAAATAGAAGCAAAAAACTAAATTAACCATCATGGACACACATGGAAGCTATTGGCTTAAAAAATCTATCCCACTCTTTGGGCTCGAGGCACATCTTATCACACACCTATTGGAGCCACTCCTTCTCCCTTGTTTATGGTGGGGAAGATATTTTACATGTCAAGGTTGAATTCCCATCCTTTAGAATATCCCTCAAAGATGTAATCAATAAAGATTATTATCAACATTCACGCCTTAATGAACTCGAGCTTCTTGATGAAAAATGACTTAATGCCCTAGATCATCTTCAAGTATATCAAAATCAGCTACGACATAGCTACCATAAAAAATTCAAACCTAGAAAATTTAAGGTCAATCATTTCATTCTCAAAGAAAATCGAAAGAACACACCCAAAGAACGAGACAAACAAGACAAATTTGAGCCCAACGAAATCATAGATAATTTTGGCTTTGGAGCTTATAAATTGGCCACTGCAGATGGTCAAGATCTTGATGAACCAATGAATGTAGTTCATTTAAAGAAATTTTATCCTTGAGATGTTCACTATTCCGAGGATACAACGTGTACATTGTTCCTTTTGTCTTGCTTATCTCCGAATAATTTAAATTTATTCATTTCCATTGGCAGATATTTTCTTTATCAAAATCACATCTTCATATTTATCATCATGAGACAAGTGCTAATATAAATCCTATTAAGTTTGTGAGCGTCATACTTCTTCCATTTTCAGTCGCTTTCCTCTATGGTCATACCTAGAAGCTTACTGATGGTAATATATTCCCTTCAAATACATTCTCTCTTTCATAACAAAGCTCTAAACTTCGTTACCCAGTTCGTTTGGTCGTCCATCTCAGTCTTCGGTGTTGAACCCTCGCGTCCTACTAGTCGTGTGGGGTTGAGATTGGGGGTAGACATTTCTTCCCAAATACAAAGCACTATTGTAAAAAAATCCATCAATTCAATAACTTATGAATAATTCATTGTCACATCTTTCGTCCTTCATAGTCTTTGGTGTTGAGCCCACACTTCTTCTTGGTAGTGTGAGACTAGGAATGGAGGAAGGTGCCCTTACTCGTCTACGTCTTGTCTTCGGTGATAAACCCTTGCCTCTTACAAGTGGCATGGGGCAAAGCGTAGAGGTCATTCTCATAAAAACATAAAAACATTACAAAATATTAAAAAAAAAAACAAAAAAAAAAAAAAAACAAATTCACTCGCCTATATTTTACCTTTGGTGATGAGCCCTTGCTTCTCACTAGTAGCATGGGGCAAGGCATATGGAGTCATTTCAAAAATACAAAATCTTATAGTGCTTACAAATTATAGAATCCCCAAACACGTAATTTAGATGCCTAAGTGAAGAGAGAACTATCCCTTAACCTCATATCTTACCAATTAGCAGGCCACATAACTGTCTAAGTCTAGCACGTGACTCATAAAGTGAAAGCCATTTTTGAAACTAGTTCAGATCCGTTATGAAGAATGGAGTCATAATTTCCCAAAGGGATTGTTGTTAGCATTTGTCTCTATATTCATTATCTACCTCTTGCGTCCTTCTTGATTCTCGGTGATGAGCCCACACATCTTACTAGTTGTGTGGAGTCAAGAATGGAGCTAGAATTCTTTTCATCATATCATCACCACCATATCCTGCCAATGGAAAGAGAATTTGTGTTATTCTGAGCATAAGTTACAACACGGAACATGGTACATATGGATAATATCCATGTTTATCGCCTCTCAAAAATAAGTCTGCACTCTGGTCCATAAATTGCCAATCACAATGTAAAAATCCAAAAACATTTGAAAATCGTCAAAAATCCAAAAACAATGTAAAAATCTAAAAATCCAAAAACATTTGAAAATCGTCAAAAATCCAAAAACAATGTAAAAATCTAAAAATCAAAAACATTTGAAAATCGTCAAAAATCCAAAAACAGTGTAAAATCCAAAAACCCAAAAACATTAGAAACAATCATCCAAAATCCAACAAAAACATTAGAAACCATCGTCAAAATCATCAAAAAAATTAGAACATTTGAAAAAATCAAAAAATCTAAAAACATTAGAAACACTCGTCAAAAATCTAAAAACATTACACAGAATCAAAAATCTAAAAATATTTGAAAATCGTCAAAAAAGTCAAAAACATTTAAAAAATCGTCAAAAATCTAAAAAACATTAGAAAATATATATATATATATAATAAACAAAAAAAAAAATATTGTAAACTCCACAAAATCATAAAAACTCTAAAATAACCAACACAATTCAACCTTTGGACTATTATCCCCAACGAATGATCCAATCACCTTATGACTACCAAATTCAAACCACTTCTCCTTGCGTGAATCCTCGCTTGGGGCAAATCCGGCTCTCATTGCTTCCTTGTTTGAGGACAATGACCCAATATTTTACTATGTCCTCGTGCCCCTGCTTAGGGGCACATCGATCAATCCTCACTGTGGAACACGTTAGGGACATGTTTATTGGTTCTTGTGTTGCATTATTAGTTGTAAATTATTAATTACTTTCTTGCATCTTTGCTATATTACGGGGGCATCTTGATTTTATGTATCTGGTGTTCTCTGTAATATTCTTATGTTATCGATTGCATGTAAATCTTGGGGCATCATACTTTCTTGATGGCCTCATCATGCTCTCTTCCATTTGCATATCGTCTTTGGGGCATCAAACCTTTTTGATGGCCCCTGTCTATATCTTATCACGCATATTACAGTCTAGTCATCACGATCTTTTATATCACGATGCATCCTGTTATGTGCTATATTAAAATTAAGATGATTTTCATCACGTGAGTATCTTCCTGCATGATCAACATCTTACTTTACACCCCATCCATTCACCCATACTAATGCATTCTCTAGTTTGGGAATCCTACTTGATCACCGTTGCAGTTTGCGAATCCTACTTGACGATCTTTCTCAAGTAGCATTCACTATCCAATAGCTCCTTCTCCCCCACCATGATCACCATGTATTTGATCCATTCATCCTCACTCCTCATTTTTACTCCTCTCGCCGCTTATACCCATATTACCCTTCTCACCATTCATGTCCCCTCTCACCCATTTGTATTCTTTCCTTTCACACTTTTGCTTCCCACTTGACAATCTTACTTAATAACCCCTTCTATATGGAATCCTCGGTGGAGGTTTACCCTCTCCCTAAGATCTTCCCGTTGTAGAAGCTTCTTCACCACCTCCCCTCTCATCAAACAACCATCACCACCAAACACATCTTCCCACTCCACCTCTTCTACTTCTCATTCTCGCATCATTACTCTCACCACGCGGGCATCCCAATTAAGGATTCCCCTCACACTCTCTGCCCTCCACTACATATATTCCTTCATCCATTCATGTTACACTCCTTTGTTTCCTTTTTTTCTTATTATCACCTCATCTCATATCATATACCACTCAGGCATACCTCACTCACTCTTTTCTCATCCTTCCCCAAATCCACCTTATGCCTGGTCATCCTACTTACACGCTCTCGTAGTATGGAAAATTCACTTGAGGGTTCCCCTTCAGTCCATTTTGTCATACCCTATTCCCACCAACTCTAACATCATCCTTCTTCTTCCTCAGCTTGGCGATCTTACTTAACCATTCCGGCCGCATGGCAATCTTACTTAAGACTTCCACTTAAGGTTGATCTACCCTATGGCCTTCCCCCATCCCATCATATTTCCCCCATCTTATTTCTCCCACCTCTCATCGTGATCATCTTCTTCACCCTACCATTCCACCCCTATCCCCAATATCATTTTGTCTTTCTCTTTGCATATCATCCTGTCGGTTGGGTGATCCTACGAAACCTCTCCAGTCAGCATGATGATCTTACTTAAGAGATTCTCTTAAGCATGACATGTCATCTTACACTCGCCCATCACTCTATAATCTCACCATCCATATTTCCTCTTCATTCCCCATCATCACATCTTTTTACCACCACTATCACCCTCCTCTGCTTGTGATCTTACTTAACCACTCACCGGCATGGTGATCTCACTTAAGAGTCCCTCTTAAGGATGATCTGTCTCCTTGCCTTTCCCCATCACTACACACCCTTCACCCTTCATTTTTTCTCGGCATTCCCCATTATCACATCCTTTCACCTCCTTTTCGATTCTCGCAAACACCACTTCTCACTTGACCATTTGTCATCTCCAGTTTTGCTCACATGGCAATCTTACTTAACCACTTCCATCACATGACAATCTTATGTCAGGGTCCTCCCTACACTTAACTTGTCATCGTGAACTTCTCCCCGCCTCATTCTTCGTTCACTTTGTTGATCGCTTCTTCCACCTAGTATCTCCTACTACCCACTTTTTCCTCCTACTATTATCCTTTCTCCACATATCCTCTTACACCATACATCTAATCTCTTTCCCTCTAATCACATTCTTTTCCCCCATTTTCCCCTTCTTGATCCATCACCCTTCATACCGTTTCTTCCCATTATTTTCATGTCTTGGTTCTTCATCCTCACCTCATTCATCCTCATCACCCACATCCTCTCCTCACTTTCACTTAGTCCCAACTCATCCCTCCCATCTTCTTCACTCTTTCCACTTCATCTTCTCAAATTCCCCCCACATTTCTACCCACACACACATTCGCCATTATTGTTAACACTCCTATATCATTCTTTCATCATCATCTTCTCTTCCCGCTAATAATTGTCAACGGGTTTTCCCTAAAAATCATCAATCCTCATTCCATGACCTCATTCACTCCCTTGGACCTTCTAGAGTTTCCCTTCATTCCTTCCCTCCTCTAAGCCCACCACTCATTGTCAAAGGGTTTTCCCTAACGTCCCTTTGTTGGCGTTACCCTTTCCAATCCTCATTAGCTTTCTCCTTTTCTTCATTTTTTCTCTCACCCTTCCCCACCACTCATTGTAAAAGGGATTTCCCTAACATCCCCTCATTGGCATTGCCTCTTCTATCCCCCATTCTCTTTTCTCTCTATTCTTTTCCCTCATCCCACCCTTTCTTGTTCTTCTTACCCATCTCTCCATCTCCTCTTTGCCCTCTTGATATCTTTCTTGTCTTCATCATACATCCTTTTCTATTTTCTCGTCATCCTAGTATCCTCATTTCATGCATCTCCACATCTTTTCCAATCGATGTCATTCCTCCCCTCTTTCTTCTTTGAACATTCCTTATACCGTTCCCTTTCCACTTATTACCCCCTTTCTGTATTCCCTTCCTTCTACATCATTTTCTTTGTTATCCTCTTCTCTCTCCCACCCCTCGTCTTATTTCCCTTCCCTGTATCATCTTCTTCCCCTTTTTCCATCACGTTTCCTCCTTACTTCCCCATCGATAACCTGGTTGTTCAGCGTTGTCCTATCTTTTTTATCATACCACCCTCCACATGCATCTCCATACGGTCTGTTCCATATTCTTGGCCTTGGTCTTCCCTCATGATGACACGATTCCTTGATCTTCTCCTTGTATTCATTCTATCTTCCTTTCCTCTCCCCTAATTTTCACGTTTCTTCTGACCACTTCTCCTTTTCTCTACCACCCCTACCTTTTCATTCATTCTGTATTTGTTTCTCTTCCTTTCTCTCCTCTTTTTCACACTTTCCTCGCCCCTCATAGTTTCTTTTTTTTCTCCGTTCTACTTCTTCTTTCGTCCTCTTTCCATTTTCCTCCATTTCACCCCCTACTCCCACCTCGTTTTCTCCTTCTTATTTATCCTTTCCATTTCTGCTTTTCTCAGCTCTATCATTTATTTCACTTCCACGCATCCCTCTTTACTATCTCTGTTGCTTCCTTCATTTTACACATCTCTCTATTTCATCCCTTCACCCTCTACTCTGTCATTTTCCTATTTTTACCTTGTTTGTCCTTCATCATTCCCTTCTTCCCCTATCATCCCTCTCTCTTATTTCTACCTCTTTCATTCCTTTTTTTTCCCTCCCTATCTCCCTTACTCTTCTCATAATCAACCCCCAATCCTATCCATTCCCTTTTCTCTTTCCCACACACCCTCACACCTAGCATTCAAGGTCGATTGAATCCTTTCTCCATTTGCGTCGTGCGGTCATTCCAGTCTCTTCCACTCCATTATCATCCTCTTCTCCGCAGAATCCATTTCCCTTCTTTTCGAGAGTTCTGTCGTATATTCCATTCTCGTCAGTCCTCTCGAGGGGGCATCACCACATCTATCCATAATCACATCTTCTCATGACATTTTTGTCTTGGAGGATACTATGACATCCGTCACTCACCACTTTCTATTCTCCCCAACAAACATTCGCTCTACCTTTTAAAAAGTAGATTGAATTCTTCCCCCATACCGTCTACTTTCTTTGAAAGGACACTACTTTCATAGTACCCTTCCAAAGAGGGGCAAATGTAGACACCCCAATTTCACATCTATCCTAAATCAATTAATTCCCCTTCCTCATTTCCCACAAAAATACACTTCGAATTAATCAAATATAATTTGATTAATTATCCATTTCAAAATCTAAAAATAATCTAATCCTCACCACATGTCATTATTCTCCATGTTTTTCCACTATTGAATTAAAAATTCAAATTCAAATCCTCACCCACCATTCGTGGTCCCCACTCACCTAAAATCCTCCACTTATGAATTAAAAATATAATTCAAATCCTCACCCATTCTTCGTGGTCCCCACTCACCTAATCTTGCCCACATTTTCAAACCACTCACCTAATCTTGCCCACATTTTCAAACCACCCACTTAATCTTGCCCACATTTTCAAACCACTCACTTAATCTTGCCCACATTTTCAAACCATGATTACTTAAATTAATCTAAGCTAATCACTCCCTCAGGCTATAAATACAACCTTACCCCTCCCCTCTAAACACACGGAGAATAAGCTTTCATGCCATATCTAAGTTCTTGCATCCTTTGAGCAAAGAACATCCTTTTGCCTTGTCCTAATGCCAAAATAGCCTCATAATCCTTTTCCCATCTAGTGCAAAGTAAGAGGATCGTTGTTGTAGGAAGGTCTTGCTCCGTCTTGAAGAAAAGCACCTACATATCACAAAATCGGGGCTCGATCAAGTTTCCTAGCCCATTCCAAGGTTTTTGCTACGGAGCAGCGAAGGAGGAGGTATGATTATTGGTATTTTACTTCCTTGTTAGTAGTGTATTTTTCCTAGCTTACAGGAAGTGATTTTTGAGGTGATGGAGAAAGTTATGCTCAAGTTTAGTTCTTGAATCTTAAAAGGATAAAGGAGCAATTTTAGTGATGGATCTGGTCAAGGCATTCCAATTGTAATTGGAAGGAAAAGTAAGGTGTTATGGAAAGAGGATTCAGATAGATTCCAATGGTGTATGGTTTTTCTCATGATGATGATATTTTATAGGTCATCTAGCTTGATTTGTGAAGAAGAAGGTTACTTGTTTTCAGGACAAGATTGCTAAGGCTGAAAGATTGAGGTAGAAGATGCATGTTTTGGATTGGTTTATGCATGCTATCAGTTGGAGCATGGAGGGGGTGAAATTTTTACCTATTAAAGGATTTTGGAGGTCTTGGATGTGACACAAAGAGTGCAAACTAGTTGAGTTTGTAAAATAACTTTTTGGGCGAGTTGATTTGGTGAAGAGGAAATTTAGTGTGGTTTACACATATGGATGTTTCATGAGATCTAACATACATGGATGTGGTATAAAGGTATTTTGGATTCCAATGAGGGGCTATATTCGATATTTTAGTTGTTCTTAGGTGGTCTTGATGCCCAAAGGTGAAGATGGGGTCGGAAACAATTGTTTTGAGAAGGATATGAGTCTTCTTGCGTTAGTTATGATAAATTTGATTAGTGCAAGATAATTAATGACAATGAATGGTGTTAATATGTTATATTTGAGATGTGTGGTGAATTTGGGAGATTTAATAATCATGGTTATGGTGTTTGTAGTTTTAGCTCATCCAGTCTTGGGGTTTTTAGTTATTTTTGAGCTAGTTTGGTGCATTTGAGCATGACTGACCTACATAGCTCCATTCCAAGTGATTTTATGAATATATTGTTATATTTTTAGTTGTATAAGTTGAGATAAATTTTTAGGACTGACCTCCCTTGTGTTTAAAATAAGAAATGCATATAAAAGTGATGTTTTGAGTTTATTTTTGAACTAGTGCTCTTAGAGAGAAATTGCGACCCAATTAAAAGTGTATTACATGTATAAAGGCATGATTTGAGAGATGAGGAAGTGTGTGATAGGTTAAGGAATGATATATAACATGTGTGTAAGGGGTTAAATCCAAGACAAGTCCAAGAAGAAGAAAGAACAAGTTAAAGGAATGAGGGTTTGAAGGTGTATGTGTGTGCTTTGAATTTGTGATCTCCATTAGTTGTGGGCGTAAGTGAAATCAAATATCTTCATCTTCAGATGGTTGAGTTGGTGCTTGATCATCTTATGGGGTTGTAGCCTCCTTGTGGAGTGGGTGCTTCACTAAATTAGGGGTTGGTGCTCATTGTAGGGTTGGTGCTCCTTGTGAAGTTGGTGCTTCACTAAATATTATTTTCTTTCAAGATAATATAAGCATATTTTTAGTGGGTTTTCTTCCCCTTGAGGGTTTCCCACTTATATATGGTGTTCATGTGTCTTCTTCTTTGTTTCATGTTGTTGTGAATGCTTAATACACATCTAATGTACTCATATGGTTATGAATGTTAAATGGATGAATGAATGTGATGGTAAATGGATTGAAAGTTTTTTAGGACTAATGCACCCCTCTTAGTGCATTTTTCTTCCAAAAATTGACCTGTGGCTAAGCCGAGTGGCCTTAGTATCGCAATATGCTCATATGTCCCACACATGTAACAAAGTTGTGGCTCTAGTCCACCAATATGATCCTCATGTATGAACCTATACAAATATCTATACAAGTGGGCCAATACATAACGTGCCCAAGCATATCTAGTCCCCTGTTCCTCTATACGATGGCATATATCATGTATCTTATATAATATACCCACTCCACCACCCTCTACTACCACCGATGAAGCTAGGATCACTATGATGAACTTCCACAAGCTGCGAACACCGGATCTCAATATAACATCTAGTGATATGGGTCTTTTCTATACTCATTTCCCAATAAAATATCATCTTGTTTTCCTCATCCATCTTTAGGCATCCACTATACACATAATTTTCACTCTCTCCTACAATCATCAATCGCAATATCGATGTACATCCTCCAATGTCACTGCATCATCTCCCTAATAGGAAACCAATAGGTACTCACATTGACACACCATCTCTCATACAATGCCACCAACATAAGCATATTATGGGAATCTCCCCAATAGACCAACACGGTCTAATATATCCCACTCGACATCAGATAACCCCAAAATAAGCAACGTACTCAAGTGATAACCCCACGGAACTCTCTCGATTGTATATCCCTATGTAACACATCAAAGCAACAAAAAAATTCTTACATTAGTTTTTCATACTGCTTCTACAAAATGCAGATCATCCTAGTAATGATCAAAATATAAATAATTCACATCTAATCGCCAAAAGTCTTATCCTGGGATGCCAACACCGGGAGAGCAGGTCACTGAGCACCCGAAACATGTCATTAGCTTTTGACACTCAGGTGCTAGTGTCCCTGAGAGATGACAATGCCCTGGCCACTCCCACCCAAGTCAAAAACACCAAAAAATACAATAATGCTGCAAATTTTCCAAAAATGGGCAAAAACAGACGTATTTCACACAATTTTCTAAAAATACTCATACATACTAACTCATTAGTCATCTACGTAACAACGACCATCGCTACTCTCTTGAATCTCATCAAACTTTCCACTCTAACACACGACATCCTCATAGCTCGAGCTCTAATTTTCACTCGAACACGATACAAATGAAATAACTATTCACTTTTCACTATTACTATATATAACAATCTTCAATTTTCTATATATTATAGTTACTATTTACAATCATTTTTCCAACTAATACACAACACACAATTTCACTCATATCTTGAGCTTCATTACTCTGTTTTCTTCCCCGTTTGCACCATTCGGATAATAATTTCTTTTAGCACCATACTATACACATTACACAATGTTATATTCAAATCTGGCACAAATATTCATCAATCTACATGCATTATTACAATATCTTCTATACTATCTTTGGTTCACTTTTAACCTTACTTTTAGCTCGAGTGCTTGTTTCTCCTACCCCTCCCCTTTCGCCAAAAGGGGGCATACAATCAAGATCACCTTACGATCCCTCTTAGGTTACAATATAATCAATTGATACTCTTAACACATCACTATTACAATTTTTCTTTGATTCTATTCAAACAAAGGTACAAATCATTCTATTCAACATTCAAATACTTTCTACTATTTCAAATCTATTCCCCCTAATGACCTAATATGGGGGAAAAAGTAAAAAAGGAAAAATCTCTCCTGAGTAATCTATCTCAAAGAAATGTTCTATCGTTTGAGACTAAATCAATAAATCATTACAATAAGCATACTTTATTGTCTCTCCCAGATGACCTAACTTGGGAGCTGCATCACAATTACTATCACTCCCAGATGACCTAACTTGGGAGTCACTTTACATTTTTATCATTTCCTAGTTATCTAACATGTAAGCCATCTATCACTATATAAATTAGGACACCAATGAGAGTGGGGTAAATGGGATGTCATTATCTTTCCTATATTACTATTATATGGGTTCTTTAATATGGTACAACACATAACTAAATCAAAACTAAATTTGGTCTTTATCCATCTGCAGTGGTTAGACCTTTTGGCGATGTACTCATGGATGGAGATTAAAACAACACTCTTCCTCTGGTGGAAGGATGCCCAAATCCTCCCATTTTCAAATATACAAAATCAGGTTGGGAATTGATCACTCCCTACCTCTTCAATCTCCATTGGAAACAATCAAAATATCTAAAATCTACAAATCATTTCAATGTTTCTCCAAGTGCTCCTTACAATGGTTTTTTATCTCTATTTATGCCACATGGGTCGACAAAGCTGATCCATGGTTCACCATGCTACAAGTTCTTACATTCTACATGCACTTTTACAATTCGGATTCTCCGAACTTCTCACAGGTATGTTCCTTTACTTCCTTTACACTACTTGAATTTCATTCAAATAGCATAAAGGGTGGGAAAATGTAGACAAAAATCACACACATATTACTATTTTACTATACCATCAAGTATATTGTTATATGCATGGATCTTAAGCAAGAAATTTTTTCACTACTAACACAATCCCTTGTCCATCCACTTATTTGATTTGATTTATATTTTATTACTCTTACATATGTCACTTATGTACCTAGTTCTGGCCATGTCACAGGAATCCCTATCTTTTGGTCTTTTCACATTTTTGTCATTTATCCCAGGACACCAACACCCATTCTGGAAAACTAGCACCCAGGTGCTCCTATCCATTCTGGGCAGTCATGTCCTCTTTGTTCTTTTCACTTATTTTGACATTTGTGGTCAGCTTTTCTAGTTTTATAATCCTTATCATGAGCTCATAGTTAGAATTTTTGTGTCACTAGTGTCGAAATTCAAACAAGAGGTCCATATATATACACAACATACACTTTATTATTCGGTGGGAAATTCTAAAAGGTAAATCTCATGTACTTACTATCACTATCATCAAAGGGACCGTATATTTTACATACACTACATAGGAAGGGGAAGTGTTGAATTTCATCTCACACATTTACAAAAGAACTACATGGAGTTTGGAATGTAATGCAATGCTCGGTCATAAGTTCACTCTTCAGGTGAATGTTGAGGTTAGTCCGACTTCACATAATGCATATTTAATTCCAATTTGATGTGTTTGTGATCTGTGCGGAGTAGCTAGGGTTTGTCTTATAGGTTACAGGTGCCCTCGATGATCAAAGTGTGAATATAAGGAAATCAACAACGAATAAGTGCAAAACCCTAGCAACATATAAGAAAGCATCTTTTGAGAATTTGTGCGAGTCACAAGTTCCCAAAAGTGGACTCCAATGCTTTCAGTGCCCTAGCACAGTACTTGTTCCTAACTCTATTTGTGAGTTACATAATCAATATTGAGCATTTCGACACTCTTCCCAGCCTTGCTCAAGAGTTTTACCGGCTCAAATTTATTACAAGATAAGCGTAAATCAAATAAGTCTTCTATCTCTCCTATTTTCTTACAAGATTGCATCATTAGAGTGTTTAATATTTATATTCTATTGTAATTTATCCTATTAGTGACTCGAAATTAGGTTTAACTATGATTTTATTAAATCAATAACTAATAAATTAAACTTTGTTGTCATGCAAAAATTGTAGCATGCCAAATTGAAAACTTTGGCCATGACCACTAAACCCACCATTTGAAACCCTCTATCCCGATCATTGTGAAACCTTCCTCCGGCCAACCTAACAACACACATAGTCCCTATGGGTTTGTGTTATCTCTCATTATGGTAGGGGGAAGCGATAACATGGTTTTCAAGTGTGTTTCATGTGCAGGGAATGGATCCAATTTGTTTTCATGGTAAGAATAAGATCCGAAGAGGAATAATGCTCTCTGAAGCACTAAATTGGCTATTTTAGCCATATTACAACATAAGGTCATCCTTCAGAAGCTAACATGAAAGAATCAACTCATTTGGAAGTTTTGTAAGAGATAAATGAAGTGATCTAAGGCATTTTGTGGAAAATCTTTAGAGATAATTGATGTCGGGAACAACTAAAGCAAAACCAGGTCATTTTGGGCACATGGAATGAAGGCTTCAATGGAGGAAGCCACCTTGTTTTGAATAATCTGGGAGTTTCGGGAGGAGTTTGGATCTAAACAAATAGTTAATGGAAATCTCTTTTAATCTTCCACATAACAGACACATCAATTTTTGTCTAAGTTTTCAATATCTCTTGTGATAGCTCAAGTCAACGCTACTGCTCCTTCATGCCAAAAGGGTCAATGAAGAAAAAATAAAATTGAAGATTGAATCAAGCCTTTAAATTAGTGGGAATGAAATCAATATATGATTTAGAGTCAAAATCATATAATATTTCACCTTTGAACTCCAACTTTTACTCTCGGGTAGAAAAGGCAAGCTATGTGTTCTAATTTCGCATTGGGATGATGACATCAACATCACTTAAAGGCTTGAGCATATTTTTCAAGGTGGTGTGTCCCCTTGTACTTTTAAAAGGTACAAAGGTACATGAGGGACACAAAATTACACTCCCCTATGCATGTTTCTTTTTGTCACTTAAAACTTGTGACTTGAGTGTTTAGTTGAGCATAATGCAAAAACATGTCCCTTTCACATGTTGAGTGACCCTTGGTAAATTTTTCAAGGTGTGATGCCCCATTTCACTTGTCCTCAAGAGCAAAGGGACATGAGGGATACAAAAGTGTGCTCCCACTTCCTTTTTCTTGCTTTCATCATTTAAAAACTCCAACTTGAAATGTTTGAAGTACTAAGAGTGCAAACTTGAACCCAACTTGAAATCAATCCCGCTCCTCATGAAAGTGTTGATGTGGAATCACAACACCCCTCAAATGAGATAGTTTATGGATTAGGGCATTCAACATGATTTCATAACATGGAGCTATCCTGATTGTGGGACATTGTGAAACAGGATAGCTCTCCGGAGAAGGCCGGTTCTGCTCCTAACCTACCTGCCACTAGCTACTCCAAATGCAGGCCAACTACTACTACTAACCATAAACTACAGCTTCTAAGAGGAAAAATATAGAGGGATGCATAGAAATAAAATCCTACCCTAAAGTGGTGATACGCAAGAAAGGAGTGCCAACCACTCTTCCCAACCCTGCAAAATGGAGAAAGGGTGAATCTTGGGAGGTTGGACAAATGCAACACAAACCCAAGTTCAACCAATGCACTAAGGGGAGGTTGGACCACTGCAACACAATCCTGAAATGCAAACAATCTTCATTCCTATAAGCACAATACACCAAACCCTATAAATGAACATGAAATATGCACAAAACACCCTGCTGCAATGAGAGGTAAGAGAGACACAAAAATCATGCAAAGGTTAAAACAACTAACACAAAACATAATTTTTATTGCTCATGAAGTATACATAGTACATTACATGTGGGAGAGAGGCATGAAGCCATTAAATTGTTTGGAGGAAGGCTTAGAGCCCTAAGAAGAAATGGGGTGCATGAGAGAAGAAAAATGATCAACAACTTGCACAATGTCACCCCTTATAATTTATAGAGGAAGAAATGAGGAGAGAGAGGTAAGAAAATATGAAAATGCACTCTAATATCCTAAAAAATCATCATTTTCCTTACAGGAGTGATGGTAAATTCTACAAGGCCCATACTCCATTGTACCTTGCTTGTTGGGGAAGAAAAGGAGCCCATACCTCATCATTATGGTAGGTGAGAAATCGAAACCACTCCTCTAAAATGGCAGATTGTACTTCCACATTTTGAAATACTTAAATTTTTAAAATTAATAAATCCATTCATACTTTTGTAGAGGACACGACATCTTTCCAAAAAGTCCTATTTTGTGCAAATATGAGCTTCGGTCAAAAGTTATGGCCATCGAAGATTAGGATACCATACTACAATAAATGAGGGTGGTGATCTCTGTCTTTTCGGACTCTAAATTTGCATCACAAACTCAAAATTCCAAAATTTAATACTTTCGGGATTCGGGACTTCAATATTTTCCACTTCAGAGGTCATTGTCTTGACGCGATGTTGTTCATCCGCCCAATCCTCGGAATGTTTGAAATTCTAAAACCCAGAAATCTGAAATTTAGACTCGAGTTTCGGACCTTTTACTTTTCGGGGGTTCGGGTTTTGGGATTTTGGGGGTTCAAGTTTCATCCTCCATCCATTCATTGCACATTTATGAAATCCTGAAATCCCAAAAATTGAGTTTCGAGACTTTGGGTTTAGACCTTTTTCCTCCCGAGTGGCATTGTTCACCGCTCAACCACTGTTGCCAACTTCAAACTCCCGAATGTTTGAAGTCCAAATTTCAAACTTCAGACTTTGGAATTTTTTTAACTCACCATTTTGGAATTATCCATCACCGAGCTCCGAAGTTCTTATGCCATTGACCCGAAAGCCCCAAGCCCTTTTAGACTTGAGACTTTTGGGGTTTTGGCTCATTTTTGCATTTTGTGCGGCGAAAACTTCAAATTTCACTTCACCGCTGCCTCCGAACGACCCCACCTTCGGAGTCCAATTTCAAACTTTGGAGCTTTCTTCATTTCCCAAACTCCTCTGCAATGTACTCGGCCTATTTCACCTGTTCGGTCAATCCTAAAATGTGATCTCCCCTAGCCAAATCAATCCCTCATTTTCTCTCTATGGGGTCTTGTTTGTCCAATTTCACTTGAGGTGCAAAATTGGATAGCATAAAGGTTGACCCATGACACATTTTTAAAGGTTGTGTGCCTCCTTGTAATTTTCCCAAGGTTCAAGGGTACATAAAGGACACAAAAGTGCACTCCCCCTCTCAATGTTAGCCACCGGACACATGTAAAATCTTAGTTGAGCATTGAGTGCTAGTTTTTAGCCCCCTGCATCTCACTGTCACGAATCCAAAAGTTGGAACTTGGCATGATATGGTTTAAAATGCACTTCTTTACCCCTATTGTCACCTATTTTTAGGGTGCAACTCCACTTCAACCCTCATCTAACCTCGGTTGAGCCTGTTTGAGTCAAACTTGAGTTAAGGTGTGCAAGTGAGATAAAAAGCTTCATATTCAAACACTTAACCATTTTTAAGTTTTAAAGCTCTAATTTTCCTCCCAAGCTCACTCCCCTTGCTATTATGTTGTTGAAAATATGTCAGAGACCTCATATACTAAAAATGGAAAGTTGCTCATATCTCTCAAACCCCTTGTTTGATCCCCATGAGATTTTAACAACTCCTTCTAAAAAAATCCTTTCAAATGATTCCAACCTTGCATCCAATGGTGGTATACATTATTTTTAATGGCCAAACAAGGTTTCCGTTATAGAAACTCAATTTTCATATCTATGGATTTCTGGCAATTGAAATCCTCTAAAAATTGGAGAAAATCATCCTTGCAAAATAACAAAACTTTTGAGACCACTCTCGTTTCATTCCAACACCAGGAAAACCCACTTCTAAAAATAGTAAGTCTTCCTAAGCTTCATAATCTATAAATAGTAAATACTTGCAACAATTATTATCTAAATTTTCATTGCTCCTTGCACATTAGGAAAACTCAAAAGTGTCAAATTGAGCAACGGTAACTAAAAATAAACTTCCTACATTAAGGCTTACTAAAAATAGTAATTGTAGGACTATTGGGAGAAATAAGGATCCTAAGTCACTCGTTCGATGAAAGAGCACCTGGATGTGTTTGAGACAGTTTTGGAACATCATGATGACTAGAAAAACTCAAAGTTTCACAATATACACTTTCAATTGAGAATGGGAGTAATTCTTCTATCTAGAAAAGAAGACATTTTCCAATGAGTAATAACTGAGCAAGAAGGTGTTTGAGCATCCTGAGGTTGATCCCATTCAAAAAGGAGACATCTTTGTCATGGAGGTGAATTTTGAAGTCAAGAGGAGTAAGGTGATGATCTCCACATTCCAATTCCAACCTTGTGTTCAACTCTCTCTAAGAGGAGAAGATCATCATATTTGTAGGATCAGAAATCATATCAGTCCACACAATGCAAGTCTCGTAGTAGTGTTTTTGAACACTTATTCAATGTTTTGGAGTGTATTTGTATCTCACAGGAGGAGGAAGTTATAATCACAATGTTTCTATTCAAAAAGAGGTCAAAGGAAAGAAAATTCATTAATGGAACACTCTCTCAAGATCCATCGGAAGTAGGTTCTTCATCAACAAGAGCTTCCTTGTCTCTAGATTTTCACTTCCCTCTCTTCTTCTCTCTAACATTCTATTTCTTCATTGGGAATGTATTTTTCACTCTTTCGTCTTATTCACTTAAGTGACTTAATTTTGCATTGTAAAAGTCCCTTTTCAAAAATAAGAAAAGGACTTAATTTCATTCCTAGGGAATTTGAAAGGTCACAAGTGGTGGTGAGATGAAAATTCACATGGGGGAGAGGAAGAGAATTTTTGTAAGCTATAAATTGGGATGACCTCTTAATTCCAAGGGGTTAGCAATTGTTAGTTGTTGTTATCTGTTGGCCTTTGTTTCACTACTACTACAAATAATAAGTTATATCCCTCTATCTCCTTGCTTATGTTCTTCTACACTCTCTACTTTCCAAAATTACAAGCATTGTAATCATGTATGACAAGATGGAAATTTTTGTCTTTGATTAATGAATCCATAAAACTTTGTGTCTCTAATTTATTAATCTTGTTTTTTCTTACACAGTTGAATTCTTCATATTGAATGCAGACCTACTACGGCTAATGTGTGTGAAATATGTAATTTTACTGAAAACATTAACTCCTCCATATTTCCCATATCCTCTTTACCTTGCTTCAAATAAAATTCCTCCCTTGTACATTATACAAGAAATTTTCCATAGGTTTAATGGATAATTCATGTGTGATCCCCAACCTAATGGCCACTTCACGGTTTATTTAGTCCTTACATTCAATAAATGGGAGCCTCCCCATACCCAAGAAGGAGGGGCCTAGCCAGGATTTGTTGGTGAAATCCCATAATCTGTCCTACAACAATTTTTTTCACTAAAATACTCCAAGGAATTTGAAGAAGACAATTCTAAAGGAAAAATAATGCTAATTTAGTCCATGCCTTCAAAAGTATAGTTCTTATCTAAATTTCAAACAAGTGTAAATGATTTAGATCATAGAATGTTGGATATATACCATAACCATAATAACTAATCAAATATTTCATGTATTGACATCCACATCATTAAAGTATATAATTGTGTTCCACTTGGTGGCTAAAAATATTTTAAAATTTGATTGGGAAATAAATCTTTAAAAATACAATAAAAACTTAAAAAGTTATGGAAAATTATGGATTCCTTGCACCTTGTATATTTAAGCTCTTAAAAATATGTTTGGTCATTTTACTTGTGTTTGGTCATTTTACATATGTTTGGTCATATTTTTCCGAAGGTCTAAAAATTACAAAAAGTAGATGCAATAATATGCTTTCATAGCTTTAAAATACAAGTAGAGGGCTATATTTTTACATACATGTTGTCAGAACCTTAAAAATGTGAAAAAAATTAAAATGAACTTTTGGTCAATTTTCTCACTTCTATTGGTTGTACTTATATTGTTGATGCCAAAAATGAAGGAAATTTCAACAGATTAACCAAAATTTGGAATCTCGAGTTTAATTCGAATGGATCATACTTTTGTGGATCGGGAGGAACAATTCTTATGTTCCTCCTTTTCCCCACATTACGACTTGGGTCACATCCTTGGTTTGGTGGGTAAATTGAATGTTGTTGGAGCGTATGGAACGGTTCTCAAGTTCTTCTTATTCTCCGATTCCTTGTATGACTGAATTATTTCATCCCATTTCTTTCATCGGATAGATTAGAGGATGCAAGAACCATTGGAATGGTTGTAACAAGTTCCTCGGGATTTTAGTTCTTCGCATGCCCCTTTTTCCACATCTCTCCCTCTCGTCAATCGTTGAATGCGGGCACTACGGGAACTCATGGAACTAGTTCCTCGTGTCCTCCTGTTCACCGATAACCCAATATACCCACACTATATTGAAATTGAGTTTGTTCCAAAAATGGGTAAAATAGTGTTAAAAAGTGTTCCCATAGGTTCATTTCCACCCGATTCACCGATTTAGTGTTAAAATGGGAAGATTGGATTGTCAAACCCCAAGTATTTTATAAATCATCCCTACTCAATTCATTTTTACATTTGTAAAAGACTTGAGAGTTGCAGCAGTGTTGTGTTTATCCCTCGTCCCACATGTGAAAGTACGTTTTGGCTCATAACTTCCTCATTTCTTATCTAAATTAAAAATTCCATGTGCGTTAGGACCGTTATAAAGTCACCATAATTTTCATCTAAGAGGTGAGTAATTTTATCCTTGTTTTATCCATTTTAATAGTCATTTGTGTTCTAGAGACCTTCCTAATTACCCAAAACCATCTACTGTAATTAACTTCCCGGAGTAACTCTCTCGATACAATAGCATTACTTGCAAGGGTAATGGGTATGCCATCAACTAACAATTTTCAAAGTTAGATGGGCATGTATATCAAAATAATTTGTGAAAGCACACAACACCTAAACCGGGTATAGATGATTTATGAAAACCTGACTCATCAACTCACTCAAGTTCACTAGAGAATTTTTTTATATGACGTCATATCTAATGTATATTATAGCAGGGTATAGAATATGGATTGGATTAACAGGTCAAGATAACAGGAAAAGCTCAGCTATATATGATTTTTATACTCAACTCACTTATGAGAACAACAAAAGTCACCATAGGAGAGTTAATGATGCCTTCACCATGTCTTGGTAAGATTGCTCGAAGGGAATGTAACTAACAGCAGTATCACGGGAGGCCAGAAACTGATTTCCACATATGGTACCTTTTTTATATGATTATGGATTTTCTCCTATATTTGAATAGCTAGGTTTGAAGGAGCACCATACAAACTTCCAATCTACTGCAATGATAAGATAGTTATGGTCAAGCTTTGTAAGGCAAACTAGATGTTATTCACCGAACTTATAGAGATAAGAATATTTTAGGCATCCAATTTCCCATCACTTTGGGGAATTATACATGTAGACCAGCCACGGATGCTCGGAACATTGAAATAATCATTTCTGCATTCAATTTCCACTTGTACCAAAAAAGGGATTCTTTTGATGGAAAGAGTTTCATTGCAAACAATCTAAGGATGACATATTATCACTTGCCAACATTTGAGGATTACTGGGAGGACTATGTTGATGAATATGAAGTTAGGAAAATAATGTTTGGCAAGTTATCATTGAGCAGATCAAGGACTTCAAATTGTATATAGTCCCTGATGGAATGATTGATGATGGTTCGATCCATACACCGTAGAATATATAAAATTTATTCATTATATTCCTTTTCCCACTATTGAATGGTCCTAAAGGGAGAAAGATAACCCTGATGATATAAATAATCTTGTGCTCCTAAGGACAAGGTATTGGTTCAACAAAAATTTAAGGAATTTAAGGAGTCTCAGAAGATTTATTCTTCTCAAGAAGCATCTTCTTCACAAATTGATGTTTCGACTCAACAACCTCATTCCTCCTCCCCTTTAGATTCAGGAACCAAGGTTACATGAAGAAAGATAAGGTAAAAAGGTTGAAAAGAGAGTAGAAATATCTGAGAAAGGAGCTAAACAACATAAAACACAAGAATTGAGATGTGAGGTAGCTCCTGAGCAAACACCACAACTGTTGAAGAAGAAGTAGCTCAAAAGAAACAAGATGAAAAATAAGGAGAGGAGGAAAGTGAAGAAAATGATGAAGAAGAGGATGTGATTGAGATAGTTGCACCGATTCAGGGGAATGCCAATGTTTCAAGGCCTAAATTGGATGTTAGAAGGCCTTCCTCCTCTTCTATTATAACTTCCAATGTCGAGGTTCTTACCTCTCGTCCTCCAAGCACCCAATTTTTTCTTGCATTTCCTCCTCTAACAACATCATCTAGAGATTATTTCACCTAGGTTCGGGCTATGGTTGATAGTAAGAAGAGGAAGGCTTAGTCTCGGGTAGAATTTCTTGGATTTGATATAGTGGCTGCCATCCTTAGTACATCTCTTCCTCCAAAAAATACAAGACCACTTCTTGTCTTTTTCCGACTCAACAGAGCAACAATTCTTAGAAATTATCAGCGAAAAGGGCACAAGAATGAAAAAGATATATCAATTTCAGATCTGGAGCTAACTAGGATCTCATTAGGTGAATCAACTCTTGAGGGAAAATTTTACAACCTTATAAAAATTGTTTCTAAGGTCGTTGAGAGAGTTGAAAAAGGAAAACAAACTCGAGAACAATTAGAGGAGTAGGTGCATGTCCTTGCTAGTTTCATCAAGTCTTTCCTCTCATCGGATAAGACTCCTCTTGATCCAAATCCTCTATCCACTCTTCCACGCACTCTCGCTACCGCAAAAATTGACTTGAAAGAAATCAAATAAATTCACGAACGTGCCACTTTTTTGGCAAAGCTTCAGAGGCATGGGTTAAAGGAATTCTCATTTCTGGGCTACAATTCATTGATGAAGCATGCAAGATTTATGATAACATCATCTCAACCCAAAATCAAATCAATTCAGGGATTGATGGTATTGATAAAGAGCTTAATATTTGGGATGATATTATTCAAGATCTTCGAATCATGGTGTTCATAGATGAAAAATTCTCCTTTCGAGAGGAGATTTTTTTGATGATTCTAAAATTAATTTGTTGGAAATTAGGACACCGAGGGGGTGAATCGTGTCGTTAAATTTTTACCTTATAAGTTGGTTCATTTAATTTTCATCATTAATACCAAACTAGCATTTACAAATAGAAAAAATAAAGATGACACAAAGAGACAAAATTAATGTGGGAAACCCAAACTAGGAAAAAACCCATTGAAACTAAGAACTATTCTTAGGACCAAATTGTCTTATATATGTTACATTGATTTCATGGTTGAGCTTCAACTCAACCTAGAGATGCAACTCCAAAATTTGACCAAGAAACCACTCAGTCTTTGAAAAGCTTCAACTTGTCTAGAAGCTTCAACTCCCAAGTTTGGTTTAGCAACAACTGACCTTTAATGAGCTTCAACTCACAGGGAAGCTACAACTCCCCACATGCTAAGCTGCAACTTAGACTTAACTAATATTTATGTCACATTGATTCTCGTTGTCTCATACAACTAATAGTGACAACTAGATTAGCTCACTTTTCTTCAATTTCCTTTCTCATTCTCAATTTCAACTTTCTCTCTCATCATCATCACTCAAATAGTGTTAGTCTCTCGTCATACAAGGTCACTTCAAGAGTTCGGGATTCTGTCATATTTCTTTCCTTCAATTTGATGCAACTTTTATAGTACAAAGCTTCTCATATACATAAGGTCTTGATACACAACTCATCACTCATTCTCTCACATATTCAACCCTATGCAAACATATAGTTATGAGGACATACATGCACCATATCTTTATCAACAGCCTTTACAATCACCTATCTGCTCTTCACTCACATCTATTTTCTTCATCAATTAATGACTCACTCTTCAACATTCCAATCATCTTACTAATTTTTGAAACCTTTTTCTAGTCCTAGCCTCTCAAAAGTTTCTCAGTTTAGTGTGCCCACATACTATCAACAACTCAATTTATTCAACATATATTTATGTCACAACCTTTTTCCTCTCTATAACATGTTATCAAAAATCTACATCCATTATGTTTTTGTTTCATATCATCAACATATTAAATCTCTTGCCAGTTCTTATCATTACACATTTGAAATTGAGTCTATGCTTCATTCAATTCTATCTCCTTCACCTTTTCCAACCTCATACCCTTACCACACCCATTTCTTGTTCATCCTTCAACAACTATCAATACACATTCTCTTTCTATCAACAACATTTCATTTCTTCATACCAATACCGACCTTTTTGCTCACATGCAAGATTTAGACCTTCATGAATAACGAATATTCCCTTTTCAACACCAAATATCAACTCACATATTCATTATATTCTATTAGCACACATTCTACAAACTTAAAATTTCTCGAGACTCATACATAAACTACAATTGTTCAACTTCTATGTTCGAGTATCATGGCCAAGGGATGAATCTTCATCTTCTAGTCCGAGCTAGGAAAGGAGAATATGGGCTTATAACTGAAAAAGAAACATTTTATTCCCTCTTCACTTTGAGAAAGAATCAACAAGTCAAGATTTATGCCCTTTGAGTTCAACGCTTCACCAAGGAAACAAATAGTCGGAAGTTTAACCATTTCACCTCTATTTTGAGGCAAAGCTGCTAAGTTTTTGAGGTACCATGTCATTGCAAACATTAGTGCATAATTTATCATGGATGGTAATCTTCCTTTGATGCATACTACATCCTTGAAACCATTTCATGAAGTCAAATTATCTTTATACAGTCCACTGATACAATAACCAAACATAATTATTTTCACATTCACCATTGTCATGTGATATTTGAGCCTTAAAATCAATTCAAGGGAATTTAAATATTAATTAAGTCACTCACTAACTATTATAAGGGTTGTTTGGAGATGTAGAATGTTTACCTCGAAGAATTTGCATTAAAAAGACATTTCCTAGATCTGCGCACACTATTACACAAACAACCTCATAATACTGTAAGAGAAAAATTCCTTGCCTCAAGATGAAATGAGCCCAATATTTTTACATTCCATTTACAACCTCCCTGAAAGATATTTTTTCCGAGTTTTGGGATTTTTGACTAGTTAAATTTTGATATAGGAGAATTTCCATCTGTGAAACCCTAGTTCCAGGGTTTTCAATATTGTGAGTTCTCTAGGAGTTAAATGAAATTGTTTCTAGCTTAGGTTGTTATTTCCTTCTCTATTGTAGGCTTCAAAAACTCATGCCAACCTTTACTAATGTTCTTCATGCATTGTGGCTAGTGATAAAGCTCTTAAGCTTCACTGTGATGTTGCTTTTCAATGCACATACACACAAAAGTACTTAGAATATGGTATGTGCCATCTCCATAAGTCTTTCATTAACAATTTAGATTCTCTCTTCTTACGTAGATATCTCCTTGAGTCCTACAAGTGTCTCGTTCATGCCTTTATGCCTCCTTGAGATACCTTCATGCCTTGATTCTCTTGTAAATGAGCTCCTCAACACAACTATGATAGTCTTGTTTCAAAAAAACAACCTTGAGTCTTATGTAAAATTAGTGGAAACAAAAGAAATATTTACAACCTCTTGAAAGATATTTCTTCCAAGTTTTAGGATTTTTGACTAGTTAAATTTGGATATAGGAGAATTTCCATCTGTGAAACCCTAGTTCCGGGGTTTTCAATATTGTAAGTGATCTAGGAGTTAAATGAACCTTTTCCTAGCTTAGGTTGTTATTTCCTTCTCTATTGTAGGCTTCACAAAACCCATGCCAACCTTTACTAATGTTCTTCATGCATTGTGGCTAGTGATAAAGCTCTTAAGCTTCACCGTGATGTTGCTTTTCAATGCACATTCACACAAAAGTACTTAGAACATGGTATGTGCCATCTCCATAATTCCTTCATTAACAAGTTAGCTTCTCTCTTCTTCTGTGGATATCTCCTTGAGTCCTACAAGTGTCTCTTTCATGCCTTTATGCCTCCTTGAGATACCTTCATGCCTTGATTCTCCTATAAATGAGCTCCTTAACCCAACCGTGACAATCTTATTTCAAGAAAAACAACCTTGAGTCTTATGTAAAAGCAAAGTGGAAATACAAGAAATACTTAGAAAAATTATCACACCGCTCTATCATTCTCAATCCTCATTTGAACATCATAAACTTTTCCAAGGACAAGAATTTCACACTTTTTCGCAGGTTTATATAGTGAAGCACAATTCGAAAACACTCTTCTTGATGAGATGATGCAATGTAGAGGAACATTGGGCTTTAATATTCCTAAGTTCATTACTGGTGCACACCAATGAATTCATCAACACTCCTTAAACGTGTATAAGTATTATAACCATCTTCCACTAAGATCTCACACACAGTGCAATCTTCAATCATATTCTAAGTCTCCATACCAAGATTAACATAATTTCACTTTAGTGGTAGGAAGAGAAATGATCTGATTTAAATCAAATACGTAAGGAAAGTGCTTGAAAAACTTTGAGAATAGAGAATAGGAATCAACCTCATGCTTCCACATCTGAAATTTCACATTGGAGTCTTCAAGAACAACTTGGATATGCAAAACTTACATAATCAGACCAATCCAATACTACACAACCATGCCTGGAAAGCACACATACCACCATTTTTTTCTAGGAGAGGGTATTTTATACTTATGAGATGTTTTTAAACTTGTACAAGTCATTTGGATTCAGAACACTACACTTTGTGCCTACTGCTTCAAGAAGAAGACTGGAAGGATAAATAACATGTTATAAAAATGTTCATAACTTTCTTGTTTCTCATCCAATTTACCTAAAAAAATTGTAATACTTCAGGCTTGGAGTTATATACAAAAATTTATTCTATGATTTATCTAAATAAGGCTCCATATTTTTCTTGGGTGCTAAGAAGACAGGCAACTCATTTTGCATTTCTCAATGAACCAGTTTTAGAAAAACTTGCATAACTTCCACATACCTCTTCAAAACTTGATGAAATTTGGCATGAAGCACTACAAGACACCCCTATACACATTACATATGTTGGTTAGCCATTATTTTTCCTATACATATTATACCTATCTCATTTTCATCAACCTACATTGTCATTCCTCAAGGCCAATTTTGGTGAACTTTTGAATTTTGCCCCTAGAAGCTGAAATTAACCTTGATATTACTTATACATGTCCTAGACAACAACCTTGGGATCCTCAAATGATTACTTTGTCTTTTTATGACCTTTATTATTCTTTCACTCCTCATTAGGCTCTATAACTAGGCCTAAATGATCCAGTTTCAACTAAGACTTCTACCAGATGACCTATAACTCACTCCAATAGCTCTTGCCCATGTTGAAACCATTATATCTGACCTATAGAACATTTAATTCAAGCATACCAGCCATTTTCGTACTGCGGTGAGACTCCTACCTCATTGAACAAGCCTATAAAACATTTACACCACCCCGAACCACTCCGATTTCCGAATACACCACCGATAAGACAATACCAATCAACCTTCATGCCTCTGACTGAGCTTCACTTCACCATTCATGCCTTTATCATCAATGACAACACCAATCACCAGGATTTAACAAAAATATGGACTTTCAACATGGAATGGAGAATCGAGTACTTTAAGAAGTGCCACCGAATTGAAGAGTGTGGTTCAAAAGGGGGAATCACCGAAAGTTGAAATATTTGTAGATTTGTAAGCTCTTCGATGTCAACTATTCAATGACAACTCATTAGATAGAAATCTGGTTGATTAAATTAAGGGTAATTTCAATACACTCATCAAATAAAATTTGGTCAAGGAAGAATTGGTCAACTAAGAGAGGATGGAAGAGTTATTAACTCAACAATGTTATCATTTAAGAAACTAAGGGAATTTCACATTATGGTGGGATAAAAAGGAAATGGAGTCTCGCTTTAGGCTACTAGTTAACAAATATTTTGAACACTATCATCCCCAAGGATATGAAGATTTCTACCGCAATCACCAAGTTTTGAATGCACATTCTCAAGCTCAAAGTTCCTACCTCATATGCTCCTTTTGTTCCTTCTTCTTCCAGGTTCTAGTCTCACTAGTTATATTTTGCAATTGGCTTTATTGTATAAAAAGTAAAATTGTAATATAAATTCAATTTATGTAAATCAAATAATTAAGTGTTTTAAAACTTAATTAAGAACAATTAGTTACTTAAGGTAGTTACTTCCTCCCCTTAGCCTATTGTATTCGAAAAAAATCTATGCACTTGGGTACATTTCTAGGTCCTAAAGCATACTAATATATACATGATTCCTAATCAAGAAAACTAGTGATTGACAACGTCTTTTGGGTCTTTTTCTTTGTCTCTTATACTTTTATTGACCTTACACACCCTACATCCCTATTAGTATTGACCTATTTATCTTTTATGACCTCGGCATACACACCGGTGCCCAAATAGGACACTAGCACCTAGGTGTTCTTGTCCTTGTTGAGTGCTCCTAACCCTTTCTCCCATTTTCTCACTCTTTTGGGTCTCTTTTACTTTTTGGTCATCTTTTATAATTTTGGGTCGGCCTTCCAATTTTCAATTACAAAATTCAAACAAGGGAATCATATATATACATAGTTATAGCTCTCAAATAAGGGGCCAAACACTAAGCATTATCTATCATCACCTAAGATTGCATTCAAAGGCATGCGAACATAAAAAGCATCCATCTAGCACACTCATTCAAGGGAAAAGGGTTACATCACTTCTGCATACACAACATAGGAGGGGAAGTCTATTCTATTCCATCCCACACATTCTATACATCTGCTACATTTTAGATCTAGCCCGCTATCATTGTGCAACTTACACAAGGGCATCCTAGGGCATCATTACACACACTTACACAAAGAACTATATGGAGTTTGAGATGTAGTACAATGCTTGGTACTAATTTCACTCTTTGGGTGACCGTCGGGGTCAGTTCGACTCCACATTCTACATATTTTTATTATATTTGATGTGGTTTGTGGACATGTGCAAGTAGACAAGTTATTTTGTAGGTTATAAGTACATTCGATGATCAAGGAGAAAATCAGAGTGACAAATAGAGACTAACAACAAAGCTCCTCCAGCACAAAAATAAATCAGAACCCAAGCATCTACACAGACACTAGTGCCTAGAATGGATGCTAGCACCTAGGCGCTCCTGACCTACTATGGGTGCTTTTGTCCAGCACATTTCTAGGTCTCATAACCTCTAGTCATCATAGACGATGTTGTTCATAGTCTACTCTAACAGATTAACTTACATAGATCACTTCTAATTTTCTCGAAAATCAACTAAGTCCCTCTATCTCTCCTTCTTTTTAGGGTTTCATATTGTACATGCTTCATTTCTTGCATCTTTACTGTATAGTGGCATTTGTATATCATACACTATAGTAGTTACTCTGCAATTAGATTTAATTCAGTTTATATTAAATCATTTGGTGAACCCCACTCATGATCGGTCCTTCAGATCCTTATTTTGCACATTACCTTTTCTTTCATGGCTCCTAAGGTTTCTCAAGTCTCCTTGCATCAATTACTTTAAATGCACCCACCTTGAAAATATGTTCTCCAAAAATCCCTACAAACTATGTACCTCCCTAGTAATATGTCACTTGTACAAGTAAGTACCATCTTTGATCGTATCTCCATTGATCCTATTTTTCCCGATATCAAAACCAATCAGTCTATTTACAATTCAATTTAAGCTTTACATTTTTATTTCAAGATAAAAGTCAATCTATGCAAACCGCAATTACATCTCTCATAACTAAAATCCAACATCTCAAGGTTGTTTCTCAAGCCCATGTTAATCCTATGTCTACTACATGTGCTCATATAAGTGAAGCCCAAGTCTTACCACTATCAAAACCTCTCAAGTTTGATCACAATACTAAGAAACATGATATTCTTCTTGAGCCCCTCAATCACCAATTCATCAACTTGTTACCTACTCATTGTTAGCCTCCTTATCGGCTTACCAAATACCAAGGTCTCCCATTTTACAATTATCATAGAATTAATGGACATAATGAAAATGATTTTTATGCTTTAAAATGAAGAATTGGCCACCTTAAGCATCATGGGTTTCTTTCATTTGATACACAACATTCTAGTGCATGTTCATCTTCAATTTCTAACTCCCACTAGGCTCCCAAATCCAATCTCTATGTCTAGTGAACATCAAGCCATAATTACTATTGTCACTTCCCAGTCAATCAAAAGCTATATATCCAACCCAATGTCATACCACCTCTCAAAATTTGTACCCCATCACCTCCTCCTATTAAGTCTTCTACAACTTTACCAATTCTAACTAATCAACCACCTTTAAAAATATGTTCTCCATAACCAACCAAGCAAGTCCAATCAATTCACCGTGTGATATCTAACCTCTCTTCCCACCTTGGTCATACCCTTGCTCCTACCTACCATTGTGGAAACCATATATTTTCTTATGACACATTTCAAACTTTTTCATAGATATTCATCACTCACACACTTGGGGAATTGTGCTTTCTCCCCCCTTCCATCATTATCATTCATCTCTAGTATCTACTACCACACTTCACTCTCCATGCTTCCTATCTAAATTTTCTAAGCATACTTTATTGGTACACACATTATATCATCATTACCCAATGATGCACTCAATTGCTACAATTCACACTTGAATTTTGAGGGCATACTTCATCCATGAACCTCACATCTTACACATTTCACGCTTTTTGCTTCATGATATATGTTTTCTAGCATCTACTCTCATACAACACACTCTTTTCCAGATGACACACTCTTGTTCTATGGTCCATTATTGATTATTGAGGGGGAATTTATAAATGGACTTCATCTCATACACATCCACCGGGGCAATGCAACTCTTCCCATCATCAAATTTTGCATACCACACCATTACACTCATATATCATTTACATATCTTGGTTACATTTATTCTTGCTAGCTTATAATACTCACATCTTGTACTTGGCTTACTATGCTAGATGGATTCTTAGTATGTCATTATCTTTATCATATACACATGTGCGTTCACTTAGTATCTAGAACTGAATGCAAATATCTTACAACTCCTTACATGATGCATGATGATCGATATCTTGAATCCCTTATCATCCCGCCAAGGCTTCGGGGCATATATCTTTCACTCCACATATCAAAGATTCTATTATCACATTCTTTCCTACTTCTCATTACTATCACTTTACCTTTGACTAATATATACATGACTTGGAATACTTTTTATTTTTCTAACACGCTAATGTTAGGAAATAAGGGATAAAATATGTGGAACAATCCCACAGAATCGCAATAGTAGAAACTAATATGCAAAAATATTACAGATCTAAAATAAAAGTGTAGAAAATAAAAGAACACAACATAGAGACAATATTTAATGTGGTTCACCCAATTTGGGCTATGTCCACTAAGAATCACTTGCTCATATTTTATTACAAGCCACCTCTTTCTCTTAATACAATACCCATATATGTTTGGAGTTATGCTCAACAAAATCTCCTAAATTCACACTTGAACTCACACACATCTACAAAACAATGTCTCACCTATCAAAAACACATTAATAGGCAACTTCTTAAGTAATTTTACAATATTATGGGTATTAAAACCATGGGCCAAAATCGCCCCTATAAACCTATGGGTCAAAATCCCACCCATATGAGAAGAGCACATTTCCTGAGATATCAGGGACATTTTTCAAGGCTAAAATTTTTCTCGAGAGGTTGCGCCTCGAACCCCTACTAGGGGGACTTCCGCCCCGCACCCCCTCTCGTGGCCCGACGACCCCAAACACCGGTGAGAAAGCTGTGGATAGTGTACAGCTTTTCAACACTTCCATAGATGAAAACAGGCTCCACAACATAATAGCTAATGGGTGCTTCATGTGTAACATTTGTCTTACAGGATCAATACAACCATGGCTATCTATCACTTCTTGTTTCCTATTGTTTTCTATTATTTCGGGCTATGCCCTATGTCTTGAGTGTTAATTATTTTCTTATCGTTTCAAATTCAATTGTCTTGTGACATTGTGAGCGATGTATCGTGTATGAAACCCACTTTTTGTGGTCCATCTTGTCTTCTTACTTGCTTGTTACATTATCTTCCATTGCATGCTAGCTATTGCTATAACTAACTCTTGTTACTAGCCTATTATTTTTTTTTACATATTCCTTGGTTTCTACCATGCACATCCCCTACCCTTGCATGTATCTAATCCAAATATGCATATCATTATCTGTTCCTATCCTTTCAACCGCATTCTCCTACGCTTGTCCCATGTACCCCAAACGAGGGGGCATCTATTGGGTGAGCAAACCACCCCTACAACAACTCGAGCTATAGTATAGATCAAAACAATATAGAATCAATGCAAGAATACAGTCATAGAACGGTTCGTAACTAGACTTGGACCTCACACACAGAGAAGACGCTAGCACTCGGACCTGCAGGCAGTAGCGCCGGTGCTTGTGTCCTCCCCGATGCTAATTTCCTTGGGGCAGAAATTGCCAATTTCACAATACATAATGATATCCAACAATATTTAACACAATTCTCCAAAGAGCATGCACTTTCCTCGAGTCACATAATGCATTTTATCACCTACAATTGAAACAATCAAAACAAATTGGTTATAATCAAAACAAATCAAGACGTACCATTTACAATGGTGCTTATTGGGTAGAGTCATGGAAGGAGAGAAAATATATACCTCGCTCCCCAAAAATATTCGTTTTGGCATGAGATTGCCCAAAAAAACTCACTCTCGGCATGAGATCGCCCAAAAAAATCACTCTTGGCATGAGATCGCCCAAAAACCTCACCATTGGCAACAAATTTAGCAACATCTCCAAGCAAATCAGACAATTTTCTATCTCATACTCTCTTACATATCAGGTGCACACTTTCCTTTTACATACTTTTACACTCTTTACTTATTTATACATTAATTTTTCATATACGAAACTTTGACTACTTTTTCCTCTTCTTTTGTAGATCTATCCTTAATACGTAACAATAAGCAACCTACAACAACAAGTAAAATCTCACAACAATAGGTACAAGCCACACATACGCTTCACCCCTAGGGTCTACCTCCCCTTCCTAGTCTCCATGCTTCACTTGTCCACTCAAAAATTTATCAAATACACTCTTCTCTACATGATCATAAAGTACGCATATTTTGTCTACTTTATGCTATCGAGTATTCATTCAACAATATAAAGTAGGGGCAAATTTAGACACAAAATCTATGCACTTGGGTACATTTCTAGGTCCTAGAGCATACCGATATATACATGATTCCTAAGTATGAAAACTAGTTATTGACAACGTATTTTTGGTATTTTTCTGCGTCTCTTATACTTTTATTAACCTTATACACCCTACAACCCCTGTTGGTATTTGACTTATTTATCTTTACGACCTCAAAAAATAACACCCAATTAGGACATTAGCGCCGAGGTGCTCATGTCCCTCCTGGTAACTCCTAACCCTTTCTCCCCTTTTCTTACTTTTTTATGTCTCTTTTACTTATTGGGAATCTATTATACTTTTGGATCAACCTTCCACTTATCAATTACAAAATTCAAACAAGGGAATCATATATATATACATAGTTATAGCTCTCAAATAAGGGGCCTAACACTAAGATTTTTCTATCATCCCCTAATCTTTCATTCAAGCGCATAAGAGCATCAAAAGCATCCATCTAGCACACTCATTCAAGGGACAAGGGTTGCATCACTTCTGCATACACAACATAGGAGGAGAATTCTATTCTATTCCATCTCACACATTCTATACATCTACTACATTCTATATCTATCTCGTTATCACTGTGTAACTTGCACAAGGGCATCCCAAGACATCATTACACACACTTACACAAATAACTACATGAAGTTTGAGATGTAGTGCAACACTTGGTACTAAGTTCACTCTTCAGGTGACCGCCAAGGTTAGTCCGACTCCACATTCTACATCATTTTTATTAGATTTGATGTGGTTTGTGGACATGTGTAAGTAGACAAGTAATTTTCAGTTATAAGTACATTCGACAATCAAGGAGTGAAATCAAAGAAATAAACAAAGACTAACAATGAATCTCCTCCCACACAAAAATATCAAGTCCCGAGCATCTACATGACACTAGTGCCTGAGAAGGGATGCTAGCGCCGGGCATTTCGACCTATTGTGGGAACTTTTTTACAAAGACATTTCCAGAATTAGAACCTCCAAATCAACATCGATGATGTTGTTCACGTTATGTTCCAACCTGTTCACTTGCTTAGATCACTTTTATTTTTCTTAGAAATCAGCTAAGTCCCTTTATCTCTCATTCTTTCTTAGGGTTTCATATTGTACATGTTTCATTGCTTGCGTCTTTATTTTATATTGGCATTTGTATACCATATACTACAATAGTTACTCTAAAATTTGGTTTAATTCAAATTATATTAAATCTCCTATATAAGGCTTCTTTTTCTTTGTAAAAAGGGTTGGATATTGGTGCACTTTGAATGTAAAGATACAAATTTTGGAAATACATAAGAAGAACCCTACCTCTCTCTTTTCTTGTTCTTCCAATATTCTTTTCTTGATTCATTTGGTACATGGTTGGTTTATTTGGAATTTGAAGCTTTGTATTCTTTTTCATGGAGTAAGATCTTATGAACTTTGATTCAATTTGCATCTTATATGCTTTGGAATTTTCATTTAAGTAAGCATGTGTGTCCTTTAATTTCATTGACATGCAAGAGTATGATAAGATCTATAGTCTTCTTATCTGAAAGTTTTGTTTCTTCTTTCCTTCGCTTACAATCAATCGGTAATCTTGTAAAACCAAGGGGGATATGCATATCCTTGATTGATTAGTTAGTTATAACTGTGTTTCTCTAATTAATCTATCTTGCCATAATATTGTTGTTGTAATTATTTTGTTCCTAGTTCTTTATCTATCTTCTGTATTGAGAATCATGAGGTCATTCATGTTCACCAATATCCTCATTTTAAGTTAGTTAATTTGTATATTTGTAAATATTTTAGAGACTCAAGTTTTTGGCTCAATAAGGGAACCTCCCCATTAAAGAGGAGGGACCGTCGTCTCCTAAATTGTTATTGTTTTCTACAACAAAAACTTTCAAACTAAAAGTTTTTTGGCTCCCACTATGGGGCATATATCGTGACATCCACATAATATTTTCACCATAATCAATCAAGAGGTTTTTCCACACTGGGTGAACAGAGATACACTCGAAGTCTAAGGGCTCAGGGCATTGAAGATCCTACTTTTCAATTGAAACAACAACGTTATTTTTTCAGTTATCTCCGAAATAAAAGGTGAAGGCAAGAGGTCTATAAGCACACCTCCAACATAGAGGAAACCTAGTCCATATTCACAAGTAAGTACTACTCAGGATTTGATTCTAGCGGGTGTTTCTCTTCCTTTATAAAACATTTTTCCCATAATGGTTGCACCCATACCATAGGGACATAATATTGGACCTTTAGCTCTTCCTCAACTTCTCCATGATCTACCCAAACGAAGTTAGAACAAATTTCTGAAATTCGGAAGAGACGGCAAGATTCACCTGCAGGAACATATCACAACTTTCTATGTTGCTTGTGGGGTCCTTGGAGTGGCACACGAAGATGTATCAGTTAGGTTTTTCATTGAAAGCTTGCAAAACAATGAAGATGATTGGTTTTATCATCTTACAACTGGTAGTATCACTAGTTGGGATATAATAGAAAATAAATTTGAGGCTAGGTTCAAACAAACAAAGGACGCACATGCACTCTTAGACAACTTTCTCAATTGAATAAGGAACCCTATGAACCAATGAGGGAGTTTGAAGCAAAATTTAGCAGATTGGTTCACAAAATCCTAGTTGTTGTTCAAACTACTACCAAAAATCTGAAAATTTTCTTCATCAATGTTCAACTACCTGAGGTGAGTTTCACATTGAGAATGACAAAATTACCAAACAAGGAACAAGATCAATAATTGGCCATTAATGTTGAAGATGATTTAACTATGTAGGGTAAATTGTAAAAGGAACGATAACTAGATCATGCCAAGCCAAGAACACAGATGCTAATCAAACATCACGATCAATAAGATGAAATCAATTCACCATAATAATTTTACATAAACCTTTGCAAACAAATGAACATCAATATCATATATTATTATGGAACTCAATGAAATACAATGAGAATGAGCCTTGCTTATACATGAAAGGAATAACAATCTAAGAACCAGTCAAGGTCGTAGATCAAGCCATAAATCATGGAAAGAACTAGTCATTAAATAACTAGTCAAGTCAATAGATTTATGAGAGAACTAGACATCAAGGATCTCGTCAATACCATAGATCTAGGAAAGAACTAGTTAATACCATAGATCAAGGAAAGAACTATACCTAACAACTAGATAATATCTCCTAATATCTAAATAAATAAAAAGAAATATCCACACACATAAGTGGGTGAGGATAAATACAATAAAGGTAAATAATGTACCTAGGTGAACATGAGCTAAGGTAAATACCTACTCTAACACCCCCCCTCAAGTGAAGCTAGGGGCCAAAATAGAAGTGGCATGTCCATAGTATGAGTCCCAGAAACTAGGCTTGATGAGGTACTCATGTACAATATATCCATGAAGAAATATCGAACCAAAAGAAGGAAAGAATCTTGCTATAAGGAAAGAGAAAGAAGAAGAAGAAGGAATATGTTCTCACGAACACCCCTAAGAACAACTTCTGAAACCCTAAGCATTCCATGCAACTCAAGGTAGCGAGGTGATGTAAAACGCTTCAGTAAAGATATCTCGCAACCATCTTGAGTCGAATGTAATCTAAGTAAAGAACTCCATCCTAAATGTGCTACCGAATGAAGTGGATGTGTATCTCGATATGCTTGGTCCGCTAGTGCTCAATTGGGTTGTGAGAAATGTGAATTGCACTTTGGTTGTTACACCAAAGTACAGTCGGTGAATCTGTGGGAATCAAACTCTGTCAATAATCGACGAAGCCAAAGAATCTACTCGACTCATTGTGAATCGTTGCCTGTACTCTCGCCTCGAAGATGAAAGTGCAATAGCCTGTTGCTTTTTGCACACCCAAGCAAATGCAGAAGAACCAAGATAGAAAAGATAAATGGAAGTAAAATGCATGTCATCAATAGAACCTGCCCAATTTGAATCTGTATACCCAACCAACTGAGTAGAACCCCTAGTTTAGTGTAGGCAAAAGTGGGAAGTGCCCTGTAAATAGCGTAAAATCCTTTTAGCAGCCTGCCAATGACTACTATGAGGAGAATGTGCAAACCAAGATACAAGCCCTACTGCAAATGAAATATCAAGGTGAGTATGGGTCAAGTACATGAGACTCCCAACCAACTGCCTATACAACGTAGGATCACAAAGTGGTGTGGTACATGTGGATGTAAGTGTAACCCAGATTGAAAAGGAGATGGACTTGGCTTGCAATCAACCATATCAAAGTGCCGAAGAAGATCATGGGTGTATTTTTGCTAACTCAAATGAATCCTTGAATCTATTTGAGAAATCTACAAACCAAGGAAATAATGTAATAACCTAAGATCTGTCATGTCAAATCAGAAAGATCCCACCTGAATACTCGAATGTGGGAAGAAGAGCTGCTAGTAAGTAATAGATCATCAACATATAAGATAAGTATCAAAATATCCTCACCAACATGCTAGAGATACACTGTATGATGAGAGTGGCAACGAACAAAACCAGTAGATAGAAGAAAAGAATCCATCTTCTCATACCAAGCCCAAGGTGCTTGTTTGAGACCGTAGAGAGCCCTTCGAAGCCTACAAACAAGAGAAGAATCTTGAACAAATCCAGTCGGCTGCTCCATGTATATTTCCTCTTGTAGATCTCCATGTAAGAAGGAACTCTTCACGTCCATCTGGTATAGGGGCCACCCCTATGATGTAGCAATAGTAAGTACAAGGCATACAGAATCCATCTTGGAAACAGGTGCAAAATTCTTAGAGTAATCAATACCTTTGACTTGTGAAAACCCCTTTGTAACAAGACGAGCCTTATACTTGTCAATGGACCCATCAGTTGCATAATTGGTTCGGTATACCCACTTACACCTAACCATATTTCTTCCTTTAGGAAGAGATACCAAATCCCAAGTATGATTCTTCATCAAAGAAGAATACTCAGCTGCCATCGCATCATCCCACTCCGGTATCCCATGAGCCTTTGAAAAAGACTCTGGATCCTCAGAAACTACCTGACACAAAAGTTCAAAACTTGTAGAATGTGTGTGATGATGCCTAATGAGTGGAATATCCTCTATGAAAGGTGTTGCCTCGTAAACGTAGTACGAGCCCACTTAGGCATAGTGACTACATCGGTGGTAATAGGATCCTCAATGGCATCTATAACCTCCTCATCAATCTCCTTAAAGAAAGGATCCTCAAGATGAGATGAAGAAGAAGGAATGGAAGAAGATGAAGAATCACGAGGAGTGAAATACTCATCAAACCGAACATGTGTTTGAAAAAGAACATCATGTGTATCGGGATCTAAAAGATGATAAGCTCTCATGTCCTCACTATACCCTACAAAGATCAAGGGTTTACTCTTCTTATCCAAAGCTTTCCTTTTCTTCTTTGGCACAAAGGCCCGAGCATGGCTCCCAAAGACTCAAAAAAATGAGACATCCGGCTTAGTGTTGGACCAAGCTTCCTCTGGAGTCAAATGCTCAAGTGCTCTATGTGGTGTGCAATTTTGAATATAGTTAGCACAATTAACTACTTCTGCCTAATAGATAGGAGGTATATCTCTAGAATGCATCATAAAGTTAGTCATTTCCTTCAATGTTCTATTCTTCCTTTCTACTAATCCATTCTGTTGTGGAGTGTGAGGAATAGAATGTTGGTGAATAATGCCTTGAGTTGTAAAAATTCAGAAAACTCATTGTTGAAGTACTCCCCCATTATCAGTGTGAAGGTTCTTTATGCTACTAGAATATTGTTTCTCGACCAAAGCCTTGAAGACTTTGAAGTGTGAAAAAACATCACTTTTGTACTTGAGAAAATAAACCCAAGTACGCCTCGAGAAATTATCAATAAATGTAAGTGCATACTTAGCTCCATTGAAAGATGGGGTAGGAAAAACCATCAAGTCACTATGCACAAGCTCAAGTGGTGAAGAAGCTCTCTTAGACAAATTCTTAGGAAAAGGATCTTGATGTTGTTTCCCTAATGCACAACCATGACAAACTCCCTCAAGACAAGAAACTCTAGGAATACCATCTACCATACCATGAGTGCTCAACTCCTTCAAATATCTGTAATTGAGATGTCCAAATCTTTCATGCCAAAGCTTACTCTCTAAATCTGCATGAGAAACCAATCCTAACCCTATAGAAGAAGTGTCATCAAAACCCTCAAAGTGATATAGTCTAGAACTATGATCAACAATACCCTGAGCAACCAGTGAATGAGGCTCCAACAAATTTCATACTTCTGCTCCATGTGGTGTAAAAGTCAATGTTTTTCCTTTACCAGAATGACAAATTTGATATACATAAAGCAAATTTGTAGTGATGTTAGGAACATATAGTGCATCTTGGATATTGCCACCATCAAGTTGTATATCACCTTTTCCCTCAACAGAAAGAAAGGAAGAATCTCCAACCTCAATTTTGGAAGTAGAACTCAAACCTAGAGAAACAAAAGACTCCTTGGAAGAAGTCATGTGATGAGAGGCACCAGAATCTATAACCCAATTGTCTGCAAGTTGTGACTGAGATCTTCCAACAACATTAAGTGCTTTTCCATGCTGATTAGAAGGAGGTGGAGTGGATATAGAAATTTTGTGTTTCTTGACTGCATCCTCTAAGGCTTGCATTCGCTTATAACACCTATGTTCTTCATGATTACTACCCCCACAAAAAGAGCATGAACGGCTAGAATTATTCTTGGATTTAGAAGACTCATTTGGTTTTGAGTTGTTTTATTTGGGTTTAGGAGCATTTTGAGATGGAGAAGGTGTGGATTTGGTTTTACTTGTTTGGTTTTCCCTTGCCCTTAGGATTAGATGCAACTAATGCCTTTTGAGAGGTGGAAGACTCAAGGTGAGAAAATTTGGATTCTTCCTAGTAAGTATTTCACAAAATTTTTCTAAGTTAGGCATTTTGAAGGTGTCACCTAAGGCATCCATGCTAGAGAAAAAGGTAGAAGCAAAAATTTGGAATGGCCCTCTCAACTTGGATAGAATCAAGTAAACACACTCTTCATCTTTCTTATCTCTTCCACTCCCCTTCAACTGTGTCAACAAATTCTTGAACTTGGTAAGATAGTTTATAATTTTTGGAAAATCTTCAGGATTAAGAGAGGTGATCTCAATTTCAAGTTGCATGGCTCTCATATGATCCACCTTACTAAATAAATCCTCCAATTTCTCCCATATTTTGAAAGGAGAGTCACACTTTTCCAAATGAAATAAAATATTGTTACTAACATAAGTTCCTATCAAACCCATACACTCATCAAATTTGCACTGGTACTGAAATTTCTCATATTCTCTAGTGAACATTGGTTGTTCTTTAGAAGTTAAAGCCCATAATCCTTTCCGCTTAATTATTGTTTCCATTCTTGGTTTCCATGTGTGGTAATTATGTGTTGTTAATGGCTCAACATGATCTAATGTAGAAGTAGATTCCATCCTCAAAAAAAAAAATTACCAAAAGAAATGGAAGAACCAAGCAATGCAACAAGACCCCCAAACAATGCAACAAGAGCCCCCTAGATTTTGACACTTTATAATGAGTGCGTGTTACAATATGGCACTTTATAATTATAGTGAAATTCTCAAAATAAATATTTCCAATGGAAAGAGCATGAAAAAACAAGCACTTTTGTAAAAATGGCACTCAAAACCGAGTTACCGATCAAAAGTTACAAGCTTTTCAATATTATGCTCTACTATTTATTTTAGTTGCCACTAAAATAGAATAAAATACTCTTGCCTTCACCACACAAATAAAATGAAAGGGGGCTAGAGTTAAGCACCTACTAGTAGGAATCACAAGATTTAAGCCCTCATATGACCAGGGGCTAAGGATTTCAATGGTAAAAAGAAATATCCACACACATAAGTGGGTAAGGATAAATACAATAAAGGTAAATAATGTACCTAGGTGAACATGAACTTAGGTAAATACCTACTCTAACAAGTTGAAGAAAGAACCTTCTAAATCTAAGGCTTCCACTTCAATACCACTAAATTTGATCGTTAGTTTAAAATTGGTTAATGATTTGATTGCTATTAAAAGCATCTCTCTCATAATGCCCCTTACAAGGATATTCCTAGGAATAACTTCCAGCCAAGGAATTGTTTACCCATTTCTCAACCCAAGCTTTCCATTAAAGCTCCTCTGTGAAGTTCAAGAAGAAGAAGATGAGATCATTATTGAAGAAGTGGAAAAAGCTAAAGAAGATTCCGAGGAAGTCAATAAAGAGGCTAAATAATCTCAAATCAGCTATGTTGTGTATGAATCAAGATGTTATGAAGAAATAGTGGTAGAAATGAATAGTGAATCCTATACAAATATGACCAAAGAAAAACTAAGTAAAAGGAAAGATATTGTTCAACCTGATAAGAAGGAGAAGGCCAAGGAAGCTCTTGCTATCATTCCAATTATTGCAAAGAGAGGATCATCACTTGTTCTTTTTGCTACCAAGAAAGTAAGTACTATTGTACCTTCAAATTCCCCTTCATCCTCAAATTCTATATCTAAACCAAATGTAACTCCTAAAGTTTTTAAGCCTAAAAACACCATTGTTCCTAGCCAAGAAAACCCTTCATCTTTAGGATATTTTGATATAATAGATCATATAAAGAAAATGAAAATTAAAATATTTGAACTCGAGTATTACCAAACTCGGCAGAGGCTTTTTCCCAAGTTGTCAAGTTTGTAAATTCCAAGTCTACTCAAATCACCCTTTCTTCCAAAGGACTTTTAACCACTCTTAAAGCTCCCTCTCTGAAAAATCGATGGATTTCACTCCCCTACATTTGAAAATATTGAACCCTTTTATATGAATTTGTTGATAGTCGGGAGTAAGTTAAGAATCGTGTCATTGATTCCTGGGCATCTGATAATGTAATGTCTGCATAAGTATCCCATGCATTAGGCCTTAGACTAACTCGAACATTTGGTTCGTGATATTCCATGGAGACTAAAGAAGTACCTTTTGTAGGAAGAATACAAAATGCTCAAGTAGCTTTTGTTGCTTTTCCTGAAAAATGAGTCAAGGCTACTATCCTGGTTGGTGACATACCTCCATATTATGGAATGCTTTTAAGCAGAAATTTTTGTAGGGATGTAGGAGGGAGATCCAATGGACTGGTCACATGCACTAATCCATGTGAAATGAGAAATGAATAAATTATTGCACGAGAGACAATCCTAGTACATAGTCTAGAAAATCGATTATCCTCGAGCATAGATTTTGTACGAAGACATTGGACACGATAATTATATGGTAATGTCTAGATCAGAATTGAATATCCCCAAGGTTGTTCAAGATAATTCAAATGAATTTTAGACCCTCGAGTTCGGTGGAATTTATTCTACAACAGGTTCCAGAGCAGAGTAGTTCTTGTGTCACCCCGTGAGAGAAATTCACCCATTCTCATATAAATTGCAGTTTTCCAATACCAATAATACTACTGAGTATGAGGCCCTCCTTCTTGGCCTAGAAGCAATAAAAGATATGGGAATAAAGAACCTTCATGCATAAGGAGATGCAAATATCATAGTCAAACAAGTTCAAGGCTCATTTCAAGTTAAGAATGAAAGGTTGAAACATTATTGAAATAAGGTGTGGGATTTAATTGAACTCTTTGATGCTTTCTCAATTGATGCGGTGACAAGAGACAATAATTCTAGAATGGATGCCTTAGAATTTTTAGGTTCTTTGCTTATTCCCGTCTAGAATTCTGCTAAGATAAGTTCATGATTGAGATGATTTTCAGACCCAATGTCCGGAAAATGTAGATAATTGGCAAGTGTTCAATGATGACCAACATCTCATTTATTTTCTTAAACTAAAAGACAATTTTAGCTAATTTTATTTTGAAGGTAGTGAAGCTGGTTATCGGGAGTCAACTTCATCCACAACTGAAGAAGGAATTAAATCTGAATCAGACCAAGATGGGTGTATCAAGTTGAAAGGTAATAAAATACCCAAGGGTCTTATAAGCCTAGAAGATCTGTTTGACAAGCATGATCATTATATCAAGGGAAAAATGCCACAAAGCACAAATCAATCATCTAAGTATGAAAAATTAAACCTAGGAAATGATGAGGAGCCTAACTTTGGTACTATAGGGAAGTGTTCTTATGTTGAAGAAAGGAAGAAACTGGTTAAATTGTTGAGAAAATACATTGATGTGTTTGCTTATTCATATGAAGATTTGAAGACCTTTAAACCAAGAGAAAATCAATACTATATCCCTTTGTAGCTAGGAATTCAACCTTTCAGGAAAAAGTAGAGGAAATATAATCCTAAGATTGCAGGAACGATCTATCAAGATATTCATAAATTGTTAAGTGTGAATATTATCTTTCATATTCATCATTTGGCTTGGATTGCTAACATCGTGTCGGCCTAGAGAAGAAGAGTGGAGAAATAAGGATATGTGTAGACTTCCTTAATATAAATCAAGCTTCCTTAAAGGATAATTATCACATTCCCATGACGGATCAAATTATGTAGGTTGTGATTGGTTCAAGATGTTATCAATACTTGATGGATTTTCAAGCTATAACCAGATTGAAGTTGATGTTCAAGATCAACACAAGACTACCTTCACAACTCCATGGGGCACATTTTATTCTCAAAACATGACTTTTGGTTTGATAAACACAAGTGAAAATTTCCAAAGAGCTATGGATTTAGCCTTTGGGGATTTAAAAATAAGTGCATTGTTGTTTATTTGGATGATCTTACTATTTTATCTAAGAATAGGGAAGACCACTTTCAACACCTTTAGATGGTTCTCCAACGATGTAGAGATCATGACATTTCACTTAATCCCAAGAAATCTATTTTCAAAATCTGAAGGAAATTTACTTGGGAATATTGTCTCAAGAGATGGAATGAAGATATATCTAGAGATTTTACAGAGTTATTTAGAAGATTTCTCTTCCTACAAGTAAGAAAGGTGTTCACTCTTTCTTCAACAAAATCAATTTCCTTAGAAGGTTCATTCTATATTTTTCTGAGTTGACTCGAAGTATAGCAGAAATGATGAAGGAGAAACAATATTTTCATTGGATTTCTAAAGGAAAGAAATCTTTCGAAGAGATAAATAAGGTTATTGCAAGAACACACGTTATGTTTTTCCTGATTTTGACAAGGACTTTATCATTTATTGTTATGCCTCGTAACACACTCTATCTTTCATATTAGTTCAAAATAATTTTCAAGGGTGTGAAGTACCAATTTATTTTATGAATTATGTCTTAAATTCCCATGAATTAAAGTAATCTCAAGTTGAGAGGCATGCCTTTGTTGTAGTCAAGGATGTGAAACAATTTAGATTTTATATCCTCAATTTCCATTCCACTTTTTTGTTCTTAATACAATTGTAAAATCCATCCTAACTCAAAAGATTTTGGATCCAAGAGAGGTAAATGGGTTGCAATGATTTAATATTATTATCTAGTTATCAAGCCAACTAATTTAGTCTAAGGATGGGGTTTGTGTCAACTAATTGTAGAGAGTTCAAAAGGAGATTCAAGTAACAATGAAATTGTTGAAATACCCATTATTTTATTCCTAAGTTCCATGGATGAATGGTATTCCAACATTGCCCATTTTCTCACATATGGGGAATGTCCCACACATATTAATGCTAAAGAGAAAAGAGATATTAAACTTTGATCTACTAAGTACATTCTTTGGGACAACTCCCTTTTTAAGAAAGGCATTGATGGTCGTTTCTTAAGATGTGTGGATAAATAACAACATAAAATATTGTTAAGAAATTATCATGATCAAGCTTGTGGAGGGAACTTCTCTTCTTCTATAATAGCTCACAAGATACTTTGGGGTGGGCCAACCTTGTTCAAAGATGCAACTAAATGGGTCTCAAAGTGTAAAGCCTCTCAAAATTTTGTTGGAAGACCCAAGTTGGCCACCCTTCCATTGAAACCCATTATGATTGAAGAACCTTTTAAAGCAATGGGGATTAGACTTCATTGGAACCCTCGACCTAAAATATGAGTGTAGGGCACACTCATATTCTAATTACAACATACTATTTCAAAGAGCTATTGGAATGTCACCATTTTACTTGGTTTACATGGTTATGGATGCTCATTTGTCAATCAATCTTGAGTTACTTCAATTTACAGGTGATTAAAGCAATTAAAGATGGGTAGTTTAAGGATGCTCTGGAAAAAAGGATTATGTACTTGCAGAAATTAGAAGAAGAAAGAACTCATGTAGTTGATCACATCTCAGCTCATCAGCAGAGGATCAAGCAAATTTTTGACAAGAAGGCCAAGTCATAAGATTTTCAATTCATAGATATTGTCCTACTCTGGGGAAAAATAATAGAACCTCGCGGGAGCCATGGTAAGTTTGACTCACTTTGGCTTGGTCCATTTCGGATTCAACATTTTGCTGGAGAAAATTCTTATTATTTGGACTATATGGATGGAACTTCTCTTCCATTGCCATATAGTGGACAATATCTCAAGTTGTTCAAGTCTTGATTGGATGTCAATCCCTTGTATATATTTTTGTACATAGTCTTTGTTTTGGTTTTTGGTGTGTGTGTCTATTTTCCTTTCCCATATTTGGGTCCTCTTTTGTATACTTGTTTGTGTATCGCCCAATGGATTTGCATTGGTCTTGTTAACAAACATATTCTAGATTTATTTTATTTGTCTTGTTTGCACTTTGTGTCAAGCCAAGTAAAGCCCCAGAAAAGAGCCAACTATTGTCTGAACCTTAAAAATGTGATTTAAAAAAAAATCAAACTTTTGGTCAAGTTGTTTGTTTATCTTAATTGTACTTATCTTGTTGATGCCAAAAATGAAGGAAAGTACAAAGTTAGCCAAAATATCGAATGTTTTAGTTCAAATTAGATAAATTAGACTTTATGAAATAGGAGGACAGTTCCTTCATTCCTTATGTTCCCCACATTTCCACTTGAGCCACATCCTTGGTTTGATCGGAGTAAATCAAATGCTATTGGAACGGTTCTCACGTTCTTCATATTCTCTAATTCCTCGTATAACTCAAATTTCCGCATCCCATTACTTTCATTGGATAGATCGGAGGACATGGGAACCATTGGAATAGTTGGAACAAGTTCCTTCGAGGCTTTGAGTTCTCTGCATGCCCATTTTGTCATATCTCTCCCTCTCGTCGGGAAAATTAGTGAATGTGGGAACTATGGAACCCATGGAACTAGTTCCTTTTATCCTCCTATTTGTTGATAACCCAATATACCCACACTATATTGAAATTGAGTTTGTTCCATCATTCTTCCCACATCCGTTATGACCGATTTAAAAGTAAAAACGGGTAAAATTGTGTTAGAATGTGTTCTCACGGGCTCATTTCCACTCGATTCACCGATTTAGTGTCAACATGGCAAGATTGGATTGTCAAACCCCAAGTCTTTTATAATAATCCCTACTCAATTTGTTTTTACATTTGTAAAAGACTTGTGAATTACTGATGTTGCGTTTATCCCTTCTCTTGCATGTGAAAGTAAGTTTTGGCTCATAACTTCCTCATTTCTTATCCAAATTCAAAAATTCTAGGTGTGTTAGGACCATTGTGAAGTCACCATCATTTTCATCTAAGAGGTGAGTAATTTTATCCTGTTTTTTCCATTTTAACAATTATTTGAGTTCTAGAGCCCTTCCCCCATAATCTCTTCAAAATATCATTATTTTTCCCTAAGTCATACCCAATTTGTCGTCATGAAGTTCCAATACATTGGGTACGATCATATTTCCTCTCTGGAAACCTTTGTCCCTAAGATAGGTGATAGTGATGTCAAACACATGAATTTAGAGGATTTTTGGACTAGGATAAGAGATGATAACCCAACCTCGTTGGCCCAATGTGTTAGAGATAGTGGATTGGCTCATGCTTATTATTTTTCGACCTCAATTAAATGCACCGACATGGTCCTATCCCATGCTTCTAGTTTTAATCCATAAAAAAGAGCTGAAAGATCCCCAGGGACAAGTCATCGCTCAACTTGATGCCCACCATATTAATGTGGCCTTGGGTATTCCCACTTTTGAAGACTCTAAGATCTTAACCAGGGCATAAGCTCAAAGATTGTTTGACCTAAATCCAACAAATACAAGATAATGATTGCTAAGACATGGTTGAGAGTTAAAAGAAAGGGGCCATCCAAATTACCCAAAACCCTCTACAAAATTGACTTCTTGGAGGAAATATTTGATATAATAACATTAATTGAAAGGGTAATGGGTCTGTCATCAACTAATGAGTTTCAGAACTAGATGAGTGTGTATATCAACATGTGAAGGCACACAACACCTAAATTGGGTAGAGATGATTTGTGAAAATCTGACTCACCAACTCACCCAAGTTCACCAGAGAAAAATATTCTATATGACCTCATATCTAATGTATACTATAACATGGTATAGAATATGGATTAGATTAACAGTCAAGACAACGGAAAATATTAGCTATATATGATTTTTATACTCAACTCACCTATGAGAACAACAAAAGTCATCATAGGAGAGTTAATGATGCCTTCACCATGTTCTTGGTAAGATTTATCAAAGGGAATGTAACTAATAGAGTATTTTAGGAGGCTAGGCAATTGATTTCCACCTATGGCAACTTGTTTATATAATTCAAGAAGTTCTCCTATATTCGAACAATTGGGTTTGAAGGAGCACCATACAAACTTCCAATCTACTGCAATGACAATATATTAATGGTCGATCTTTATAGGTAGTTGGATGTTCTTCATGAACTTGTAAAGATAAGAATATTTCAGGCATCCAATTTCCCATCACTTTGGGGAATTATACATGTAGATTAGCCCTGGATGCTCAAAACATTGAAAGAACCATTTTTGCGTTCAATTTCCACTCGTACCAGAAAAGGGATTCTTTTGATAGCAAGAGTTTCATTGTAAACAATCTAAGGATGACATAATATCACTCACTTGAAATTTGAGGTTTATTGGGAGGATTGTGTTGTTGAATATAAAGTTATGAAAAGAATGTTTGGCAGGCTATCATTGCAGAAGATCGAGGACTTTAAATTATATACGAGTCCTAAAGGAATGATTGATGATGGTTTTGATCCTTACACGCATAATATGTAAAATATATTCAAGTATACTCATTTGCCCACTATTAACTTGTCCAAAAGGAGAAAGATAACCCTGACATGATATAAATACTCATGTGCTCCTAAGATCAAGGTATTTGTTCAAGAGAAATTTTAATGAATTTTAAAAGATGTCTTCTTCTCAAGAAGTATCTTCCTCTTCACGATTAGGAACCAAGGTTTAAAAGAAAGAGTAGAAATATTTAAAGCAAGGAGTTGAACAACATAAAACACAAGAATTGACAAGTGGGGCAGCTCTTGAGGAAACACCACAACTGTTGAAGAAGAAGTGGTGAGAAGAGACGAGATGAACAAGAAGGAGAAGAGGAAAGTGAAGAAGAGGATGTGATAGAGATAATTACATTTGATTCAAGGAAGACGAGGTTTTCAAGGCCAAAGTTGGATGTTAGAAGGCCTTCCTCCTCTTCCATTATAACTTCCAATGTCAAGGTTCCTGCCTCTCAACCTCCAAGTTCCCAAATTGCTCTTGCATTACCTCCTCCGACAACATCTTCTAGAGATTCTTTCACCTGGGTTCAACCCATGGTTGATAGTAAGAAGAGGAAGGCTCAGTCTCGGGTAGAAGTTATTGAATTTGATGCAGTGGCTTCCCTCCTTGGTACATCTCATCCTCCTTTGAAAATTTCCAAGACAATTCTCATTTGTTTTTTACTCAACATGGAAAAATTCTTAGAAATTTATAGGTCAAAAGGGGACAAGAATGAAAAAGATATATCAATTTCAAATCTTGAGCTCACTAGGATCTCATTGGGTGAATCAACTCCTGAGGGTGAAGTTCACAACCTTAGAGAAATTATTTCTAAGGTCATTGAGAGAGTTGAAAAAGGAAAACAAACTCAAGAAGAGTAAGAGGAACAAGTGTAGGTCTTTCTAGTTTCATTAAGTCTTTCCTCTCATCAGATAATACTCCTTTGATCCAACTCCTCTATCCAATCTTCCACCCATTGTTGCTACCACCAAAATTGACTTGAAAGCAATCATGAAAATTCACAAACATGCCACTTTTGCAAAGCTTCGAGGCTGGGTTGAAGGAATTCTCATTTCCGGACTATAATTTATTGATGAAGCATGCAATATTTATGATAACATCATCTCATCCCAAAATCAAATCAATTTAGGGATTGATGGTATTTAAAGAGATTAAGGTTTTGGTTGATTTATTCAAGATCTTCAAATCATGATGCTCACAAATGAAAATATTTTTGATGATTATAAAATTAATTTGTCTAAAATATGGACTTTCAGTGTGGAATGGAGAATCAAAGTACTTGAAGAAGTTGTCATTGAATTGAAGAGTGTGGTCCAAAAGGGGGAATCACTAAAATCTGAAATCTTTGTAGATTTTCAAGCTCTTCACTATCAACTATTCAAGGATAAATTATCAAATAGAAATTTGGTTGATCAAATTAAGGGGAATTTCAATACACTCATCAAGGAAATTTTTCAAGGAAGAATTGGTCAACAAAGAGAGGATGGATGAGTTATCAAAACTCAACAATGTTATCATTTAAGTAGCTAAGGGACTTGCATAGTATGGTGGGATAGAAAAGGAAATGGAGTCTACCATGGGTTACTAATTAAAAAATATTTCAAACACTATCATCCCCAAGGATACATAGATTACTACTGCAGTCACCAAGTTCCGAATGCACATTCTCAAGCTTAAAGTGCCTACCTCAATTGTTCCTTCTGTTCCTTCTTCTTTTAGTTCCTAGTCTCACTAGTTGTTCTATTTTGTAATTGGATTTATTGTATAAAAAGTAAAATTATAATATAAATCCAATTTATGTAAATCAATGAATTAAGTGTTTTAACACTTAATTAAGAACAATTAGTTAGTTGAGGTAGTTACTTCCTCCCCTTAGCCTATATAAGGCTTCATTTTCTTTGTAAAAGGGGTTGGATATTGGTGCACTTTGAATGTAAAGATACAAATTTTGGAAATACAGAAGAAGAACCCTACTTCTCTCTTTTCTTGTTCTTCATGTAGACACCTAAATTCCTCTTTTACAATCTTATTGCCAAAACGCACACAAATCACTCGTATTCTTCTCAATTCCATTATAATTAGTGATATTTACTAATTAACTGATGTTTCTTTCCACTTTGGTCGGTTAAAAATCACTTCGTTGATCACCAAATCTATTTTGCATTCAGGATGCCACTTTACAATGAATCATAAGTCAAAATCCTCTTCAAAATAGACAATTAGCATTTATTAGCTAATTAAGCCTATTTTGCCCTTGATTTGGTCAATATACCCTAGTATTGACTTAAACCCCTCTTATAACCACTCAAAATCACCCCATTCACCTCCACAACATCTCAAAGCAAGCTTCAAAAGCTTATCCTAGCCTCCTAGTTGACCCTAAGCGGTTGATTAAGGCTCCACACCTCTTAATCACTTGGTAATTCACTAATTGTGATTAACAAGGCCTAATCATGATTAGAAATTATAATCTAATTTGGGGCTTTTAGTCCCACATGCACCAAAATACAAGTTTCTCCCAAAAGGAAAACTATAAAAAGAGTGCACCTCATTCCTTTATACTTTACACCATGCTTTGATTTGCATCTCATATAATAAATATGATATATAGCCAAGTTCAATCCTTGCTTAAAGCCTTCAATGGGGTTAGTAGATGGATATCCAAAATGACCAAGTAGTCATTTGGAGAGGCCATTTCACCTTGTTTGGAGTAGCAACCATAACCATTTGATTGCCCTCTTAGGTCTATTTAGGCCCATGTTAGGTAATTCAAGCATATTAGTAGGCATGTTTAGTTAGATTTTGTATTGTTTTCATACTAATTAAGCATTCTTTTAAGCTTCTATCTTAATGTTACATTCCTAGACTTAGAAGCTTGGCTAGATGGATGGAAATAGTGTTAGCCTTCCTTGTTTAGTCATGCAATTTACTTTGTAAAGTTTATGGTGATTTCACTTCCAATCTTCGTTTCTTGATTCAGTTGGTACATGGTTGGTTTATTTAGAATTGGAAACTTAGTATTATTTTTCATGGAGTAAGATCTTATGAAATTTGATTCAATTTGCATCTTATATGTTGTGGAATTTTCATTCAAGCAAGCATGTGCATCCATTAATCTCATTGACATGCAAGAGTATGATAAGATTTGCAGTCTTCTTATCTGAAAGTGTTTTTTCCTCTTTCCTTCACGCATACAATCAATCGGTAATCTTGAAAAACCAAGGGGGGTCTACATATCCTTAATTGATTAGTTAGTTATAACTGTGTTTCTCTAATTAATTTGTCTTTCCATAATTTTTCTAATGTAATTCTTATGTTCCTCGTTCTTTATCTATCTTCGTATTGAGAATTATGAGGTCATTTATGTTCCCAATATTCTCATTTCAAGTTTGTTAATTTGTATATTTGTAAATATTTTAGAGACTCAAGTTTTTAGAAATAAGGAAACCTCCCCATTAAAGAGGAGAGACTATCATCCCTAAATTGTTGATTGCTTCTATAACAACAAAATTTCCAACCAACAATACCTCAACCTGTAAGAGATGCCAAAGCACTAATGGGATGTTTTAAATAAAGATCCAAAAATAATGTCATAAGACCACATGTGCATACTCAATTCTTCCAATGCCATTAAAACCATTACCTTTTCTCTGTTTAAGATTAATCATAAAATTAGATAGATTAAAAGAGGAATACCAAATTATTATGTATCGAGAATGTCTTAAACAACTCATTGGTTATTTTCTACTTTGTAATAGTTTGAATTTGTTTCAAAACTGCAGAGACACATGCACTATTTAAACAATTAACAAGATTCATGGCTAAGTAATGAATTTAAACACATTAAAGATAAGAAATAATGCATTGGCAAACCAAAACAAAAAATGGAACACCGACAAACCAAAACTTAAAGTTCTCTACTAAAACCCTAGACCTCCTCACCAAAAAAGGAAACAAAATTCCTCATTGATAAATCTTCGAACAACATAAAGGGAGGTGAAAGTAAGTACCAAAAAATCAAAGATGCACTTTACCTTTAAAGTTCAATACATTATTATGTGTTCTAATTTTAGCATAAACAAGAGCTATGAAATGGAGGATTTATGTATAAATTTAATTGCACATTCATAAGCATCCAATAAAATTTGTTTATTGATTTCTATATCCTAATGAAAATTAAATTCTTTAATTCAAATTTGGGTTGAATCAACCACCTAATTCAACATTTGAATTTGTGCAATTCTTTTAAAGAATGAGAATTCTTCACCATTATAATGTTCGAGTTCTTAATGATTGGACATAGAACTTGGTAATCATTATATGATCTTTAAAAATATTGGAAGGTTGTGGTGATATAATATATGAATATTAATAGTGGATTTGGCTTTTGATTCAATTGTACATTAAATTATGGAAGCGGTTATCCAATGTCTAAAATACACTAGAGAGGTTTATAGTTAAAATTGGGTATGTTTAAGAAAATCCTTTTTGGAATATACAATTCGTCGCCTTTAAGAAAATAAGAAATGGTTGACACAAAACCTTTTTGCAGTTTTATTTAGTAGATTTTTCCAAATCTAGAGGCATTTGTTTGTTCTCATAAGACTCTAGTAAATGAAAGACTTGTTTAAAGATATTGTTTGGCATAATTTTTCCTCCAAATAATGGAGCAAACAACTTAGGGAGTATCAAGAAAAATCTCCACATGTGATCATAAGCATAATTGACCACCTTAAGCCATTGTAGGGCTGCATAATGTCATTTACATGCCATGAGGAGTGTAAGAACTCAAAATATTAAAAAATAAATGTGTTTAACTTATGCTATATTGATTTTTTTACCAAGAAAAGTAACAAATGTAAACAAAACAAGTTCTATTATATAAAATGTATAAAATTCCACATTGGAGATACTCTCTTAGATAAATTATCCACCAAAAGAAGTAACCAATAAAAATTAGATAGCATTACGAATATTGATGCAAAAAAGTATAATAAAAAACCATGTATTTACTCAAAAAAATTAACAATTTGGGGGTGTAGGGTATGAGGCATTTTGTAATAGTATTGTAGACATCCTCATAAATCCCTTGCCCATGGCCCAATTTGTTACATTCAAGAAACTTTTGGGAGTGAAGGAAGGTGTCATTGAGAGATGATAGTTCATTGAAGCTCCATCCTTCCATTCTTTTGGATAGTAAAATGTAATAGTAAGCCAACATGGATATAGTTCATGATTCTGCAATCCTTTTGTATGTATATAGTTAGTATAAGACAAGATATAATGTATATCTTCTCTGCACATAGGTAGAGAATATGAAAAGCCTCTAAATATATGAGAAGGAGATGAAAGGACTAGTAACTCAATAATCATTATATTTTGTATAAAACTATGTAATCCTATTTGCAAGAAAGGTTGATCTTGGATCCTAATAGAAAGTACTTCAATATAGTTTATTTTCCATTTATATTCATATATAGATCTATTGAATTATAATTTCCTTATGGAATTACTGTGATATGGTTATTTTTCTTAAATTTGTGTATGTTGTCTATTGCACAATCAAAACACTTAGTTATAGTTCCATCCTATGTCTTAATCTAGACTACAACTTGTTGTAAGTTCTGATGTCATAATCTAAGAACCTTTTCTAACAATGGCTCCATTATCGGGACCTAAAATGCTAAGATGGCTACCAGGCCAAAGAGATGTAGAAAGATAGCTAGATGAGAAGAAGAAAATAATAGAGAAAGATGAAGAGACAGTGACAAGAATTTTCATTGAATGAGCATTAACCGCGATTGGCCCCAAGATTTCTCAAAAATTATGGCAGTCATTCAAAGTTATGATCCATTAACTTCTTAACTATGCCCATTTTGAGCTTAGAGACATAATTTAATGGCAAAGGACAATGGAAAAAAATGTTTGGGAGAATATTGACCCACCTCTTCATATCATTTATCATTTATTCCATAAATAAGTAAAGATGTTGAATAAAAAATGTTTTTAAGGATGCACTTTCAAAGAAGAGTCATTTACTCTTATTTTTACTAAGAGACTAATTTTATAGAGATTGAAATACTAGAAAAAATAGAATTAGATCTTTTTTTTTCAAAATATAAGCTTTGTTAGGGTTCTTGCATGCCAATTTGTTCATCTATGTTACATTATTTTGTCATCTTGTCGCTCCCCCTTGGCCTTCCCATTAGCATGTATTGAGTACTTAAATCTTGCATGAATTAATCACCAGATTTTCACCACCCTTTGGATAAAAGTGCCTATTTAAATGGTGCTTAGTTTGTCTTCCACAATTTTGGTTACAAGAAATGGTGAAAATTTCCCCAAACACACGAGGAAGTTTGTCCCTAAGTTTTACGACGAGGTAATGAAACTGACCCAACCCCGATGTTTTGCTAAATATAGTTATTGTGGAACCTATCATAAAATGGTATGAAGATTATAGTCTTATAAACTATTACATTTGTCGCATTCCTTTTGAAGACTCCCTCAGGTCCCAGATTAGGCTCCTTTGGGAACCTATTGGTATCCATGTTGTTGGAATAAGGAATCTCATGAAGGGTTTTTGTTTTTGTTTAAAGAATGTTCCCAAGTTTGTGTCCTTATAAAGAAATCTTGTTATTGTTTTTGTATAATACTCTTCTTGTCTGTCACCTCAAACCCGAGACGTCAAATTTTCAGACCAAGTCTCCCTCAAAGTCCTTGTTTGGGTCGAATCGCCGCAGTCTTCTTGTCCCTCTTTGGTCCTTTATTCCAAATATTGTCAAGCCCATTGGGCTGATTATCTATTTCAAACAAGACCACTTTTATTCGTCTCGAAACAACAAATTAGGGTGTGTCGAGGTCCACTTAACCAAGGATTTAAAGGAGACCATAGACATATAAGTCGAATCTGAATTTTTTTATCATAAAGTGGTCTATTTCAACTCGCCAAACAGCTTGTTTCAAGTGTAAAGAATCTTATCACAAAATCAAGTATTTTTTTCTTATGGTTAGGCTCAAGCATGTCGACAACAAAGTCACATAGAACAATCCCAAGGCTCGACTACCGGTGAGAATCCGACCACCGTGACTAATAAAAAATGGTTATAAGAACTAAAACTAATTTGACATCACTTTTAAATCCCTACCCTCTACCCACCAAGCTAATAACAATCTAACGTCATCTGCTCTCATGCCAACCATGCACACTCACCCCGAACCTTTGCAGAGCCAAAACACATCCAATCAATTAACATCATACAAATTTGGGACCTTTATTCAAGTGTCTTGACATTCTCGTGGCGAGTCACCGAGGGGATTTAATGGGGCTAAACGCCACTCCATTTCCTTAGAGTATTTTACTAAACCAAACCAATGAACACTTTTGTCTAATAGTCTTTATGCTTTAAATGATGTTTCGACTTAAAAAAAGACAAGGGGAGTTTAGCATGCACAAAATTCCTTAATGAATTTCATATCCTAAAATGTTAGAGTCTTTGAAAAAAATTATTTTGCGCTCTCTTTGCATGTTATAAAATTGGAAATTTGGATTTGTTTATTTATAGAAATTAAAATTACATGTTTTCTTCTACAACATTACAATATATTTTGTTTCATTTTTCCCACTTCCACACTTCTCATATCGACATGATCGGGGTGGTGCCGTATTTCTATATCCTATACATTATCCTCCTTAATTTTTGCATCGGGAGAAGATCCATCTTATAGGGCCATATGGGTCATATTAAATGTTAACTATGCTCTTGGTATCATCAATATCTATGATTCTAATGATGGTTATGAAAGAGAAAATTTATGGAGATGGATTGTTGATGACTTGCCACTTACGTTTTGGCCAAGTTGTGGAGATTTTAATATCATTGAGCATTCCAAAGATAAATAAGGTGCTCTATCGGCGCATTGGTGTGTTTGAGAGCGCAAAATTTGGTTTTATTTCAAAAATAAATGGATTTTAGTGGACCTATTTCTTCATTGGTGGGAATTTACTCCATAATTGTGGTTCACATTTTTGAGTTGGACAAAACAATTTTTTAAAAGTTTGGATTATGCCTTACTCTCTAAGCAACATGTGTTCTCTTTTAATAGCATGGGAAGTTCCTTAATAATTATCCATCAAGAATGTGTTCTCTATGACCACTATCCCATAAAATTTCAAATCATCTAGGGACAATCTTAGCTTAAAGTGCCATGCAATCAATGTTATCGAGCACGTCACTCTTAGAACATGAACTGGGTTATCAAACTCATTGCCCAAATTTGGAACATGACACCTCAATAGCCATACGTTGCTAAATGGATCGGGTGGTGGGATGATACCATCCAATGCGATGCTAAATTCCTTTGCCACTTAAGCAAGCAAGTGATGCGAGTTCGTAAGTGAGCTAACAATGCTCTTTGGATTAAATTTGAAAGAGTTTCATATTTCCTCAAAAATGATACATTCAATCTTCACCTACAATATGAAGTGACTGGTTTAAGGCACAAGCTCAAGATCATCAATTCATATTCGTCAAGAGCTTCTCAAATTTAGGCTAGGTTGCATTGGATCAAATTTGGAGATCATGTCTTTAAGGATTTTTTTTAATCCCTTCGCGCCAAACAAACTAGAGAAAAAATAAAATCCATCAAAACTACTTAGGCTTGGCTTACCATTTTACCCAACCTCACCAATGCCTTTTTGGAACACTTTAAACACATTTTTCAAGCTCAATCCTACACTCATGAACGTCATAACACACTCCAAAAATGCTTGAATGTTGTTCCTTGTGAGCTTTCCCAAGAGGCCAAAATCAAATGTGGCCCCTTACAATAGAAGAATTATACTCTACCATGCAGTACATGGAAAATGAGAAGGCCCCAGGTTTCCTTGTGAATTTTATAAAGCGACCTGACACTTTATTGGCCCATATCTGGTTCAAGTCTATAAAGAAGTGTTAGTCAATCGTTTCCTTATAGAAATTATCAACAAAGGAAATTATAAATTCATATAAAACGTGGGAAATCTGGAGCTTATAACCAACTGGAGACCGATTACTTTACTTAATGTCTCCTATAATATCCTTATGAAAGCCTTAGTGTTGCGGCTCCACCGTATTCTTTCATGGTTTTTAAACCGAAGCATACATTAAAGGAAGATTAATTATATATAGCATCATTGTAGTTTGGGAAGGTATGGAGTGGGCTCGAGCCTTTTTCTAGAAAACTATTTTTTTTTAAATTGGATTTTGACAAGGCATGTGATCGTATAGAGTTTCCTTTCATATCAGCCATGTTATAGACTCTTGGATTCGGTGATTTTTTCCTCCATGTTGTGAATTTTTATTTTTTTATGTTTCTACTTACCTTACCATCAAAAACTAGAAATCTTCTAGCTTTAGCCAATTTCGTTCAATTCGGTAGGGTTTCCCTCTCACTCTAGCCCTTTTTGTGTTAGTTGGAGAGGATTTTGGATATTTACTTTCTCAATGGACCTCTCAAGGGTTGGTTCGTGAAATTTATCTCCTAGATCATTCCACTCATCTTATTATCGGGCACTTTACATATGGTTATTTTCTAATGTTTTTCGATAATGAAGGTTCCTTCTATAAAGCTTTAGACTATCTTAACATCTTTTTCCCGAAATCTAGATCATCTACATGATGGATAAAACCCTTTTCTAGAAAAAAATTCTCCCCATGTCGAATTGGCTTAAGCAAGTACTCTTGGAAGTGGCTTCAACATGGTGAGTAGTTCAAGTTTATAGGCATTCCCTTCACTTTTGATTGCACACCTTTAATTCTTTGGCAATATGTTTTGATTGTGTTGAAAAAAAATCTCTTACTAGATCACCAAACCTCTTTCTTTCGTTCTATGGCAAATTTCAGGTATGCACCAATATTTTTGTTGTCAACCATGTTTATTACTCTTTATGTTGGGTACCTTCCAAGGATTGTTATAACAAGTTGGCCAAATTTCTTCGAGATTACTTATGGGCCAACAGAAAACACGCCAAGGAGTTTCATCATGTGGCATGGGAAGTGTGTTGTACCCTAGGGGAAAATGTGGCATGGGAATTATTGATATTTTCAAAAAAAAAAATTGCTCTTTGCGTTAAATGGACTATTAAAGCTATCGAAGGGTAGAAAAAATGTAAAATTCGTGTATGGCATTGTATCAAGGTTGGTGCTCATTATGGAAAGAAGTGTTGGAATAATATAGGTCATCTCACCATCTTGATCACTTCAGCCCCTATCCAAATTGAAGGCATTAATCCTACGAAGAAATTATGAGGCGGTTAATCCATACTTGCGTTAGGTTGGAGATGGATTTGGGACTAAACTCTCTTTCAATGACCATAACATATTATGGTCTCCTATCATGACTGGAAATTGCATTCCATTGGTGGAAATCCTTGGAAAGCCTTGAATTTTTTAGGAAGGGAATTTCTTCCATTCGAAACCTTATATATTTTAGAGTGGATTCCCTGGTCAAAGCTCAAAGTCAAATTTGGTTTGATTAACTTGGACCTCCCTTCTATTATCAAAGTGTAGGAGCTTCTCCCGATGTGGTTCTTCAAATATTAGGTTCGCATCTACCTGTTATTTTATGGAAATATTGGAGATGGAAAATGGACACCTCTTCTAAGCGTCACATGTCGGGATTGTTCTACCATCTTATGATCCTTTTTTGTTACCATCTAATAGTTTAATTCTAGATGAAACCTCAATTCCTCTCCTCGAACATGGATTTTCCGCTCCAATTGAGTGTGGTATTCCCAAATTAACCCAAAATAACTCATTTTATTTGATGCCTTGTTTATCAAGGTCTCCCACTCAATGAAAGGCTTAAACACCTTAGTGTTGTCAACCCCAAATGTCCTATGTGCGATAGCCATTAAAAGTTCAAGCATCTTTTTGGATTTGCCCCGTGCTCAAGCTACCTAGACCTAGATATGCTCATTGTTCAAGCCTTATCATCCCGAAACTCTCCTTGGAAGATGGATTTATTTGGAGACTCTTCTTGATGGTTTACTTACATTTCTTTCTTATGGAAATTTTTTATAGCTATCATTCTTTTTCAATTATGGAAAGCTAGAAATGCAATTATCTTTAATAATGATATTATTTCTATTTAATTTCAATGTAATGATAGAATTAATGTTATTATCATTGTTTACCTTTATATTAAAGCACATATTAAGAAGGTGGCTCTTAAGTTATAGCACTTAAGGAGTTTCTTGCACACTATGGGAGTGCTCCTTGCATGATGAGTCGAGTGTCATCAAATCCACTCCAATTGGGTTAACCACCACCGGTTTCTCAAAGATCGCAGATCCACGATCAAAGTCATCATCTCTCCTTAGGCCATGGTCATTTTCATACCCTACCACCTTAGGTCGTTTTCATACCCTGCCACCTTAGGTTGTTTTCATACCATGCCACCTTAGTGGTAAGGGGGATGGATTATACCACCTTCGCGGGGGAAATATACGGTTAGTCCCTGTACTTATAAGTCATTTGATTAACCTTCTCATGTGTAGGGAGTTACTTTGTCATGGGCTCTCCACCTCCCTGGATAGGGAATTATAGTTCCACTTGCTACCAAATAACATTCAAATGGTTTGTTCGGGACCCTCCAGATGATGATTCATGTGTCATGGATCCTTTCTTCCTTATAAAAATCCTCCTCCACCCAATGTTACATGAGCCTTTTTCTACATAATTGTGATGTAATGATCTATTAGCCTTTTTCACCTTTTTGCACATATTTTTGGGTTGTGACTCTATCCACCACCTTTATTGTAACCTCTTTTTACGGTAATATAATATAATGCAAAGGTTTCAATACAAATATAAGCTCTATATTTTAATCATAATTAATAGACTTTCACGAGATCTTCACTAACCAACTTAAGAACTTATTTATACCTTTCAAATTTTATGATATATTTTTTGAAATTCTAAATTTTGATTAAAATTTGGCTTATTTATTTACTTTAATTCCTATAATTGTTAGCCTCACATACTTATCATAATATAAATTTGAGGACAATTAAACTAGAAAATTATCCTTAAGCCCTTCCATGAGTGATTTGGCTATTATCTATAGAAAATGCATTAATGTGTATGCATGGTACATACACCCTATCTCGCTTCCCACCATTTACTTAATTTTTTAAATAGCGTTGAAAATTTGTATTTTTTAGCGAAAATAACCTCACATCCATGATGATTTGAAACCATGATATGTAATTTTATAGGGCATGCATTGAACAACTCAATTGTTAGTGAAGCGGTGAAAGGGTTTACATCGACTTCAATTTATTTCACAACAAAACAAAAATAAATTTGGGTTGAAAGCAAAAATTGATGGCATGTCAAACACTGGCATGTCAAAGCATCATGTATGTAAGTGCTTATGTATACACATTGGTAAATTTTGTATAGAGATCAGCCTCCACCCTCCATAATACCATAGCTTAAGAACACCATTAAAAAAATTCAATACATGAAAAAACAAACAACAAATTAATACAAAAGTAGGCACTTTAAAGTTTTAAATATTTTCTAAAGCTTTAGTACTACTAAAAATAACTCTCAAGCTACTAAACGGTGATTTTACAAGTTGACAACATGGCCACTTATAGACACAAAATCACGTACTTACTACTATTTATCATACCACTAAGTATGTTGTTTTATATATGGATCTTGAGTAAGAAGAGTATTCATTGGTGACACACTTCCTAGTCCATCCACTTGTGTTGTTTGTTTCTATTGCTTTAATCTTTCACACTTGTCACTCATACACCTAGTTTTGGTCAAGTCAAAGGTATCCATGTCTTTCATTCTTCGCACATTTTTCGTCAATTATCTCTGGATATTAGCACCGGGAGGATGGACACTAATGCCTAGGCACTCGTCTCCATACATGGTGCTCGTATCCTCTCTTTTTTAACATATTTTTGACATTTGAGGTTGGTATTTTCATTTTTCCCACTCATGTCCCGAGGTACTAATCAGCATGTCAGGTCATTAATGTCAAATCTTGAGCAAGAGATCCCTATATAAACACAACATACATACCATTATAATGGCGGAAAATTTCTATCAAGGGCTATCTATCTACATATCAAAGGGACTACATCTTGGGCTTATTATTCTACATACACATTGCATATGAAGGGGAAGTTCATTTTTCCATCCACACATTTGCATTCTTTCTACCTACCACCCTTTATCTTGGTGTCATCGGTGCGATGGAATCCTAGGAGCACTATCACACACACAAGCACATAGAACTACATTGGGTCCGAGTGTAGTGCAGCAATCGGTCGTAAGTTAACTTTTTTGACAGCTTAGGATAGTCTGACCCATCATTTTGCATCTTTATTTTTTAGGATTTGATGTATTTTAAGGTTTGCATGAGATTATTTTTGTGTTGCAGATTTGTAGGTACTTTAGCTATCCAAGTGCAACATACAGTGATCAATGATGAGAAAGTGAAAAACCCTAGTGATAGTGCCGAAACTATCTTCGACCTTTTCGGAAAACTCCAAAGCACCCCATAGAAGTCTAGGGCACCCGTAGGTGCCCTCGCCCTTACCTGTGCACCCATGTCCAGGCATTCCCGACATCTCTATATTTTTCTTAGCATGATTACGACATTCTGATTTTTTGTTCCATCAATTCATCCACCGGCAGACACACTTTGGGATAAGTGAAATCAAGGTAAGTGCCCTATCTCTTTCATTTACTTTCATAATTACATAAAATAAAATTGCCTAGCATTTGTATTTCATTGTATATCATTATAACAGATCTTTTCTTTCAGATTTTAATAAAATATACTGATTTTATTGAATCATTTTGGTGAACCCATAGCTTAGAAATCCTTTCCCTAGGATCCACTAAAACCATAAATGGCTAAAATTAGTTCTTCTTCTCCAAGGCAATATATGCATCATGTGAGTGTTAATCATATCCTTAATGATGGTGTTGAGGCTGGATTGCTTGATCTTTACCGTTATGCTAAATTTGATGATAATGTTCAATGATAGCTAGATGTTAATAAACACATGATCCCTACTAGTTTCAAACACTCTACTCTTAGCATTGTTTCCCGTAACAAAACATTTCTAGTTGTACTCCTTGTTATTCATTTGGCACTAGGATTACTCCACCTTCTTCTATTTCTACTAAAACTCTTGATGATGTTATTATCGATTATATGTTTGGTATTGATTGCGATACTATAGATAAAAAGAATGATGAAAATTTACATGTGCATGATGTTGTTTCTCATACTAGTTAGGATGATTGTATAGTTGCATCTCATACTCCTTGCATTTCTAAAAATGTCTCTAATGATTGTAAAGATACATCTCATGATATTTCTTCTCCTATTTCATTATATGTTGATGATACGCTTGATGAAATTATTGCATGTGAATCTTTGTCTAATACTAATGATGCACATGTTAGTAATGATTATACTTCTTTGCATACCGCTGAATGTGAATCCCCCACTCTACTTTCATCTTCTTCTGAGATTGTATCTAGTAACATGCATGTTGATTCTTCTCCTTCTATTGCTTCATCTCCTCACGACTCTTCTAATGTTATTCTTAATGCTTCTATTGACATTCCATGTTCTTCACCACATATTACTTCTTCCACACCTACATCTAGTGTTCCTATAACATCGACATCCTTCACTACTAAAATTCCTATGATCACCCATAATAGAAATATTCAACCACTCAATGTACCATTCACATCTTCTACCATTCCTTCACATGATATCTTATCACTCATGCATGTTATTGGCCAATTACAATCTCAGGTCCAATCTCTCACTCTTGAAATCAAGGCCTATTATGCTTCTATCGATAACAATTCTTTACATGGCAATCCCATTCCAAAAATATTCACAATTCAACATTTCCTAAGGATTTTATCATGCCTACATTTTCATGCTTCAATGGTACTAGAAATCCATATCTACATCTCAAGAATTATCATTTAGCTATGGCTTCTTACTCCAATGATCAATTATTGCTTAAATATTTTCATCATAGTCTTACTGATGATGCTCTCCAATGGTACACACATCTACCTTTTGGATCTATTAGTACCTATTGTGAGATGGAAGAGGCCTTTCTTTGATGCTTCATACTTAACAATGGTCCTAGAGTCACACATGATCACTTACCGGCTTACATCAAGGCAAGACATAACCTATTATTGATTATATTTTGCATTTCAATGCTTGCATGCATCAACTAGTCTTTCAACCCATTGATTTAGAAAAGCAATTCATATTTTTTCATGGCTTGATTCCTTCTTTAAAAGAGTGCTTGCAATATGACACATGTGAATCATTCACACTATTATGTTATAAGGTCATTGATCTAGAAAAAGATCTCATTGCTACACATATTATAGATCCTCCTCCTATTTTTACTATTACTGCATCATCTAGTTCTTCTCCTCTTCCATTTGTTAAACATCCTCCAAGATCTCCATCTCCTCCACCCCGCAAGAAAGTTCAGTATTCTCCATTGCATAAGTGTCCTTCATCTCCTCCACCATGTCATGCTCCACCTAAGACTTTTGCATCTCCTACTCGGGAGCCATTGTACTTCTCACATGTTGTTAAGCCTCATGATGTGTTGTGTGCTTTGCTTGATAAGCACTTGATTCTATTTCCTTCTAATCAACATCCTCCTCCTCATCACTTGCAACATCAACGTGATCGTCCTTATTACAACTATCATTGCATTAATGGCCATCATGACAATGATTGTTGCACCCTTCATGATAGATTACAACAATTAGAAGACAAGGGTGTCATTACATTTGGATCTCGCTCTCGTGAATAGTCTATGTCTCCAATTTCATGCAAGCGTGTTATTACTCCAGTGCATTTATCTCTTTCACCCACTTCTAAGGTTATTATTTGTCTATCGCCGCAATTCATTATTCATGCACGCTCTCCATCTTATTCATCCAAAGTGTTACACCATATCATCCGTCTTGTAGTGCTCCTACTACACATTGGCTTCCTAATCCATCGGCACTTGTGCTTCCCACCACTGCATCTCCCATCATTGGCACCATCTCATCAAGCATTTAGTTTGGTTCATACACTCATGTTGCTTCCACTTCACATGCTTTCACCGCTCCACGTCCACTTGGTCTTTGGTAGGTTATTTTTCTCACCTCACCACCCAATGATGCACTCATGTTCTCATGGTTCTTACATGACTATTGAGGGATCTGTTATAATAATAACCTCACCACATCTTTGTGCTACACATCTCATTGATATATATATCTAGCGTACACTACTAAATCACTTCCCAATGACGCACTCATGTTCTAATGTACATTTGTGACTACCGAGAGGTCTTATATCAACGAACCTCATCTCATTATCCACACGTTGGGGGCATCACTCTTCTTCCCCCCTCTTCATAACTCACGCATGACATCATACATATTTTTCATCATACGCTTAATCACATATTTTCATATCCTCACTTCATGATTCATCAATTTTATCTATCCCGATATACATCGCATACATATATTACTCTCGCATACCATCTGTCTTCTTAATACATGCAATCAAATCTTTAAAATCATTACTTATCATTAAAATCTATGTCACATAATCATTTACGCAACACAAATCAAATATCACGCATCAACATATGAACATCAATCATCACATCATACATCAATAAACATCAATACAACACAAATATGCCAATCATCCATATATATATATATATATATATATATATATATATATATATCGATCAAAATCATAGTTACAAAAATTCCATCATTTGGGGCAAGCCCCCATACATTACTACATCAATATACATCATATATCATCATCACTATCACTATATACAATTGCGCAGGAGCTCTAGAACTAGATGTTTCTCAGCTCAATCTACGTCATTGGTCGCAACCTCTATATCTCTCGACTCCGCCTCTATAATACAAATCAACTCACCGGCTGCTCAAAATCACCTCTGTAAGTCCACATATTGCGTAAACACATCCCGCTCTAAGTCTCATCCTCTTACTTCCTCCCTAGCTCTCTCGAGTCTTTGCCCATGCCTCATCATAATCGCTCAATTACATGATACATGTCATAGATGGTATCACCACTAGCTCGAATAAATGTGCATGCTCATTAGTAATAACATCTACTCACTCCAACATACCACCTCCAACAAGCACATTGGTAAGCACATTCTGCATCAATGTGTGGATCAATGTATCAACGATCAGCGACCAATACCCATCACATGCATCCATAATCTAAATATTAGTTATTATCCACAACAGTGACAATTAATCAACTAAGTAACAAACCGCAACTATACTCACACTCCACTATCACTTTCGTTATAGCATCACCATCGGAGGCAGCTACTTTCCCCTCTACTCCTCCAACTAGCAGTGTTCCCGCCGTATCCACAACAACTGGATACAGTAGCACCCATCGGTGCGTTGCCCACCATGCGCTATACGCCTTGTTACACTCCACGTATTCCACCTGTATTGACCCTATGGCCATATTGGACTCATCTAGACCAAGGGGTACTAATTGAGCCCCTGTGGGCCCTAGTCTCACTCCAACCCTCCCCAGTGCCCTTGTCAATCTCACTCATACATATGGCTCTGGGGGAACTTCCTAAGCCATACCAAATTGTCATGACACACACTCTTCCTCGAATAGCTCACCACTCCAAGAAATATTTCTTCCAACCACATAGTGCGACGAATACACCGTACCTCCACACCATCCTTTGGCCACCCTCCATAGGATCGATATGGCCTCCATATAATAGCCCCTGGCCCCACGAGATCCAACAACAACCCGTAAGTATCGATTTTCATCCTCCTACTTTGGACACCTTATCATATCCCAACAAATATATCTGGTCTCGCCCACTATGCACACGGCCCACCAAGGCCTCAAGTATCGCAATATGCTCATAAGCCCACACATGTAACAATGTGGTGGCTCTAGTCCACCCCCATGCACCTCCTGCGTGAACATGTATAGGTCCCTGTATAAATGTGCCAATACACATCATGCCCAGACATATCTAGTTCCATCCTCCTCCATACAACAATAAATAGTAGGCATCTTATACAAGATGCCTACACACCACCCTCCATTGTCACTAAAGAAGAGATCACAACTGCAATAAACTTCCACAATCACGAACACCGATCTCGGTATGGCATCCAAGCTAATGTGCATCTCAATATCTACTCGTCTCCTGCAAAATATTTCCTATCTCGATCACATCTTCCTATGAGCATCCTATGCACCATCACTGGACTCTCTCACCTATAACCAAGTCACAATATGTGATATATATCCTCTAGGGTCATAATCATCTCCTCATTAGGTAACCAAAAAGTACACATGTCCGCACACCACCTCTCGCACAATATAATAATCATTGGCATATTATGGGGAACATCCCCCATCCTCGTTATGTGCCACAAGCCGACACGGTCCAATATATCCCACTCATCATCCGATAAACCCAATCCCAATAATGTGCTCAAATGACGACCACTCCGAAACTCCCTCGAGTGGATATCCCTCTGCACAACACAAAAAAACAATGAACACGACATTAAAACCTCATATACACACAAAAATGACTATTTACAACACCCATATACATCACATTTCACATTTCTCACATTTTGGGCTAAAAACAAGCCTTATGGATCATTGGCACCCAAGAGCAGGTTGTCAGCACCTATATTTGGTCATTGGCATACTAAAGGTCATCAAAGCACCTTCGCCACTCTTGCCCAGTCACAAATGCTTAGAAACTCAAAAATGAAACTTTCGTAAAAATTCATGAAATGCAACTTATTTCAACACATTTTTCAAAAATAAGCATACTTACTAACTTAGTTGTTGTATGTGATGCCATAGCCATTACCACCATCTCAAAATGACCCAATCTCATTGCTCTCACTTGTGGCATTTCACACACTCAGAGCTCCAATTCACACTCAATCAAAGTTCAAATGAAATCAATAGTCACTTTTTACACTTACTATATATAGCACTTTTAATAATTGTTATATTATTATGGTCATTATTTACACTCATTCTTCCAACTAATACACATTACACAATTTTTCTCATATCTTGAGCTTCGTTACTTTGTTTTCTATCTCGTTTGCATCATGCTCTTAAGGATTCTACCTACCATCATATCGTACACATCCCAAAGTGCTAGATTCTAATTTGGAATATATTCATCTTGATATACACACAATCTTGTGACATCTACTATACTTTGTTTCATTCACTATTACATCATTGCCCATTTACTTTCGCCTCAGGATTCGTTCTCACCATCACTCTCCCTTTCTCCAAAGATGGGGCATATAATCGGGGTCACTCTATGATCCCCTCACACTATTATGTGATCATTTCACACATCAAATTCATCATTATCGAAAAAATTCTCACATTATGTGACATTTCATATCACTTTCTAATGATTCCCCTAATGACCTAATCTAGGGAAACAAGCAAAAATATCTCCATGAGTAATCTATCATACATATTCAATCTCAACACAATTTTCCACTTCTTGAATCAAATCAACCAATCAACACAACACAACATATTTTACATCTTTCCAGATGACCTAACATGGGAAAATCACTTTACATTCTCTATCACTTCTAGATGACCTAACATGGAATCAATCAAACATCATACATATCACGACACCCTTCGAGTGGGGATAATTATATTTTATTTCCTTTCCTATATTGTTCCTATATGGGTTATTCTCGTTGGATCGAAATAAACAAAATTTGTTCTTTATTCATCTGCAGTGGCTATACCTTTTTAGGATGTAGTTAAAGTTAGAGGGTAAAAATATACCTCTCTCCCTACACACTTTCTCTGGAAATAGGACACCCAAATACATCATTTTTTCACATATACAAAAATCAAGTTGGGAACTGATCACTCCTTACCCCAACAAATCTCCATCAACTAAAAATTGAAATCTCCAATCACACAAAATTGAAATCATCAATCTTGCTTAGTGCTCCTCACAACAAACCGTCATCTCTCTTTATGCCACATGGATCGACACATCAATCCATGATCTACCATGTTATATGTTCATATTATATGCATACTTCTGCAATAAGGATTCTCTGGAATTCTTTCAAGTATGTTCCTTATTTCCTTTACATTACTTGAATTTCATTCAAATAAAATAAGGGGGGGCAAATGTAGACAGAAAATCACACACTTACTATTATTTATTATACCGCCAAGTATGTTGTTTTATATATGGATCTTGAGTAAGAAAAGTATTCACTAGTGACACACTTCCTAGTCCATCCGCTTGTGTTGTTTGTTTCTATTGCTTTTATCTTTCACACTTGTCACTCATACACCCAGTTCTAGTCAGTCACAGGGATCCATGTCTATCAGTCTTCGCACATTTTTCGTCAGTTGTCTCTGGACATTAGTGCCCAAGACTTGGCACTAACATTCAAGTGCTCCTGTCCATCTTGGGCGCCCATGCCCTCTTTATTTTTTATCATATTTTTTACATTTAAGGTCGGTCTTTTTAGTTTTCTTACTCATATCCCGAGGTACTTAGTCGACATATCGGGTCATTAATGTCAAAATTTAAGCAAGATATCCCTATATAAACACAACATACATACCATTATAATGGAGGGAAATTTATATCAAAGGATATTTATCTACCTATCAAAAGGACTGCTTCTGGGCTTATTATTCTCGTATACACGTTGCATAGGAAGGGGAAGCTCATTTTTCCATCCACACATTTGCATTCTATCTAGCTATCGCATGTTATCTTGGCATCATCAGCACGAGGGAAACCTAGGAGCACTATTGCACATAGAACTACATTGGGTCTAAGATGTAGTGAAATGCTCAGTTGTAAGTTCACTTGTTTGACATTCGAGGACAGTCTGACCCCTCATTTTACATCTTCCTTTTTAGGATTTGATGTAGTTTGATGGTTTTGTAGGATAATATTTATGTTACTGATTTTCGTGTACTTCAACGATCCAAGTGTAACATACATACGATCAATGATGAGCAAGTGAAAACCCCTAAAGGACAAAGGTTGTCGAAACTAGCTTCCGATATTTTCTGCAGACTCACCTCCCATAGAGATCTAGGGCACCCGCAGCACCCTTTCCCTTACCCAAGCACTCGTGTCTAGGAATTCTCGACATCTCTCCATTTTTCCGAGCATGATTGTGACATTCGAGTTGTTATTCCATCATTTCATCCAATCCAAACCACACTTCGGGATAAGCGAAATCAAGGTAAGTGCCCTATCTCTTTCATTTGCCTTCATAATTACATCAAGTAAAATTTCCTAGCATTTTTATTTCATTATATATCATTATAGCATATCTTTGCATTCATATTTTAATAAAAATCAAAATTTTATTGAATCACCATTATTATACTAATCATTTCAAAATAATCACCGAGAAACTAAGCAATTACACAATAGTTTCATGGGGCTTCTTTGCCCTCTTTTTATCATTTGATCTAATTAAGGGTCAAATCATATACTTATGTCTCAATTTTTAACATTTTTTATACACCAACAAAATATTCCGCACAAATAAAATTTGACCAAATAGATATAAAGTGACTAACATATGTTTTTAAGAGTTTAAATATGCATACACCAAAAAATATTCCCTACAAACACAATTTAACCAAACCTATATTTTCAAGAATTTAAATATATGTACACCCTTAAAATATTCCCTAAAAACAAAATTTGACAAAATAAGTATATAACAAGCAGTTGTACACAAAGGTCCAATGGTCATGTCAATATAGTGATAAAAGAAGTGAAGAATATTGATTCTTGGAAAGAAAATTTTGAATTTATATTTTTTAAATAATTGGAAAACAACCAATAACATATATTTTGAATGTTGACCTATGTAAAGATGGGCTTTGTGATCCTTGATTGTTAGAGCCTATGTTATATCTGGGGGTACTATTTTGCAACAACCCATTTTGGATTATGCACATCTCATGGCAGGCCAAGTAAATTTTTGATGTCTATAACCACAAACAAGTCATAAATTTAAGGACTTTGTGCATGATGAATAAAAAGAAAAAAGAAAACCAAAAAATTAATCACAAACAAAACTATAAATCAATTCACACGCAAAAAAGTATGGATTATTGCATGCATAAATGTATAACAAGGAATTTGCAATCAAACCACCTAGAAAAATAATCCCCTTCTCATTATGTAGTGATAGTTATTCATACACCATTATAATGGTCTTGTGAGTTTGAAAAAAATTACCTAAAGGTGTGCAAAACTTGTACAATCACATTCGTACTTGAGTCATAAAATATCATGGACCTTACATAAAAACTAATAGAAGTGGAAAATTTTGCCTTACCGAACACCGATGGTGGTGGTGTAAATAGATGACACCTATCACACCTTGATGAATGTATTGTGTGAATAAAATGTCAATGTTTAGTCTTTTCAAATAAAATGGACAAGTGAATGCGCTAAAATGATGAAATCCTACAGAAAAAAACATGCAACTACGGGCTAAAAATGAGAAATATAAGAAGCTAGATCTATTCTTAGCAGTGAAGTGTATGAGAAAATTTGAAAACATTGGGAAGAAATGTTCATGCAAACCACAAACATTTTCAGTTAAGGCTTAAGAAAATTATGGCTTTATACAAGAGATGGACAATAATACAAAAGTCATACACTACAAAGTTGATTGTATTTTCACCGAGTTGTTTTGGATATGAAAGATAGTAAATTTTGGACAGCTAGAATAATTTATTATCATTTTCAATTATGAGCAGTATAGATATCTTAAATACATCCATCTTGGGCCCCAAAATTCTTGTATTATTTATTCTTATGTCTCACATGGGGGCGGATTATTCGTTATTCTTTTTCATTCCTTGATTGATGCACGAACAAATAAGGGTTGATTGCAAGAAAATCATGTTGGAAGCACAATGACCTGAGAGGGGGTGAATCATTTCTTTAAACCCTTAAAACAATTTCAGATTAACATACATACACCATTAACATTTATCCATCCATCAATGTGAGATTAACATCATGAAATAATCAACCACATAAGCATAACCAAGAGAGCATACACATGAACACAAGATATAAGTGGGAAACCCTCAAGGGGAAGAAAACCCACTAAAAATATGCTTATATTACACAAATAAAGATATTTAGTGAAGCACCAACTTCACAAGGATCACCAACCCCTAGTTTAGTAGAGCACCAACCCTAAAAGGAGCACCAACCCCTAATTTAGTGAAGCACCCACTCCACAAAGAGGCTACAACCCCCTAAGATGACTAAGCACCAACTCAGTCACCTAATGATGATTATCTCTAAAAAATTTTGCTGCCACAATTGATGGAGATCTCTAATTCAACTCACAAACCCTTACCCAAACACTCATGCCTTCAACTCGCTATATCTTCTTCCTTCTCAACTTGTCTTTAATAAGGATCGATGATGTAGATCTTTGGCAATATGATGACAATAAATTTGTTACAATACACTGGATGAAAGCTTGCTCTTTTCTTTCCATCTTCATTCCTCCTCTACAGCATTCTCCTATCAACACTATTCTTCTTATTCACCAGGGACATCTTGCTCCTGCCCATTCCTCTATTTCCTTTCTCTCACCTTTTTCGATTGTCAATTGCCTTCTCTCATCACCCCATTGACACTCAAGGGGGCATCTCTCACTTCTACTAATTTTTCTTCTACGCTTTCAAAATTTATCTGTCTATTGTATTTGAAGTTGCATCACTTATGCCACCCTAAAAAGGGGTAAATGTAGACACCTATAATTTAACCCGAGCAATTTTAATACTCAAATTGCGCTAATTATCCTCTTTCCCGCAAATTGATGACATATCGTCAATATAGCACACTTCCTCTTCTATCACCGTTAATTAGCTACATTACGCTAGTTAATTAACTCTTCTATCCAACAATAACACCAATTAACGACATTTCGTTAATCAGCTCCCCTTTAATTAATTATTTCTAATTAATTAAGCTCTCCTTTATATTTACATTAATTAATTAATTCTAAGTAATTAATACCCCTTTCTATCTAGATTAATTAATTAATTCTCTCTTCTATTTAATCAATAAATCGTCATTTAATTGATTAAAATCCTCTCATAACATAAAGCATATTAACTATTCCTCTAAAAATATTATATAAGTTTACTCACCTATTAATTAATCGCTTGGTTAATAAATAATGCCTCTCAAAGCCCATGGGTCACTAAAGGACAAACTAAACTCTCCTAAGGTTGACTCAACCCTTTCTAAACCTCCCTTATCCACAACTAACCCAACCTCTCCATTTATCCCACATGAAGAGGGATGTAGAGATTCTTCTATCCATTGGGCTATATAAGGAGCCCTCCTCCTACCTTTCTATTTACACCTTACATGTTTATAGCTAATCTATAGGCATTTCATCTTAGAGCATCTTTCATTTGAGCTAATAGCCTCATTCTTGCATTTCATTCATCCAAGATTTTGGGTCATATGGAGAGAATCAAAATGGTCTTGTAGCCATACTTTGATGAGCTTCCATTCCCAAACCCTTGAAGATCAAACAATCAACTTTGATTGCCATGGATCTATCTAGGTTCATTTAGTATTTTGGTGATCTAAAGAGTAGAGATTCTAATGCTTAGCATATTAGTTTGATTTCTATTTCAAATTTTTAATGCATAATGTTGGTATTTAGTCTTGTTTAGCTCTTAGCATGATGATATTTGTGTAGTTAGTTCATGTTTTGAAACTACTAAGGTGTTAGTTTCAATTCTCTTTGCATAGCTAACTAATACATAGATACATTCACAACCAATAAAACTTGATAACATTCAAATAAATTCATTACAATGGTCACATATTACCTATATAGGTCAGACATGCCCAAAACCTCTCATCTTACAACAAAATGCCTCAAAACCCCATCACTAAGATGAGCTAAAACCACAAATCACAAAACCATACTTAGTCAAGATCCAAAATTCACCACAAATGTGTAATATATCATAAAAACATCATACATGGTCACATATTTACTTTAACTAATTAAATAAATCATTGAATGGGCCCACTAGCTCATATCCTTCACCAAATAGGTGTTTCCAAAGCACCCTTATTTTACCTTTGGGCCTCAAGACCCCTCAAGATGAACTAAAATATGGAATGTGACCACTCTATGGAATTACTATGACCTTTACATCACTTATATGAAATTTATAACTCATGAAACATCCACATGCTCAAACCACAACAAATTTTCTCTTCACCAAAACAAGTTGCCCAAAAACCATTTTTACAAACTCAACTAGTTTGTAACCTTTCTGTCACTTTAAAGACCTCAAATTACTTCAATAGGATAAATATTAATACCTTTTCACTCTTTAGGTGAAATAAATAATCAACTCATGCCTCAAACAACTCAATATTTCAGCCAAAGCAAAACTGTCCTAAAATCCAAAGATACCTTCTTCTTCAAAGATTGACTTGAAAGCCAAAACACCTCATCATGAGAAAATCCATACCTAATTATAAATATCTCTGAATCATATTTCTAAAACATATTATAAATCCTTCCAAGTCAAAGTGGAAGGCATTCAACCAAGCCAATCTCTGTAAACTTCTTTTTATGCCTTCTTGGACTCAAGAACTGACCATTAGCCCAACTTCCTCCATCACCACAAAACACACTTCCAAACTTAACCAAATCATGTAACATCCTTATACATGATTTATAATCACTTAGAAACCTTCACAAGCTTAAAAAACTCATAAACATCAACTTACCTCTTGAAGTTATTCACACCCTAGTAGAACAAACATCCTTCAAAATTGACCTCAAGAGAACAGTCATAAATTTTTCCTACCTTATAAATCATACATTTTTATATACCAATGGAAATATATATGAACTAACTTCAAACCACATCTTGAATTAGATCCTAACTCATCATGTAGCTCCTGCAATGTCAATTTTACCACAAACTACTCTAAAGCGCCCCAAAATCGGTCTTCATAAATAGGGAATAATTTGAAATTTTCAGCATCACCATTACCTAAAACCTTTATATAAATATATAAAACCTCTAGGTGTAACATAAATGCCAATTTAGTCTTTACCTTCTTTGGAGAACTTTCCTTAACTGGAACTCTTTAGAAACAACCATTTTCGGTGGGGCCCCAGATATTGTCACTTGCTCTAATATACCTTTCTATAAATATGAAATATTCTTCTACAATATTCAATCATTTATTTTTTTAAACTGATCAAAATGGGCTAGTATACTCAATCTTCTTCAAGTTGCTCTTAGCTAGGGTTTTGTTAGGGTTTCAAACCAACTTACCTTGTTAACAATCATTCATAAAAACGTGACAATCAAACCACCTCATTATTTTTGTGAAATATTCATAACTTACCTAAGAATATATTACAAATATCTCATGTCCCCATGTAAAGCATACAATTCACAATGAGCATCAGAAGGTCCACTTTTGCTTTAAAAACACATTGTAACTTACCCGGTTTTTCCAAAACTTGCATATCTTCAAAAATATTTAGCACTTTGACCTAAAAATTGTCATGAAGAATCATGAAAACATCCTATAAGTTTTTATACTCACCATATGGTCCAAATATCTCTAAAACTATCCATCCATTAAGACTTACCTGTGCTAAATTGCTTGTTCTCACCTGTTTATTTCCCAAGGACCCTGAAACACCACCAAACCTCTAATTTCTGATCTGAAACTCACCATGGACCTTAGGTACACTATCACCATGATTACTCCATGCTCTAACAAGACTGATCAGATCCAAATATCATACCTCTACCTCATACTACATGCACCAAGGCTAGGAACAACCACGGAATGACCGACTCAACATTGATTTCACATGTATGACCATGTTGAACTCATGAAGACCCTCGCACACATGTAACATACCTCATGACAACCTCCAACCAACTCTAGAGATCTCAAACATGACTATACTAGCTCAACCATGCATTAGGACCTCCTGGGACTTCACCAAACTCAGTCACTACCAATCTACCTTCATACTTGACACTGAATGACACCTCAAGGAGACTCATACAAAACCATGACACCCTTTTCCATCAATTTAATTTACATTAATGACAACACAAATACACAATGGCCAACAATCTCCCCATTTTTCATTGATGGCAACCACCTTTAGAAACATTGATGGCAACCAACATGACCAACACACCTACTTGACTCTTTCCCATGTTTTTATGCTTCTCTCCCCCTTTTCCATTTATGACAAAGGATAAAATGACAATACTACATGGAAAATTATAACACACAATAACAACAATGCTCAAAACACACTTACTTGATTCAAAAGCTCCCCGAGACTCGAAATCTATCCTTTTTGACTCCTTTAACGACATATGAAGATCCTATGGACAAAGCTCCCCCTGAATTGATATCCTCCTATTTGTCTTCATTCTCACTTCACCATCACCTTCTACACTTGATTCATGCTCAAATCTCAAATTTTGCCTTCAAAATTGTCATGTTCTCGGTTTAGGACCAAAATCCCTAAACCCCATCTTGATTGCCTCTCGTGACCAAAATATTTAAGGTCTAGCATTACATATGCCTCGTGAAACTTCTTCTTATGACCCCCTAGGCTTATACTATCTACCTCTTCTTTATGACCCCCTAGGCTTATACTATCTACCTCTAACTCTGAAATACACAAGTTTTGAGCCCTTACCTTGCATATGAGTCATGAGGATGACTCAATCACTTCAACACTTCCTGATGAGACATTTCAATGTTCTATACCTTATTTCATGCTATTTATACCTTCTCAACCTCATTTACACCCTAAAGTCATCATAAATCACCATAAATCCTTCATACACACTCAATGAACAACTTAAACCTTTTTAGGTCATGCAAGTAAGTCCTCTTTTGGTAGTTTATTCATATGGATAGGATCACATTTTTCTCCTCTATTTTGATGAAGCTTCATAGCTCTTGGTAAAGTATGAACTATAATTTTCTAGACCTTTTGTTATATTTAGTTCTTGATGAGACCATTACTAGCTTCCTTTGAACTAGAAATCATTCACTCACATATACCTCGTCTCTTTAGAGCTTTAACACAAATTGTTTTACTCTTCTTACTAGCCTATAGAAGTCACTTTTTCAGAAAACACGAAACACATACCTTAAAACCCCAATATACCCTACTCCCGATACTTCTATAATGAATCCATTATGATCCTTCAAGTGCATTCATGAAAAATATTGTATTACCTTTTAACCGAGCATCATCGTAATCAAGCTCATTTCCTTTCACATACTCCTCAGTAGACCCATGCACCTTAGGGATCAAAACACAACCTGATTAACCTTCCTTATCATATAAACATAGGATTTCTAGCCACCGCATAGATATACTTCAGATAGTGGACACATTCTTCCAAGTTTTGAACTCGAGCTCGTTGACAAACACTCGAGAACATGCCTTGGAGAACACCTTACTACTTCATTGTATTTCAAGTACTTCTCAAGTATACACGGTCACATGTTAACTTGTTATACACTCATTTAATCAAGATCACTTATGACTCAAGTTTTCAAATTTGACCAAAGCTTCTTCCTTTAGGATCATCAATTCACCGTATGGAATAATTATCACAAAATTTTGAACACTAGCTATAATCCTTGGAAGCATTAAAACCCTTTTTTATGAGTCATCAAACTCATACATACTTGCTCCTTCATAGCCTTGTAAGCATAGTATCATGCTTTAAAAGCTCATATTGTCAAGATACTTCATGGAGATACATATTATAACAAGTTTTACCTTGAAGCTTCAGACCTACTTGAAGCTTTATTGCGTTATTACTTGCATGCCTGGACCTACAAACTCTCTCAATACATCATGCATACAACTTTTGATTGTTCACGGAGACTTACATACCACTTATACCTCAAATATTCACTTACATCCTCTTAGAATCCTTCAAGACAGATTAAGGACATCCCTTTTGACCTTTTGATAGTGATTCAATGCACGGACACCTTCAAACTTGATATAATGACACATTACATTACTAATAGCTCATTGACACAAAAACCTTGACATATCATATTGAAACATGAATGGCCCTAATGCCATATAGTAGACATAAAACTTTCATCAGACTTGACACTTTCTTGTCATATCCATCCTTTCAAATACATTTCCTTTCATACTTGATGGTCAACCATATTGAATTTTTCACCATGTCATCTTCATCTTGTCATGATAGACCTTACGGAGTTCTTTCATTACAACATACCCGACATGACCTAGAAGCAGTGGTTCCACATGACTCAAACTCAACCAAAAACTTTAACTTTCATTATAGATACTTGAATTCTCATGATGTACCTTTTCACAAACTAGACTTATGAAGACATAAACTTTGGATGACTATGCACAAGTCTCGATACAATACCAATCATCTTTTGAAAACTTTATCATCGGGTGACATGACATACAAGCTTTGACATAGCTAAAACCAGAATTCTTGATCCTTGGATATAGAAGAATCATCATTTTGGGCATGAGACATTAGTAAGACACCTAGATCCTTCCTTTTTCTTGTTTGCTACAGTGTCACATACTTCAAATGCTAGTGTACAAAGTCTATCTCCACCTTTGTAGTCATAGACCAACCATAAACATGTCTCGTAGGAGTACATTTTTATTTTTCATAGTATCTTGGTCTTCTTTAACTACAAACAAACAAAAATGCATTTGACAACATTCTAGGACTTCTCATTATAGCACTAAATATCTTTAGACTTTGAATTACCAAAACAAGAACATATCTCCTTGATGCAAGGCATTTAATACTAACAGAAGACCTCTTGAGAAAGAGAACTTTGATATTCATGAGCATTTCTACCCATATTGGAAATAGTGATAACATGAGACACTTTCATAACGTTGATTTTCTTGATAGGTCTTGTAGCACTTTACACCTCCTTTTAGACATATTATCTTGAAGTATACTTCCTCAACTTGTGAACACTCACCTTATGACTTGTCACTTCTCAATCTTCCTTCATGCTTTCATATGAATTTACTAGCCTAACTCCCCCGGGACAAGGCTTCTTTAAAATCTCTATTACCTTATATTGTACCTTTGATAACTTTGAAGCATTTTTTCATAACCCTCACACACTCCTTGACTTGGAAGACTAACTTGATTGCACCTCTTATTACATTCGACTTGTAGCTTATGCACAAACCATTGAGACTTGTAATCGATGACACACAAGATGTAATGAGATAGAACCTTTTTGAGAGACTAGCAAGACCTCAAGCTTAAACCCAAAACATCACAAACTCTCTTCGATGCATACTCGGACCTCAAATTGAGAGTATACTCACTCATGATACCACGACCTAGGTTCAAAATGATGAATTATTCCATGAACATGACATCCTAGACTAACTACAATCCTCTTGATGGATGAAACAGAGATCACTAACTTAGGACACACTTTCATGGACTAACAATACTTCATATTCATATTAAAGCTCTTGACTTATATAGACAACTCAACATTGGTTCACATTTACACTTTGAGGACTTCAAGGATATTCCACAACAAACACAAGTGATCCATAAGATGCAGGGGCCTTCCTTTATTGACCTCACTTAGATAGGACTTTAGACATCACATCATAAACATACCAGATCAAGATCACAACTTCACACTTTCAAGGACATTACAGATAGCTTGACATCATAAAAATCACTCACACTTTGATGTTCTCGAGAACAACTTTGGCTTCAAAACACAACGTGTAGACTATGACACCTAATATCCATGATTAGACCTTCTCATGATGCAATTACAACTTAGAACACTCAAACAAATCATTCATCTTAAGACTCAAACACATACCATTCCTTTTGATAAGGATATGACTATCAATGCTTTTTACTCAAACCAGGACCTTTTCACAACTCCTTGACAAGATGACACAAACATAGACTCTCAAACCTTAACACAAAACATTGATCTCTTAGCAAAGTGTCACACCTTCTCTTTTGAGACCAATATCTAGCTCCACAAACTACATAAACCCTTACAGACTTAATATAGTTATTTTAGCATATAACACGTCTATGACACATCTTGCTTTGACTGGACCATACTTGAGTAAGCAAGACACACCATTACACTACATGAAAAATCAAGAAAGACCATAAAAACACTTTGAGATAGTGGAAATACTCATAAACCTACAAGAATCAAGGACTTAAAACCTCATGGGAGATCACTTAACATACCTTATCACACTTGAAGTGTTCCAAACACCTAGCTCATTTAACTTCTCATGCACTAAATCATTGAGACACATATGATCTTCCTCAAATAGATCAAACATCCTTCCTTGACCTGATTTGAACCCTTCTTTGACAAACCTCATTGGATTAGGCTGAGAATCAGTTTTCTTGACCTCTTTGACTTGAGAAACCTTCTTATTTAGCTTTATGTTTGACATGACAATATTGGATTCATTCATAAGACTTATTATCTTCCTTAATACTCTTCTATTTTGAGTTTGAAACTTGTTGTTACCCTTTGAAGATTCACCTTGATGAAAAGAACTAACAATGTGTCCCTATTTTTGACATTTGAATCACACAATATCCTTCTTTCCTCTTGGATAAAACACACTAAGATTCCATCCACAATCCTTAGCCTTATGACCATACTCACAACATGAAAATCATTCACCTTTAAAGAGAGCTTTGTCATTCTTAGGTGATCTCCTTTTGCAATCTCTAGCTCTATGACCAAAATCATGACAAACATAGCAATAACCATTAAATGAAAAACCATACCTCATAGCATTAGGTTGTCTAACAGGGTTATAACTTTTCAAATCAGCCCTCTTGGTCACAATCTCATCAGATTTAGACCTTGGATCAACTATACCATCAATTTTCACATGTTCACATTTAAACCATAGGTCGGTTTTGTCACTAGCCAATATTTTTCTCTCAAGATCACTTCAAGAGCTTTAACACTCTTCTCTAACTTTTCATACATCTTCAACTTATTGGAAACATCTTCTAAATCAGATTTTAGTGTTTCAATTTCTCTCATACATGGAACAAGCTTCCTCTTTCTCCTTTAGGGCTTTAGACATATTCTCCACTTGAGATTTCAAACCCTTGATGGCTTGATCATGATATTTCTCCATGTCACTCATTTTATCTTGCAATCCAAATACCAAAGACTCAACAATCTCATATTGTTTCCTCCAAAGATCAAGTTGACTTACCCATTTGTGCTTCTAGGATCTCCTTCAAGTTGTTAAACTTACTTCACAAGGAACTGCTCTGATACCAATTGTTGGAAGCACAACTAACTAAGAGGGGGAGTGAATAAGTTATTTAAACCCTTAAAACAATTTCATATTAACATACATGCATCATTAACATTTATCCATCCATCAATGTGAGATTAACAACATGAAACAATCAACCACATAAGCATAACCAAGAGAGAATACACATGAACACAAGATATAAGTGGGAAACCCTCAAGGGGAATAAAACCCATTGAAACTCTACTTATATTACACAAAGCAAAGAGATTTAGTGAATCACCAACTTCACAAGGAGCACCAACCCCTAGTTTAGTAGAGCACCAACCCTATAAGGAGCACCAACCCCTAATTTAGTGAAACACCCACTCCATAAGGAGGCTAAAACCCCTAAGATGATTAATCACCAACTCAACCACATGATGATGATGATATCTGAATTTTTTTACTGCCACAACTAATGGATATCTCTAATTCATCTCAAAACCCTTACTCAAACCCTCATGCCTTCAACTTAATCTATCTTCTTCCTTCTCAACTTGTCTTGGCTCTAAAAAATTACACACATGATCTCAATCAATATTTAAAATGTAAAAAAATATGATCATATCTCAAATCATTCCTCTATACCTACAAAATATTTTTACTTGGGTCGCACTTTTTCATCCTGTAAGACTAGTGCACAAATGACCCAAAATCACTTTATTTTATATCCTTCTCAACTCATAAACTCAAGGGAGGTCAGTCCTAAACCTTTTCAGGACCAATATAACTTGATAAAATTCAAATAAACTCATTACAATGGTCACATATGACCCATATAGGTCGGCCATGCCCAAAACCTCTCATCTTGCACCAAAATGCCTCAAAACCCCATCACTAGGATGAGTTAAAACCAAAAATCACAAAACCATACTTAGTAAATCTTCCAAATTCACCACACATGTGTAATATAGCATAAAAACATCATACATGGTCACACATTTACTTTAACCAATCAAATAAATCATTAAATGGGCCCATTGGCTCATATCCTTCACAAAACAAGTGTTTCCAAAGCACCTTGATTTTACCTTTGGGCCTCAAGACCCCTCAAGAAAAACTCAAATATATCATGTGAAAACTCCATGGAATTCCCAAGACCTGTATATAACTTATATGCAAATTAAAACTTATAAAACATCCACATTCTCAAACCACAACAACTTTTCTCTTCACCAAAACAAGTTGCCCAAAACCAATTTTGCAAACTCAACTAGTTTACACCATTTATGTCACTTTAAATACCTAAAAATGCCTTAAATAGGAAAAAAATTCATCCCTCTTCATTCTCCAAGTAATATCAAGCATCAAATCATTCAATTCATGCCTCAAACAACTCAATCTTTCACCAAAGAAAAAATGTCTTGAAATCCAAAGCATACCTTCTTCACAAATTGACCTAAATGACCAACCAAAACACATCATCATGAGACAATACATACCTCATTGGAAATATCTCTAAATTTTCTTTCCATAAAATATCATAAATCCTTCAAACTCCAAGTGGAAATCCTTCAACCAAGCCAATCTCTACAAACTACTTTTTATGCCTTCTTGGACTCAAGAACTAACCATTAGCCCAACTTGCTCCATCACCAAAAAAACACTTCCATACTTAATAAAATCTTGGAACATACTTAGACATGATTTATAATAAGTAAAAAACCTTCACCAAGCTTTAACAACTCATAATCACCAACTTACCTCTTGAAGCTACTTAACACCCTGTTAGAATAAGCATCCTTCAAACTTGAAACACAAAGAATAGGTAATAAATTTTTCATACCTTATCCAATCATAAATTTTTATATACTAATGGAGATATATCTTAACCATATTCACAACACAACTTTAATAAGATCCTAACTCATCTTGTAGCTCATGCAATGTCAATTTTACCACAAACTGCTCCAAACTGCCCCAAAACTAGTCTTCATAAATAGGGCACACTTTGCACTTTTTCATCATCACCATGACCTAAAACCTTCATATACATCTATAAAAACTCCAGATATAACATAAATGTCAATTTAGTCTTTACCTTCTTTGGAGAACTTTTCCTTTATTTGTAACACTTTAGAAACAAGCATTTTAAGGTGGGGCCCACATATTGTCACTTGCTCTAATATACCTTTTTGGAAATATGGAAGAGTAATATATAATATACAATCATCACTTTTTCAAAAACAATCAAAAATTAGTGGGTATACTCAATCTTCTCCAAGTTGCTCTTAGCTAGGTTTTGCTAAGGTTTCAAACCAACTTACCTTCTTAACAATCGTTCATAAAAACGTGACGATAAAACCACCTCATTATTTTTTTGAAACCTTAATAACTGACCTAAGAAGCTATGCTAAAGATATCAGGTCCCCATGCAAAGCATACAATCCACAACGAGCATCAGAAGGTCCACTTTTGCTTTAAAAACACACTCTGTAACTTACCCAGTTTTACCAAAACTTACATATCTTCAAACATCTTTACCACCTTAACCTGAAACTTGTCATGAAGAATATTGACAACATCCTCTAAATTTTCATACTCACCATCCAGTCCAAATATCTATGAAACTCTCCATCGTTTAAGACTTACATGTGTTAAACTGCCTGTTTTCATTTGCTTGCTTCCCAAAGACTTGAAACACCACCAAACATTCGATTTCTGACTTGAAACTCACCATACACCTTAGGTACACTCACAATTATTCTTCTATTCTCAAACAAGAATGATCAGCTCTAAATCTCATACCTCTACCTCATTCTGGATGCACCAGGGCTAGGAACAAGCCTAGAATGACTTGACTCAACACTAACTTCAGATGTACTGACCATACTGAACTCATACAAACCCTTAGAAACATGTAACATACCTCATGAACCATTAATGACCTCGTGAAAACCTCCAACCAACTTTAGAGAGATCAAACAATGACTATATTAGCTCAATCATGCATTAGGACCTCTTAGGACTTCACCAAACTCAATCACTACCAATCAACCTTCATACTTGACATTGAATGACACCTCATGGGGACTCATACAACACCATGACACCATTTTCCATCAATGGAATTGACATCAATGACAACACAAACACACAATGGAAAACAAATAAGAAACAAGAAGCACGCAAGAAAAGGTGCATATAAAGAGCATAAACAGTTTGAAAAAGGCGCGCATGAAGAAAAATAAGGAACGACACACATGAAGAATTGGAAAGACACACAAAAGAATCATTAGAAAGGAGCACAAAAAGAGGCATAGAGTACCTGTGGTCTAGCCAAAATCACGTTGGATTTGAATAAGACAGGTAGGAGCATGAACATGCAAGGGTGAGGGAATGCACCAAAAATAAATCGAGATAAAAATGGACAACAAACTAACAGTTTGGATCACTTGCATGGAGATGGTGCATAACATGTAGAGAAAGCTTTAGCTTAAAGATAGCAAGCGAGGCAGAAAGAACAAGGACATGGCTAAGTATATCTATGGAACTACTAGAAGCACTTGTCATGCGGGAATTAGATATGGAAGCATGTGGCCTAACCACCACCCAATGTAATAGTTAAATGGTAGAAAGAATCTAGGGATAAGAATAGATCTTAAAGGACTAGTGGAGGGAAAGTCCCCACTAGTATATATACTCCATGAAAGATTCATTGAAAATTATGGTGTGTGGAATGTATGTGTGAACAAGAGAAGAGAGATTCAAGTAGGTCTTAGTGAAGAGCTTGAGTTATTATGCATTTATAAGAGCAAAATGTGGTTTGGGAGCAATTATATTATTTACGCATAAGGATGTCAATATAGTATATTTTCCTTGATTATTCTTGCATTGTGTTTCGTATTTATTTCACTTTATTGTAATGCTAACCTTGATGGAACCCCTATCTCTTTTGCGCCTCGAGTGAGCTCGCCAAAGTTTTTCTTTGGCTTGATAGGTCGGTGTAAAGGAGTGAAGGCATTCTTACGCCCTGATGTTCCAACTCGTGTGCATGTGGGTATGGTTACTGTTAGTATAACTAGACACACAACAAGCCATTTGAAATACATTGAGATATCTATTTCAAGGTTCTTATTTTGGCTTTTTCTCTCATCACATTGATTAAAAGCTTTGTTGCATTATAAGTTGAATTCCCATTGTACGCCTAGATTTGGTTCACCTACAAGATGGATTAGTTGATATGAAATCTCCAAATCAATGTTACTTAAAACGAATAGGCTTATGTTGTCATTGTGAAGAGAAGGACAATTATGGGTTCTTTCATTGAATAAAGTGGGTAAAAACTCTTCCAAATATGAATTTAAACCTGCACATAAGTACACTTGAAAAATGTTAGTTGTTTTTGTAGTTAGGGGACTTGCCTTAGTCAGATCCCTAATCCATTTAAGGAGATAAAAGACATTTTATTGAAATAAAAATGATAAACCAATGAATGAAATGATAAATATACGACTCATATCGTGGAACAATCGCGATTTGTGATTCACTAAAAATTACACGAGAGATTGCGCAGGGCAATTGCGGTTGTGATTCCCCCTTTATAATAGAATTTTGCTAAAACAGTGTTGCAACAAGTTGTATTTATCCTTTGTGCTTCGCTTTCACTTCTTCAAAACCTAAAAAACCAAGATGTGTGAGCAAAGAGCGTAAGAAAACTTAAGTATTTTTTATGCACCAAGAATCGGGGTTGAAATGATGGGGGTGAGTGGTATTATATAGCTTTTGAGTGCATAGGGGAGTGGGACACATATGGGTGCAATGATAGGGTCCATAGTGCATTGGGCATGCACATGGGTAGGTGGGATGGACATAATTAAATGTGAGTGGGTGAGGGTTAGTAAATGAGTGGTGAGGTGTCTTTTATCTCCATTTTTGTGGGATTTTATATTTTTTTATTTGATTTTGTGGGGTTATTTGATTTTTGGGATTTTTAATGTTTTATGATGTTTTGGTGTTTTTGAATAAAAGACCTTATGCACAAGGTGCATTTTCTAGTGTTTACAGCGATTAACAAGAGACAAATGGCATAAATCTTGCATCATTTTTAAATCAATAACACCCTCTTCTTCGTAATGCATTTATTTCACCTAAGAGTATGAACACAACTCACATGTTCTTTAGATATGTACTCTAAATAGAATTCTCTTTAGAAATGAAAAAATGTTACCTTTTTGTGAAGATGATAGAAATAACTTAGACCTAATGAATTTTGGCAAGATATCCATTTGCACCTTCGAGGGTTGATATGGGATAGTTGATAACCTTTATAGTAGTTGTAAATATAATACTTGAGTCCCTAGTGGGTAGAATTGTGCTAGCTTGATCCTAGATATCTTACTTTTCACCTGAAGCCAATGAAGCCGGTGGGAGAGCATGAGGAACAAACTCCCATCAAAACTTCATATTTTTGTTGATTATATCATTCAGATTAATTTGAATATGTTAAATGCAAAATGTGCAGTATCCTCTATTACATGTTATTGTTTAGAGTAAATCATTAGATTTTGAGATTTTAAGATGCATTTTTCAATAAAAATATGGAAACAAGTATGTTACATCCTCTTTTAATTACTTGATAGAGTAATCACTCTAATGCCACCTATTTGAATTTCAATTAAAAATAAATTATGTTATACAACCATGAAAATTTCCTCTTAGTTAACTTATGAATTTGGTCAAAATTGAATATTAAAATGTGTCATGCTAATAATTAAATGAAATTTTACTCACAATTAAGGAAGTAGAATCAAATTAAGCACTATTCATCTAGAACAAGTTACTCTCCAAGTAATATATTGTAAATGTAGTATGTTACAATAATGCATGAATTATAAGTTTGTTTCTTTGTACAAGTGATATTCGGTTTGTTTTATGCTTACTCAAAGTCTCGATCATCTCACAATTTTTCTAGCTTACCGAATCTAGCTTTAAAACTTAATTCACAAAACAATGACATTTGTGATTTCTAGTACTAAAAAGTCATTATTAATTTTCTACTAGGTAACTCGAAAATCCTAGTGTTGTCTTTTTGTATTTTGAAGCTTTTCTCTTTGAGCAGTCTTCATAAAATATTGAGCATGTAAGTGATTTGAAACCTTTGTTTTGAGGTTTTAACTATCTCTATAACCTTTAGATTTAACCGCCTATTATTGTTATTTGTTGGTTCCACCCATGGAATGACTTTGGTGCAATTGAATACAATTACCAAAAAAGTGAATTTTCAATTGCACTTCTAGGATTGGTTTGAAACATTTGGAAGGGATGGGAGGGTCCATTTTGAATATTGAGAATGTTGCCGACTTATAACCAAAAAAACAAACAATGAATCACCTAACAATGTTATTTAAGATGGTTGTCAACACCTAAATTATCTATTATCTATTGATACATATTATTAAAATTTGGCTACTAGATATGTTCCAAATATTGAATTATGCCTTGTGTTTAGGAGAAATGTTCCTTTCCAAGAATCTATAAACTATAGTGGCAACATGTCTCACATTCTATAATTCTAATGCAAGTTAAGAGTGTATGAATTGAATCTCAGACTACTCTTTGTATCATTTTCACTAGTGGCTATAAGATGAAGTGGGATGAACATTTCCTCTATCACCCTTTGGTGGAGTGAATAATTAACAACAATGAACTATTTCAAATTAATAACTATTATGCCTTGAAAATTCCTCTTATCCTTATCATATCGATTGCAAAAAATGATTTAGCCAACATTAGAAAACACATTAACCCTTATCCTCTTATCCCTAATCGTGGTTGGAGGGTTAACACTAAGAGTAGAGCCCATGATGATTTTACTACTATAACTCCAATGTGTCATATCCAAAACCCCAATACGCCCTAAGAAGTAGAAAAAGACACATATGCCCACTTTTTCAATGTTGGAACCCTATTAACAAATTGTTAAAGCATAACATTATAGTAGTTATACATCCTTTCCTAAAAATCCCTTGTTATTAAAGCAGAGAACAACATTATGCATACCCTCAACCAAAAAGCATAACTTTATCTACAAGAGCATAACATGACAATGCCCTTTCAAGACCCATCTTAAGTTACTCATCTTTCTATCTTGATTCATCTCGCATATGTTTCATTATCTATGACCATGTATGACTCCCATTAGAATATGATGAATTTGTAACATAAGAACGAATTTTTTTTTACAAAAAGTGAAGCATTTTAATTACCAAAGCCGAGAGATGTAAAAATATAAAGAAAAATGAGGAGAATGATGAAGATGGTTACAAAGGAAGTGCACCTTTAATGGCCTATCCACCACTAATTTGTTTTACTTTTTAATTGGTAGCGGAGTATTTTAAAATATATTATTTATATAATTTTTGATGTGCTTTATGGTAAATTGGATTTGAAATCCTAACAAAAGTGAGTTTAATTAAGAATTTGTGGGCAGCTCCAAAGGGAGCTTGAAGCATGTATTTGAATTAAAAATAAACACCTCTATTTTTAAGGAGTTTTTCTCTAATATTTAGACGCTGTGAGGATTTAAGAACAATCTCAATCGATATAAATAGAGCATTGGAATGAGCATAACAATTAGAATGGAAAGAATAGATATAATTAGAAGATCCCATTACTTTGTTTCATAAGGGTATTTCCTAACCTACCGTCATTGAAGTTAATTTCATATCCATCAAATATGTATTCAAAAATATTTGTAATTTGTGAACATTGTTTCAAATTGTCCTAAATTTTGACAAATTTCTACTACCTTACTTCAAAATATACACTTGTAAAAGTTCAAACCGTTTTAGGAATGTTTCTATTTATAAATGTCTTCTAAATTGATGCAGTTTAGGTTGTGGGCCAAATGAATGGCAACCAAGTCTTAGCAGCTAAAATACAACTTCTTTATGGATTTCTCACCCATAGTTAAAAACTGGATTTTCCATCTTTTAAATGAGGATTTTAAACTAATAACCCAGTAATTTGTTCTAAGCTTGGAATTTGTGGAAATGAGAGACAAGATATGGCATGTGAGTACTCAAAACAAATATGTCCACCTATTTAAACATAATCACAACCTCTGTTGAGCCTTACATAGAAAACAAACCACTATTTTGGCCAAAATACAGTTTTTAGGTCTTTTCAAAGGAAACACACGTACATAAACAACAAAAAACTCCATAGGATGAGCTTGACTTTCTTATTACTTGAAATTCATATCACAAACACCTTAAATGATCTTATTACATAATCAACAACATTTTTTGGGTTAAAACACTTTATTGGAGCTTACAGATATTTTTACAAACACTTAAGCATATTTTCAACGCCTCAATATTCTCTACACAGTAGAAATTTCTCTTTGGAGTCTTTTTGATGTACCAATAAAGCTGGATCAAAACCCATCACCAATGTGGGTGTAGATTTTCCCCTTGTTGTCTCACTCACCCGAACCAATAACTCACCAAAAATGCACATTTTCCTCTCTTTCTATCACTTGTTTTTATTTTTCTGTTGTTTCTTCCTCTTCACTTCTTGGTTGAGTTTTCTCATCTCTTTGGCATCCCAAAATACGCGTTCATCAAGAAATTCGAACAGTCATTGCAAAAATGTTTTTATCCTCTCATGAGTGTTTTTTGTGCTGCTTTTCATACATGTGCAACTCATTGTTCAGGCCTTCTTTCCCCAAACAGCTTTAGCTACACCATGTCTCTATAAAAGCTAACAAACCCATATAATTTATTTTTGTTGAGATGGCTAGAGAGTTTCCAATCAATAACTTGTATATGCCAATTATTTGATGAAATGCAAACAAGAAAAAATAAACCAAATTTGAAATTTTGTTCTATTTTTTTGGGATGCAAGATTGCTTGAAACCTTGGATACTCTTCCATCACAAATGTAACATATCTACAAAAGGTGTACGAGTTTCCATGTGTTACATGCTTGTAATTAACAAACCAACTATATTTCTAGTATGTTGTACTTTTATTTTTATCTATTACATTATTTCTAGCACACAATTCAAAGAATTGCGTACCTATTTATAGTTTTCATTCATTACATTTCAGTTATTTCTTTAAAAATTTGCAGAAGAAAACTATAAATGTGATAATCTATTGTATCATATTCTTCAAGAAATTGTATCAATGTCGCATTTTGAAATAAGAAACTTTTTAAGTAATCAGAAGACAAACATATCCTGCCTACAAAGAAGTGCTCTCACAAAGTTTACAAAAGATGATTTCAAATTCAGTGCCATTTCAGACCTGATAAAAATACTCACACATGGAAAGCACCATCATACACTATAATTCCTTGCACAAAAGGTCCCAAAATCTTGTTTTTTCAGTATAAGTCCATGCTAAGCAATTCTAGAATCAATTGCTTACAAACCAAAGGTTAGATGTGATGTCTCAGTGCATTCAAAGCCATGTAACAGCACGAGAATGGAACAAGAAGATGCCAATCATACAGGACAATGATTATATCATTTATTTATTGAAAATCACAATATAGATGTTTTAAACCTGACATAAATAATTACAATTTGATTGACCAAAATAAAAACTATGTTACCCAAGATGGGTTTATGATATTGAAATAATGGCTAAAGATGCCTCTTATGGTGTCAGTCTTAATTTTTCAATACAAGCTTCTTTGCAAGTACTTCCACATGGTCCTCGTCCCAGCCATACAAATGTTACACAAGACAAAAACCAAATAAAGCCCAAAAATAAGTGAAACTAAACACAAATTTTGCAAAACTTAAGAACCCCTAAATCTCCTAGTTATGTTCTACTTGCATCATCTACACTTCAATCCTGAATGGGAACTGTAGATGGCGATGGATTGGAAAGGCCAGATTTATTCCCTATCTCAATCTCAAGGTTGAAAAATGAAGTGCAAAATTTGAATGATATATATGGTAAATGGAAAGATGTCTTATTATAGGCCTCCACAATGAGAGTTTCATATGCCAAATCAGCATCTAGCTTAGTTGTGACCTAAAAAAAGACATTGTCTTAATAAATTCCAAGACCATTTCCCAGGTTATTTAAAATAAGATGAATTTCAGAACCCTTTCCCTTAGGGCTTAGGCATCTAATTTATAACTAAATTTATAGAAGGGAAGTTGCAGACCAACAATATACATGTTTACAGAAATTTTTCCTACGCATTAAAACCAAAATTTAACTATTTCACTGAATCTTTAATAGCTTTTCATAAGAATTCAAGTTTGTTTGAAGTGAAGTTTAATATCTGTACCAGAATCCATTCTCTGTAAAATGTTGGACTACAAAACATTGAAAATGTCATTGAGGATACTACTGAGAGAACAACAGTTGCCTAAGAAAGATTGAAACAAAATCTCCTCAGCAATGTCAGTGATGTTTATCTACCAAAATCAAACTTAGATTTGATTGTAAAATAAATTGCACTGTTACTCGAACAAAAGAGTAATCATTTCGCTGTGTATAAACTCAAAAATTTGGGTTACAAATAAAATCTCAGCTGAGAAGCACAAATAGAAAGACCTTGATATGCAGGAAATATACAACATTTTGAAATTTTTTTAAAGCCGCTACTGGATAAAACTAAAACTAAAGACAAACATGAACCTCATTTCTGAAGCAAACACTTGAAACTCTAAACCTGAAAAACAAGTATAATGTTTTGGATTTAACAGGCAATAGAAATAAATTCCCTATTGAAACTTTGAATGGAACAAATTTCAAGCCTAATAAAATACGTACTTCCCAGGCCTAAAGTGGTTGATAGTACTTTATGTGCATTATTTTTAATATGCCCAATTATCTAATATTTTGGATATCCACAACTAAATTGAAATAAACTTGGAAAACTTTGGAATCAGGCTTGTGAGGCTTCCACAACTATGTTGAAATAAAATTAATGAAAATCTTTTTGAACTTCCATAGCTATGCTGAAACAAACTTGATGCATGTGCATCCTCCCTCATTTCAAGAAGACAAATAAATATACTAATTTATATGAGTTAAAAGTATTAAGCTTGAAAAAAACTCTTTTACAGGGCCCATTCCTGACCTTTCAAACTGGAGAAGCCTCGAGCTCTTATTTATTTGCCAAAACCAATTTTTTGACACATTGGCTTTTTGTATCAGTTCCTTGTATCATTTAGTGTGATCAGATGTTTTAGGAAATGAGCTCTCCAGGTAGATTCCTACGACTCTTGCTACTCTGACCTATTTACCACTCTCAGGCTTCATAAAAATGGAGTTTGAGGTGACATTTGATAGCCAATGCTAGAAGTGTTGAATGTTTCAGGCAGCAGATTGAGTGGTATGATAACTACAAGTTTATCTAAGTTTCCAAGCACTTCTTATGGAAAGAATGGGGAACTATGTGGAAGCCCTGAGAGTAGTAATGTAGGCTCAGATGTTAGTCCCCTTGGTCCTAAAAATAAGCCTTCCATGATATCAGACCCACTACCATCACAGAAAGATACCAATATACAAAACTAAGCAAGGATGATATTTTAACAATGGTAATGGGAGATGTTCCAGCGATGTTGTTCACACAATGGGAATTCTTTTTCTACTATTGGAAAAAATAAATGATGGAAATATCCCTTCTATTTAACCTTTCAAGAACTATTACATGATGCATCTTCAACTGAAACTAAGATCAATTATAGTTTTATAGAGATATTGAGTTGCAAGGAGTTTCATATGATTTTTTAGAAATGCATCTGCAGGTAGTTTGACATTCTCATATATTCGTAATCTCAAGTGGACAGCTCTAATTTACACAGAGAGAATGTAGAAGTATGAAAAAATCATAAAATAGAACAGAGATCTTACAGAGAAGGTAGAAGTATGAAAAAATCATAAAATAAAACGATGATGATACAGAGAAGGCAGAAGTATGAAAAAATCATAAAATAAAACAATGATGATACAGAGAAGGCAGAAGTATGAAAAAATCATAAAATAAAATAAAACTGAAGTTTGGTGTGACGATCTGCAGAAATATCAAGCTATATATAGAAATAACAGAGTAAGGACACCTACAACCACGTACAATGTGGTGAACACCCTTGTAGTAAGTTGCTGGGAACACACCAACAACGTATATGTCCTTACTCTGCTGGTGTGGTAAACACCCTTGAGCATTCCCAACAACTGCTGGTGTGTGTTCCCAGCAGTGGGATTCAACCAGAAGTGGGTTCAAATCTTTTGTAGTAAGTTGCTGGGAACGCACCAACAACTTATGCCCAGCCCTCCATAGCAGTGTTAATATGCACACTTAATATATTATTATTTATTGAACAACAAGATTTTCCTTCCTTCGTGTTATAAGAAATATTATTCCGTCACCCCTAACAAGTATGCATTACATTTGTGTCAGCTTCTGCACTGTAATAAAAATGATGTCTTTCTCAATTGCTTTCATTAACTATTTTGATAATAGATTTGCTTTTACTATGTATTAAGGTAGTGATGGTGGAATTTTTCATCATCAATCAACTAACCATCTAGATAAATTTTTAGAATAAAAAAGGACCTCTGTCACAAAACAAGTTATATAGCTATCAGGTCTGAAGTTAAGTTAAAGTACTCTTCTCGTGTTGATTCCATGAAATTTGAACAAGTTCCATTTGGCTTAAGGTTGTATCCTGGCTAGTTTTTAGGTGCCCCTACTTAGGCAGTTTGAAACATGATGTTCAATGCATAGTTTTGAGATTCTACGAGTTTGGTAAAACTTTCTATGTACCCTAGCTGACTCGACTCTGGTTAGTGCTAATCAATAATAAAATTCCCAAAAATAAAAGCAAAAAAACTTGAAGCTGGAAAACTAACTGTGTACCCCATTTTAAGGAGGTAAAACGGGATACTTGGTGCAGAGGACTAGTTTATAGTAAATTTAGTCAGTTTTCAGGTGATTTTGATAGTCTTGACCAATATAATGTGCTGAGTTTTGCCGATTTTTTTGGCTGAGCCCGAGTCCAAGCTCAAAATGGGTCTGTCAAATCAAATTCTAAATATTACATGGTTCGATGCCATATGCATATAAATCATAATTCTCTTACTCTCTTTCCAACTCCAATTAATGTTTACTAGTGTCTAAAAATATTTGTAGTGATGACAAGCCTCTGAAAGGGCTATAGTGTGCAATATTTCTCTGTTTTAAGTTTTCTTTTGCAACTAATCATGTCCTCTTATGCAATTATCTAGTTGTTTTTTCACTCTTCATTATTGACAAACATACCATTCTAGCGTATAGATCTACTAAACTAATCCATATTTATGCTGATGTCCAAGAATTTGTCATTGTGGAGACAAATTTTAAGATGTATGTATATACAACTTCAAGATTACATTATGAGATTTTACACCTTTTTTCAAGGTATTTACTTGATTTCCTTGTCATGGCATTAGAGTCAAACAGAATATGCTGTCAGCCTTTGCACTTAAAATTTTTGTTTTGTTATATTATTGTAATATATGTTTGTGCTTTGAATATGCAACTTTCACATTGTTTTGCATACAATCCGAGTCCATAAAGATGTGAACTAATTTTGCTACTCTGAAGAGATTCTTCAATCTGATATGTAATTTGGAAGTTAATTATGTTATTTTACTTATGTAGACAGTCCTTAACCTGATAGAATATGAAGCCAATATTCTTATTTGTTTTTGCTAATGAAGGTATATCTATGAATTATAAGTAGGTAGCATCAATCTATAGGCGATAGAGATATCAGGACTTAAGGATGCCTTGCAATTCCATGTTAAACAAATTCTAAATGATATCTAGATTTACATTTTCTCAAGAAAAGCCCTCACAAGTTTGCATGCATGCCAAAGCACGCAGACAAAAGAATATTGAGGAAGGGGGAACACAGAGAGAAGAGGTAAGGGAGAATTTGGCTAAACAATCCTTGGATAAGGATGGTCCTCCATGTAGAAGCTATCTTAACATCCATGTATGATCATATATAGGTAAAGAGAATACCGGTAATGCATGTCAGTGCCCATTGCGTGAGCTGTGAAACATGGAAACTAGCCACCCATCTATGTTTGAGCTATAGTAAGAACGTAGAGGCTAAAAATGTGAAATACACTTGACCAAAAACATAAGCAAAAAGAAAAAAGTACATAGAATTGTTTTCAAGCAAACATCTCGAAGTATGTAGAACTTAATTGTTATATATTTTTCTATTTAAACATCCATTATGGCTTAGGTTGACCCACACTTAAAAAATAAAGTGTTTTCTACATATGACCAAATAAAGTGTTTATCTAGATTTACATTTTCTCAAGAAAATGCCCTCACAGTTTGCATGCATGCCAAAGCACGCAGACAAAAGAATATTGAGGAAGGGGGAACACAGAGAGAAGAGGTAAGGGAGAATTTGGCTAAACAATCCTTGGATAAGGATGGTCCTCCATGTGGAAGCTATCTTAACATCCATGTATGATGATCATATATAGCTAAAGAGAATACCGGTAATGCATGTCAGTGCCCATTGCGTGAGCTGTGAATCATGGAAACTAGCCACCCATCTATGTTTGAGCTATAGTAAGAACGTAGAGGCTAAAAATGTGAAATACACTTGACCAAAAACATAAGCAAAAAAGAAAAAAGTACATAGAATTATTTTCAAGCAAACATCTAGAAGTATGTTGAACTTAATTGTTATATATTTTTCTATTTAAACATCCATTATGGCTTAGGTTGACCCACACTTAAAAAATAAAATGTTTTCTACATATGACCAAATAAAGGTTGCACAATTTAAAGATTTGTTCTACCATGGCTGGAACCACCAGTGTACATGTGGCACAAGACTAAGTGGACTGGTAAACCTTGTTGGCAAATTGTGAAGCATACATCGTCTCATTGAACCATCAAGGCAGATAACTCTAGTGGATGAAAAGGAGCTGAAGGCACTTCATGAGCAAGATAGAATGCTGGGAATGAAGGGTGGATAACCTGGACATGCTGCACAGTAGCTTTATGGATGGTTCTCCATTCTTTTCCAATATGCTAAACTTCCCCCAAAATAAGAGGCACAATTACTTGCATTTTAAATGGTTTTGTGGGCTTGAAAGCTGCTTTAGTCACATAATTTTTATTTGGATTAACTCAAAAATTATTTCATAAGCCTGTTTGTTTTATTGCAGTGGCTCTTTTAGCAGCCTGTGAGGATGAACAATTATGAAGCTATACAAATGTTATCTAAATAATCACTCATATTACAAAAGCCCCAAATACGACAACCAAATGATATTAGAACACCTAACCATATTCTTTTTATGTTTTTAAATCAATGATGAATTAAACCTATCAAATTTGAGATTATTTAGTAATATCATCATATGGGACACTTACGAGTTGTGCTATAAATCAGGGCAGTACAGATTTGTGTCTCAAAATGACCCTCTGATATGATTAGAAATGCCTATCTCACACACATTTTAACAAGAAAAATATATACAATACCAAGGCAATGTTCAATGAAATACCCTTCTCACATTCATTTTCAAATGAAATATGTATACAATCACCAGGGGCATACCCTTTACCAGATCCTAGGTAAATAGAACCACTGATTCAAAACCTTAATGCAATTACAAAAAGAAAGAGCCTCAGACCAGATTCCAGCTCACTAGAAACAATGACCCGATGCCTTAAAAGTCCTCATCCAATTTAAATACATGATGCCCCTCAGTATTGCTCAAACTAGACATTACATTAGCCTTTTGGTACTCCCCAACCCTCTTCTCAAAGAAATTTGTCTTTCCCCTGCAAAATGATATTACAAATTAAAATTAAACATTACAACATGCCTAGTTTTTTCAAATAAAAACACTACTCCATCAAATACTTACTGAAGAGAGATCAACTCCATCCAATCAAACGGATTCTGGACTTTATACACCTTACTATACCCCAGTGCAATCTAAACATCAAGAAGTTTTTGTCAGATCATACCTACAAATTTCTTATTAAGGAAAATCAATTAAAACCAAAATTATGTAAGCGTATGTGTACAAAAACTACTTACCAACAACCTATCAGCAACAAATTCTATATATTGACTCATAAGTTTGGCATTCATTCCCACTAGATCACATGGAAGAGCATCACATACAAATTCTTTTTCAATATCAACAGCATCACAGACTATTTCCCTCACTCTGTCCTCACTCAACTTGTGATTCAATAAGCTGCAAACCGATATTAACACAAAAAAGTGACACTCCACCAAAATTAATGATAAATCCAGGAGAATTATTACATCAACAAACAACATCTGAATTTCTGAACCAACACACCTGTAGAGCAAGCAAGCAAAGTCACAATGAAGACCTTCATCTCTTGAAATGAGCTCATTTGAGAAAGTTAGACCCGGCATCAGTCCCCTTTTCTTCAACCAAAATATTGAACAAAAGCTGCAAGCATATCCCACATCAGACAAAATCACCAGAAAACATAAAATATAAGCAATGCATTAGGAGAGGTTGATGGACACACCTGCCAGAGAAGAATATGCCTTCCACACAAGCAAATGCAAGAATCCTTTCAGCAAAGCTTTCAGAGCTGAAATACATAGAGGACTAATTATTAGACTTATGCATGGCAAAGGCTAAAAGTCACAAACAAAAGAAAAATGCATATATTACCTATCAATCCATCGAAGAGCCCAATCTGCCTTTCTTGTCACACAAGGAACAGTTTCAATAGCATTGAACAAATGGGCCTTCTGCTTGGGGTCCTTGATGTAAGTCTCTAGCAAAAGACTATAAGTTTCTGGAGAGTGCACTTCAAGTAGTCAAACCAAGCCCCAACCAAGATCTTACAATTATAAAGACTAATAAAAATCTCTGCATAGCAAAGTAAAGCCGAAGCAGGGGTAGAAAAGGAAAATACCTGAATGAATATTCTCAATTGCAATTTGAAAACCATAAAATGCACGTGCCTACATAGACAACACATTGCATCTTGATTCGGATTTTGTAACTCATACAAGGAGGCTAAGAGCTATAAACAATACTAGATAGCACCCACGTTGAGTATTATCAATTAATATTATTTTCCATTTAATTAACCATTAAAAGCTACAAACATTTCCCGAGCCTTTAATTTGTTTAATTTATCTTCAATATCTTTCTGTTAAAAACCTTTTACCTCAGGAACTTGAATTTCTTTCATGAAGCGGCCAGCCAAATTCTCCAATACAATCCCATCAGAAGCAGCAAAAATGCCAAAACATGGCTGATAAAATGCCTCTCATCAGAGGACAACCTTTCCCAATGATGGACGTCCTGTGATAGATCCACTTCCTCTGCTGCAAAACCCCAACCAATAACCACTCATTAATATGAACTGTGTGCAAGCCCTTCACTGACAAGTGCCAGTGAAAATCCCCGGCTGAAAACATTGATAATAAGATGCCCTAGTAAATCAGAGTTTACAGCCATAAGCTTCATTTTTTATGGGATCCAGCCACCAAAATCATGTAATTGTACAGAGTCCCACGCATAAAGAGTTACATTATGATATCTATCTGATATGCGTCAAAGATATGATCAAAAACATCAAATTGTTTTAGTCACAGTCATTCAAAATCCATTTTAAGTTTTAACTAATCCAAAGCTCATTCTCCCATTCATATGTTTTGATCTGACCGATGAAACTCAGAGCTCAAATGAAAACGTTGATTTATTCATTCCGGGTCACTACCCACAAATGAAAAAATAAAATAAAAAAATAACATAGACATCATACAGAAATTCTTCATGACGTAGCTCCAAACTATGTAAACAAAAATACAATTACAAAAACAGTGACAAATGCATCAATTGATAAATCAAACGCATAACCCCAATTATAATAAATTACCGACAAAAAAAAAAAAAAATCAGCAAAGGTAGCTTGTTACAAATATGTGTACATGTACAAAGGTAACCCAAATCTAACGTCTGAAAAATGCAATCAAAGCCTGCTCCGTACCACCTTATAGGTGGTTCATGACCTGCCCAGAATTTCTTTTTAAAACAGTAAGCAAAACTATACAATAATTTACACAATTTATGTTGAAAATCTTTAATAAGAGGGAAAAAAGATACACTCAAACCCTTACCAGTCCAAAAACTAGCCTGCGCCTTCTTGTACATTTCCCAAACTTGCGGATACTTGATTGGGAACATACAAAATCTCTGTGGGTTTTCTGCCAACAGGGGTTCTTCAACAAGCATCACCATGACCGATCCGAGAACACTAACAAAAACAACAACAAAGAAGAAGAAGAATATTAAAGCCCTGTATATTTATTATAAAAATAAAATAAAACCCCTCTAATGGAGTACAAAATTAGGGACTATGGTTTGGGCACTAGATTCGTATGAACTAAAATTACCTCTTCTTAACAAATTTCTGAATTCCCCAAACGGCAAAGCAGGGCAAATTTTATCACAAGAACAGAGCCCTCTGCTTACGATGGATTTGCTTTGGCTAAATTTAGTACACAGATTCCAGTTTGAAGGTGGTCTCTATATACTCACTAGAGGGCTGAGATCGACGTCGCCTGGCCCCCTTGCGTGTTTGGATCGGAGGGTTCTTATTTGGTCTATGATTTCAAATTTAAAAATTTCAAATTTAAATAATGGTGATAGTTGGCGTGTCTTCTGTCGTCTCCTCAAAATTTTGTTTTGAGATTAAATTTGGCGGGATAGGATACGGCGGATGTCCAAATGATTGGGTTTAGGGTTTTCAAATTTTAAGATTGCTCTTTCAAGTATATAACAAACGTGGCGCCATACCTGTCATTTAAAGCTTTTTTGTAAAATAAAGGCATTTTCCCCTCCATGGAGGTAGGTAGTGTAGATTTGAAAAGCGGTGGTTTTGGTTTTGTTTTTATTTTCCCTCTACTTATATCTAGGAAGAGAGGAAATTGGAAACAATTGTAATGCTAATGAGAACTTGGGTTTTACAAATACAAGAGACAAATAGGGGAAGGGTGAACAAAACTTGGGAAAAATAGTTGAAAGGGATAATTTCAACTAGATTGTAATGTTTTTGTGGTGACATAGTTAAAATAGTTGTAATTGGTTCTAGCGATTATTGCATAGCATGAAATTGAGTTGTTGACCTTGTTTGTTTATTCTAAGATTTCAAAATTTTCATTCATTTTTTACAAATTTATTGTGAATCATTGAGAAATTGATCTCCTTTCTTAAAAGTTTAATAGACTGCACCTTGGAGATCGTAAAAACTAGAGGGTGTTAATAGAGACTTGTGTTGTCCCTCCATTATTATTAGGTCCTTTAAATGTTGAACAACACACCAAGTATAATGCAGTTCAATATACTGAGTCCATTGTAATGAATGTGTTGCATGAACCCTTATCTTTTCAATGCTCTATTAAATGCAATAAATAAGCGTTAAATATTCTTCTATATATGCTCGATTATTCATTTGGCATGGAGTTGCGTTAGTTAAAAGCGAATGAATTCTTCCCATTTATTAAAGGTTTTGAGCCGGTAGCAGATGAAGGTTTAGCTCCAATACCGGATGAAGGTTTTGAGCGGTACGGATGAAGGTTTAGCTCTAATACCAAATGAAGGAAGTAAGATGCAAGCAAGGTAAACAGAGAGGAGAGAGATATACACACAATATTGTGGAAAACAAATTGCTTGTATTAAAATTTCGCCAAAGCTTCACTACTCAATTTCTCCTTACAAAATGCATACAAATGCCTCAAATATATAGAGGTCTTTCAAAGAGATAGCTTCATGAGCAAGCTAGAAAACATTAAATGTGCTTGGGTGGGAGAGAAGATTTTACAATTAATTGGAAATATTCTCCAAATCCTTTGTGTTGACAAAATTTGTCGACTAAAATAAGGTAGTTGAGATTACACAAATCCCAACACTCCCCTAATCTTAACTACCATGCAACTACACCAAGACATTCTCTAAGATACACAAAAGTATCCTTTGGTAAAGGCTTCGTGAAAATGTCGGCAAACTAGTCTTCAGACCTACAAAAGTCCAGATATATCTTGCCATTGTTGACAAGCTCCCTGATGAAGTGATATTTGGTGTCGATGTGCTTGCTCCGCTTGTGGAACACATGATTCTTTGATGTGCAACTATTGAATTGTTATCGCAGAATATTTGTGTTGCTTCTTCTTGATAGTGTTCCAAATCTACTAGAACTCTCCTCATCCATATTGCCTGATAGGTTGTTGTTGTGGCTGCTACATACTCTGCTTCTGCGGATGAGAGAGTGACAATGGGCTACTTCTTGGATGCCCATGAGACTGCACCTGAACCAAAATTAAATACATAGTCGGACGTGTTTTTCCTATCATCAATGCTACCTGCACAGTCATTGTCCGTGTATCCAATTAATCTGAAATCATCAGATGGTGCATACCAAATTCCATAATTTGTAGTACTAACAACATATCTTAGTATCCTTTTTCTTCAAGCCAATGTGATTCTTTGGGAGTCTCCATGAACCTTGAGATGAGACTGACTCCATACATGATGTTTGGCCTTGTTGTCATCAAGTACATCAGACTTCCAACAAGTCTTTTGTACAATGTTGGATCAACATTGGATCCCTTATCCTCTTTGCTTAATTTGAGACCCATAACAATTGGTGTTGTTGTTGGATTACTTTTCAGCATATTAAATCTCTTCAACACATCATTTGCATACTTGGATTGACATATGAATATGCCTTCTTCAGATTGAGTCACTTTTATGCCTAAAAGTATTTCATCAACCCTAGATCTATCATTTCGAATTCCTTCTTCATGGTTGACTTAAACAAGACAATAAGCAGATTTCAGGTGAATATGATGCATGAGCATCAAGTGCTAAAGTGTAATAAGGTCATATGAGACCATTAAAACATGTTAGTCTATGTGGTCTAGGTCTAGTCATGTTGATTTCCCTCAAAAAACACTCGTTCAAATTTGTCAAGATTTTAATAAGTGTTTTTAAGCTTGTAATAAGGCCTAATATATGTATAATGGCCAAAAATATGTAACAGTGGATAAATAAGACTTGGAATCCTCATTTCCAGGTGGGATTAGAGTAGTTGTATGGATTTACAAGAATTAATGGTCTTACCTAAAGCTAGAAAGGCAGTTGAGTCTTCTTAGGGAGTTGTTGAGCTTATTTGGGAGTCAAATATATCACCTAGCTAGGCTAGTTAAGAGAGGAAGAGAGATGTATTCGAATGGCACGGTCAAGGAAATATCCTAAAAACATGTAATGAGAGCAGATCATGATTAATAAAGGTGTGGAAGGACATTGCAGGTAAGATTTTGTGAGTAATTTGCATGAATTATGGCTCTTGAATGAATTGTGCATAATATACTTTGTTACGATCGAATGATGGTAGTATAATCAACTTAAGAAGGGTTTTGGAGAAGCTGTGAAAGCATGAAAATGTGAAGAGGGGTAGCACTAACACATACGAATTGTTATATCCCTTGAATTTGTGAAATATGTCTTGTAGCTCAATTTGTTTACTCTCGGGGCAAAACTAGGGCCTTGTGCCATTTCAATTCTATCTTGTCAATTTTTTGAAATTTTGTGAGCATCTCTCGCCCAAGTGATATCGAGGGTTCGCCAAATATTGAGACTCAATTTGCACATGTGATGAAGACATATGTTGGATTACAGGTAAATTGTGCAAGTGCAGCATGATTTGAAAAGGAAATAAGGGCATGAGGAGGGTAATGAACGATTCAAACCTCTAAACTTTGTAGACAACATATTATTGATATTCTGAGGTGGATCTAATAAATTTCGGTGAAATTATGCTCGTAAGTGTTTATTGTTATTGTTTAGGGTTAAAGTAGGCCTAAAAATACCTAGAATTAGGAGTATAGAGGTACAATTTTGTACAAAGGAATAAACCTTGAAGCTTAGGTATATTTAAGAGCTCCTTAAAGTGAGTCTAGACTCCTTGTTGAAATGTATGGTTGTTACATGAAGAACTATGATAATTGAGTCTTTGGAGGTAAGGAGAGTTAGTAGTCAAAAGACCTAGAGAAGAGAACCATGTTGCAATGGAATTGCATGTCTCCGAGATAAAAAGGTCTAAACACCTTGACAAAGGATATATAAGGTGGGAGAAGAGTGTATATATTGATACGTCACCTTAGGCCAAGCTTTGGGCATATGAGTCATTAGAGACCTGGTTAGACTATACCTAGTGTCTTGAGAAGAATGTATGGTTAAAGGTTAAGAACTTGGGTGAATTAAGGCATGAGGATTGGAGAGTTAAAGGTGTAAAGAAGCGGTCTTGAGGACAAATTAAGGGTAGGGAATCTAGGATCAGAGTGCCATAGGTAACCTTTACAACTTTTGTTTCATCCATATAGTTTCCTACATGAAAACAAGGTTTTTAAGAGAGCAATGTACTTCAAGGTGTAATGAGCATACAAATGATGGTACAAAAGCTCATACATATGATCCTCGATGTAGGGGAGAGGTAAGTCAACCTTAGTAAGTTTTGAGTTTTTGTAACAAGAGATAGGCATTGTGAATGATAAGCCTTCAAACAAAATAGTATTATGCAAGTTCATAACCCCTGCACCAAATTGGTATCAAATTTGAGCTCTATTAGGATATTCTAATTTAATTCGCATTATTGCAGAGATTAAGACCTTTGGAAAGCATTTCAATTTGTCTATCTAATCATTATTGTGTAAGTTGTAAGATTGTTCACAGATGACTCCAAAGAGGCAAGAGAAAAATGAAATTGAGAAGAGAAGGCAGTTTCAGTTCCAACAAGAGGTACAGTCTATAAAAGATGACCTTGAAAAGATAATGAAACAAATGCAGGAAGGAATAAGAAGCCTTATCTACAAGGCACAAAGGTGGAACCTTCACATAAGGAAGGTTGTTAAATGGCCAATACAGGAACTTGTAGAGAGAAGAAGAAAAAATAGAGCAGTTGAGTGGAAGAAAAATAGTAAGAGAGAAGAAATGTTTTCAGGAGAAGAGTAACGTGGAGGGTTTCTCAAGGAGTAACCAAGAATGAAACTGCAAGAAATGCAACAAGGAAGAGAAGATATGCCAAAGGAGGAGGCATCCATGGAGACTAAGGAGTCTCAAAAGTTTACTTTTAACTATTTCTCTAAGTGGGTGTTTGTAGGTACAAAGGCCATAGAGGAAGAATGCCAAGTTGAGGCACTTAAACTTGAAGATGAAGAAGCACTAAATTGTCAGTTTGTGTACATGAGCTTGGAGCAACTGCAATAGTAAATACAAGCCTTGAAAAGTGCAATATTTGAAGACCAAATATATAAATACAACTACACCAAGCTATAAAAGAGTCGATTTCGAGTTGAGGAGACATGTGAACCTTCAAAACATGCAAACAAGTTGAGCTTCAATCTTGAATATTTCCATTTCATTGATCAAGTGAAACTAGCTTATAAAGAGACCAAATATGAACATGAGAAGCAAATGGTGGTAGCACAAGTGAAGGAAGTCATCAAGTCTTATGACTTCATCTTTAGTAATGTTCAAGAAGTTTTGACTACATGTAATTATGAGGAACACATGGTAGAGGTGAAGCTCGTGATGAAGAACATAGAAGAAGGTCAAGAAGAAAACAAGAAGACCAAAATTAAGAAGAGACAATACAAGTGCAGGTGTAGAGAGAAGCATGGAAGACAAAACATAAATGTCAAGTTAAGCAAAAGCAACAAGAATGAACTAGAAGTCAAGAAAGAAGAAGAGCTATTTGAGCAGGAGCTCATCTTTTTTCCACAAGGGCACTCTGATGCAGGAGCATAAAATGCTAAAGTGTAATAAGGTCATATGAGACCATTAAAACATGTTATTCTGGGTGGTCTAGGTCTAGTCATGTTGATTTCCCTCCAAAAAAACACTCATTCAAATTTGTCAAGATTTGAATAAGTGTTCTTAAGCTTGTAATAAGGCCTAATATGTGGATAATGGCCAAAAATATGTAAGAGTGGATAAATAAGACTTGGAATCCTCATTTCAGGTGGGATTAGAGTATTTTTACGGATTTACAAGCATTAACGGTCTTACCTAAAGTTAGAAAGGCAGTTAAGTCTTCTTAGGGAGTTGTTGAGCTTATTTGGGAGTCAAATATAGCACCTAGCTAGGCTAGTTAAGAGAGAGATGTATGTATTCGAATGGCACAGTGAAGGAAATATCCTAAAAACATGTAATGAGAGCATATCATGACTAATAAAGGTGTGGAAGGACATTACATGTAAGTTTTTGTGAGTAATTTGCATGAATTATGGCTATTGAATGAGCTATGCATAATATACTTTGTCATGGCCAAATGATGGTAGTATGACGGTCAACTTAAGAAGGGTTTTGGAGAAGCTGTGAAATCATGAAAATGTGAAGAGGGGTAGCACTAACACCTTTGAATTTTTATAGCCCTTGAATTTGTGAAAAATGTCTTGTAGCTCAATTTGTTTACTCTCAGGGTAAAACTAGGACCTTGTGCCATTTCAATTCTATCTTGTCAAATTTCTTGAAATTTTGTGAGCATCTCTGCCCAAGTGATATCTAGGGGTTCGCCAAATATTGAGACTCAATTCGCACATGCGATGAAGGCATATGTCGGATTATAGGATAAAGCGTAATGAGTGCACATTTGAAAAGGAAATAAGGTACATGAGGAGGGTAATGAGCGATTCAAACCTCTAAACTTTGTAGACAACATATTATTGATATTCGTGAGGTGGATCTAATAAATTTTAGGTGAAATTATGTTCATAAGTGTTTATTGTTATGGTTTAGGGTCAAACTAGGCCTAAAAATACCTAGAATCGGGAGTATAGAGGTACAATTTTGTACAAAGGAACAACCCCTAAAGCTTAGGTATATTTAAGAGTTCCTTAAAGTGATTATAGACTCTTTGTTGAAATGTGTGGTTTTACATGAAGAACTATGATAATTGAGTCTTTGGAGGTAAGGAGGGTTAGTAGTCAAAAGACCTAGAAGAGAACCATGTTGCAATGGTAGTGCATGTCTACATGAGATTAAAAAAGGTCTAAACACCTTAACAAAGGATATATAAGGTGGGAGAAGAGTGTATATACTGATTCATCACCTTAGGCCAAGCTTTGGGCATATGAGTCATTAAAGACCTAGTTAGACTATACCTAGTGTATTGAGAAGAATGTATGGTTAAAGGTTGAGAACTTGGGTGAACGAAAACATAAGGATTGGAGAATTAAAGGTGTAAAGGAGCAGACTTGAGGATAGATTAAGAGTAGGGAATCTAGGATCGGGTGCCACATGTAACCTTAACAACTTTTGTTTCGTCCATATAGTTTCCTACAAGAGAACAAGGTTTCTATGAGAAAAATGCACTTCAAGGTGTTAGGAGCATACAAATGATGTTATAGAACCTCATACATATGATCCTCGGTGGAGGGGAGAGGTAAGTCGGCCTTAGTAAGTTTCAAGTTCTTATAATAAGAGATAGGCATTGTGAATGATAAGCCTTCAAACAAGATAGTATTGTGTAAGTTCATAACCCCGCAATGACAGAATATGAGGTCATCAACATACAAACAAACTATTAGAATCTGACCTCTATTGTTCATCTTGATGTATAGGGTTGGCTCATTCTTTGCTTTTGTTGAATCCATTTTACAAAAATATGAATCTATTCTGTTGTACCAAGCTCTCGGAGCTTGCTTTAGGCCATACAATGCCTTTTTCAATCTACAGACTTTATGCTCTTGTCCATATATTTCATATCTAGGTGGTTGTTGAACATAAACTTCTTCTTCTAGAAAACCATTCAAGAATGTTGACTTGACATCCATTTGGTATATTTTCTGTTGTTCTGAGTTGTTATGGCTAAGACAGTTCTAATTGTGTCAAGTCTAGCCACCGGTGCAAAGGTTTCATTGTAATCAATTTCGGGTTGTTGTGAAAATCCCTTTGCCACTAACCTTTCCTTGTGCTTTTCCACATTACCATCTGCATTGAATTTGGTCTTATAGACCCACTTAACACCAATAACATCCTTGCCTTCTAGCAGATTGACTAAGTCCCAAGTTTGATTCTTCTCAATAGAATCCATTTCTTCATCCATAGCTTCTATCCATTCTTCATTTTCTACAACATCTTCAAAATAAATAGGATCATCTTGTGAAAATAATGCAAAATTAGAGTATAACTCTTCGTCTTGCTCAACTTGATCATATATCTCCCTCAAACTTCTTGTCTTCTTGGAAGAATTTCTAAAACGAGACATGAGTTCTGCCAATGTTGGGTTGGATGAATCACTATTTTGTGGACTTGTAGTTCCTGCATGCCCTAAGGCTTCACCAGGCTGAAAGTTTGTTCTAGGTCTCCATATTTTATGTGGAGTAGGTGTCCTAAAATTATCTCTTGAGTGAGTTCTTTGAGGTTGTCAGAAGGCGGGTGCATTTTGAGGAGTTACTATTGTACTCTATTGACCACAGGCCATGAGACGGGAGTTACCTGCTAGGGCAAACCCTTGTGGAGCTAGTTGATTGTCCGTGTACCATTTTCTTCAACTTCATATTCTTCATGAGATACCTCTACAAAGATATATGGATCTTTATCAATACTTCCATCCCAGGCTTCATTCTCTATAAAATCAACATCTCTGCTGATAATAGCCTTCTTGGTGATGGGATTATATAGCTTATAGGCCTTTGATTGCTCATTGTAACCAACAAAATGTAATTTTCACCTCTATCATCTAGTTTATTTCTCAATTATTTAGGTACTAGTGCATACACAACACATCCAAACACTCTTAAGTGTGTAACATTGTGCTTTCTTCCACTCCATGCTTCTTGAGGAACCTTGTCCATGACACTTTTCGTTGGGCACCTGTTCGATAGGTAGGCTACACATGCAACCGCTTCTGCCCAATACTCATTTGGAAAGTGTTTTGCCTTCAGTAGACTCCTGGCCATGTCCATGAGAGTCCTATTCTTTCTTTCTGCTACACCATTTTGTTGAGGTGTATACTTTGTTGTTAGTTGCTTGTGTATTCCATTTGCCTTGAGAAAATTTAAAAATTCATTTGAGATATACTCACCACCTCTGTCTGATCTCAACACTTTGATAAAATGACCACTTTGCTTCTCTATGAGGGCCTTGAATTCCTTAAAAATCTCAAAAACATCTTATTTTTGCTTTAGGAAGTATACCCATGTCTTCCTACTGAATTCGTCGATGAAAATAAAAAAATACATGCTTCTACCTATTGAGGGTGTATGCATAGGTCCACATAAATTTGTGTAGACGATTTCAAGAGGCTCTTGAGCTTTATATGTCTTTCCAACCGAAAAACTTTCCATGTGCTACTTTGTGAGAATGCAACTTTGGCATGGCATTTCAGGCGGATCGATCAATGGTATTCCATTCACCATGTTCTTCTTGTGGAGAAAATTTATGCCATTAAAATGTAAGTGTCCAAGCCTTAAATGCCAAATCCAAGCCTGATTTTCCTTATTGACTTGGAGTGCATATGGAGATGTCATGCTTGGAAATCCTCTTTCAGTGAGGTCTTGACATTCCATAGGTGATTTAGAGTTAGCACCCGCTAGGCTTAAAAATCCTTCTTGAAAATATTTTTCTTCACCCATCTTTGAAAAATTCCTAGCACCCGCTAGGCTTGAAAGACTTTCTTGAGAATTTTTGCACATCTTGACTTGAGGGAACCTTAGCACCCACTAAGGTTGAGAACCCTCCTTGAATTTTTTTTTCTTCCTTGCTTGGAAGAACCTTAGCACTCGATAGGGTTAAGGAACATCCTTGAGAAATTTTTGTTTTTCTTGGCTTGGAGGAACCTTAGCACCCGCTAGGCTTGAGAAGTCTCCTTGAATTTGTTTTTGATCTTCTTCCTTTGGAAGATGCCTAGCACCCACTAGGCTTGAGGAACCTCATTTATATTTTTTTAACTCCATTTTTTTTTTAGAGCTAGCAACCGCTAGGCTCCGAGATAATCCTTCGATGAGATCTCCATGACCCATACAAGAATAAGAGCTAGTGCTCACTAAGCTCAAATCACTTTGTATTTTCAATGGGAACATTCTATTTCTTGTCATTTCCACCTTGGCTATCAACCTATTGCTTGGATTTCGATCCAAAATAATACATTCTCCTTCCTCAAAATACACTTTGTAGCCTTTCTGTATCAATTGACCTATGCTCATGAGGTTGTGTTTCAACCCAGGGACATAATAAACATCAGAATGAACTTCTTTTCTCCTTGTTTTGTCTTAATATTTATGGTCCCTTTTCCAATTACTAAAACTTTGTTGTCATTACCCAGTTTTACCTCTGACTGGACAAATTCGTCCATGCTAGAAAACAATTCTTTTGAACCTGTCATGTGGTTACTACAACCAGAATCCAAGAACCATACATCTTTTGTGCTCTCTTGAGCAACATGACAAGTAATAAACATAGAACTATGATTTGAACTTCCAAAATTACATTCTTTTGAAAAAAATATGCTTTGTTTTCTTAAATCATTGTCTTTTTGACATTCAGTAGCATAATGCCCATACTTTTTACAATAATGACATTGTATATTAGATTTGTCATACCTTTCTTCCTGTGACTAGTTATGATAATGATTGTGAGAGGAGTTTCTACCTTTTCCTCTACTTGAAAACTCACTTGAGCTGGATCTGGAGTTGTCTTGATCACTTGAATGTGGAGATCTACCTCCTCTTGCATGAAATCTTCCTCTTCTGTTTGCAAATCTTCCTCTACCTCTGCTAACTGAAACTTGGCTCTTAAAGGCATGTTCTAAAGAGGAACTTCTAGATCTATTAAGTCTTTATTCATGGGATAACAGAGATCCCATTAGCTCATCTACAGAGAGTTGAGTCAAATCCTTGGACTCTTCAATGACAACAACAATGGAGTCGAACTTGGTTGGTAGACTCCTAAGGATTTTTTCTATGATCCTCTAGTCTTCTAAGGTCTCTCCATGGGACCTAATTTGATTTACTACACCCATCACATGGGTAAAAAATGAATCAACACTATCAGACTCTCTCATTTGAATATTCTCAAAATCTCTCCTCAACATTTGTAGTTTGGAAAGTTTTACCTTATTGGTGCCTTGATAGGTAGTTTCTAGGATATCCCATGCTTGCTTAGACCTAGTGGTTGCGGCTACTCTAGAGAATATAGACATGTCTAGACCTTGTTGTATAAAAACTAGAGCTTTTGTGTCCCTTTTCCTATTTTCCTTAAGCAGATCCTTGTCTGCTTGTGACAAAGCATTATATGTTGCTTGATCTTGTGGTTCAAGGAAGCCATTTTCGACAAGCTCCCAAGTATCTTGACTGTAGAAAAGGGTTTTCATTCTAATAGCCCAATAATCATAGTTTTTTCCATTAAAAATAGGGATTTGGGGTTGGATTAGACTATCGCCAATGCAACCATGTCTAAAAATGTAAAACATGATTTAAACAATAAAAATCGCATAGACTTAAAAGAGCAAAGCTGCGTGACTGTGACAAAAACGTGAACAACATCTACGTTGGTCCTGAAATCGAGCACCTAGAATGAGAATTTTCGCTTTGATACCAAATGAAGGGTTTGAGCCAGTACTGCTGAAGGTTTGGCTCGATACCATATGAAGGAAGTAGGATGCAAGGTGTAAGGTAAAGCAGAGGAGAGAGATATACAAATAATATTGTGGAAAATACAATGTTTGCATTAAAATTTTGCCAAAGTTTCACTGTTCGTTTTCTCCTTAAAAATGAATTCAAATGCCTCGAATATATAGAGGACTTTCAAAGAGAGATTCATGAGAAATCTAGAAAATATTAAATGTGCTTGGGTGGGAGAGAATATGTTACAATTAATTGGAAACATTCTCCGGGTCCTTTGTCTTTGACAAAATCATGGAGACTTAAATAAGGTAGTTGAGATTACACAAATCCCAACATTTATAACTCAATATAATATCCTCTCATGATCATTCATTCATCCTTAATGAACTTAAATGTATTTATAAACTTGTTTTCATATTGAGACCATATTGGCGTTCATGCCAACACACAATGGATGAAATAGGCCAATATATAAATGCCACAAACCTTGAGGCACCCAAATCAATGTTCGAAAGGGCCCACAAAAAAGGTGGTACTAGAGATACAATGGTATGATTCAAGTAGATAAGAACCATATTGCTAAGATTTTAGGAACATGTCCACAAAAAGGTAAATATATGGAGGAGAGAGAAAATAGGGAGGATACATAAACATGAAGAAGGGAACAGTAAGGTCAAATAGAGAAGAATAAAGAGTCGTCGGGAAAGAAAGTTCGAACAAAATGCAAGGAATGTGTAGAAATTCAAACAAACATGTAAGGAACACATGCCAACAAGAGCCTAATTCAGACCAATGGTAAAAAACACACAAATACACTATCACCATAACAATTGACTAGTCTTTTGCCAAAATTAGGTCTTTGGTAGATTTTGGTGATTTTCGCATCAAAAGTGCGAGTGTCTTTTGGCTTGAATTTTTTAGGTTGTCACCCAAATTAGCTAAAGCTTATCTGTTCTTATTTATTTCTATCACGGCAAGGTGGACCTTGCCTAGGATAAGAATGGACCAATTATTGGATCTTGGTTGGAAATTCCTTCTACCTATTGCTTTGGGTAATCTATAAAGCATTGTTTAACATCATAATCGCTAATGATAGGATGCATTTTTACGTTAACACTCTTGCATCAAAAAAATAGTGCCATTTTAGAGGTGTTTTTGGTGACATTTTTCACATCATGCACTATTTAACATTAGTAAATTATGATAGGGAACATTGCATCGGAGTTCTAAATTTCAAGTTATGTGATCTTTTGGAATACATTGTTTTGTGTTGGAGATTTTTCATCATCATATTTTGCATTAAGGAGATTGACAACAAAAACATGTCATTATATTTTTCATTAGGGAGTTTGTGTCGGGTAGTTAAAATATGCTCGATGTGGTTATTACATTTTCTTTCTTCTAATATTGAATCTCAAATTGTTCAAGAATTAGATGTCGCCATATTCAACAAAATGCATTATGTACAATCATGTTGTATAGACATGAATGTTTGCATAATATATTTGGGTGTTGAAGCATTTGTACAACATTCCACTCTTCCTAAGAATTCAAAATAATTGGTTGAACCATAGAAGCGAAGCATGCACAAATATATCAGTTTTTACATGCATTGTGGAATTTGAACAAGGACATGAGAGATAAAACCACTCGAACCTCACATTTTCTAATATGAAAGTGTTTTTTTCCTGAAAATAATTCATATAATTACTATAGATTTCATTGTGTGTCATACTAGTAGAGTGTATTATCATTCGACTTGAATGCTCCAAGAAATTTCTTGAAACAAAACTCACAAAATAATACCTATTCTTGAAATTTCTCGAAATATAATCAGTTCTATAAATTTCTCCCCCTATTATTTTGAAATAAAACTCTTTATCTTTTCTATAAATTATTCTCTTCATCCTCTTTCTTTCCGTCACATATTCAAAATTCCAAACAACACCCAATTACTCAAAAATAATACATTTTCCCTTTAAAATTATTATTTATAAACATGTCGGTGAAATAAAAGTCTTTTTGAATGTGTTCATTGACTTTTAGGTGATTTTAAAAAATTATAGTATGTTCGATGTAAATCTTGAAGCAAGAACAATTCCAATGCAATTATGTCATGTATAGCATCAATGTTTTGAATATGGTTTTGAATGATATTTAATTTGAAAATTTTGTTAGCTTTGACACAAAAAAGTAACACAAATTAGTGTTGGGAATTTTTTAAAACATGTGCCACTATTTTTGTAGTTCTCGACAATGTTTGTGTCAAATTGTGTAATGGAAAAAGTAATGTAATTTTGTATCGGAACTACAAAAAAACACAATTTTGACGTTAGTTGTGATGTTAAACATTAAAAATCTACTAGTAAGAGTTTAGGTAACACACATGAGACCTTATGTTTGAGAGGTTTTAAGAGTCGTGAGATTGTGTTTATGTGAGAAAATATAGATTCAAATATCATAAAACAAGGTATATATAAAAAGGGTTGTATTTTAAGTGGTATGAATAATGGAAAAGTGAATTTTTCAAGCTCCTAACAATAAAATGACAAAGTATGTAGGGTATCTAATTTTTTTGAACCGGCATACCTTTTGTAATGCCCCGAATTTAGTACAAGGCAATTGACAATGTCAATAGATATAATTTTTCATACATTGGGAACAAAAACATGTAATTCGATCCTTCTCATAACTTTCCACCTTCTTATTAGTTTTTAGTCTATTGGGTTAACCCTAATTTTCTAATCTCCATTCTCAAAATCACTTACAATCTACACGGGAACTTCCTAAACATCTATATAAACATCTTTCCATTTGGTGTTTCTTAGTTTGCATATCCTCTAGTATGGTATCACGTCCTTTTAGATAATTTTGTACATGACATTATCTCTTTTATAGTATCATTCTTGGGACCATTTACATTTTCATGGTATTGACATGTAAGATTCTAACAATCAGTTTCTAAATTCAGTACAAATCAAATTGGGGGTCACTTTCAAGTCAGCCCTAGGGTGGGAAATTAACAAAGTGACTCATATACAAGTAGATGTCCTCAAGGCTCTATAACCTACCTACACACATTAATCACCATCATTAGTATGTTTTCCATCGGGTTGCACCTCAATCCATATCAATCATGGTCAATGTTGTTAGCTCAAGAATTTTGATTTTAATTGGGTTTTGGATTATCCGATTATGTTTGGGGAATGGATTGCAATATATACTAACCTACTAGTTTTATGATTTTTGGAAAGATTCCCTTCTAGAACACTTTCTATGCCCCCTCAGTCGATTAAATCTTGGACATAGTTATTCAACTTCATACATCAACCTATTCGGTTCCCCTTAATGTAATGAAATTCACAATATTTAATTTCCTTATAACAAGAGGGATTAGGTTGAATTTCATCAAAAGGTTTAGTCTTTAGATACATGATCATGTTCACCTTTTCAAGTCAATGGAAGACATCCATCAAGGATTCACTCAACTAGGTTTGTTTTATTTTCTTAATATCATATTTTCGATGACCTCGGGGATGGTGATGTGAGGTGTTGTTTTGGATGTGTTTAGAGTCCTTGACTTTGTCTCCAACAACATTCTTATTTTTGTTTAAGAATTTTGGCTTATCTTATTTTTATAATCTTGATGATCCTTAGAGAAAATCTTAACCGATACTTTGGCTATAATGGATTTTTCAATTTATGTCTCCTTTTTGATAAATTCCTTGAGTGTCTTGACACAACATATTTGAAGATGAAATTTGATTTTAGATTGAGATTGGGGATGAAGATGATGACCAATAGTTTCTCCGAGATAGAGTAGGGAAAATGTATAATGAGGCTTTTTTATCTTAGCGAGAACCATAATTTTACATTGCATAGATCCAACATGGTAATATAAGTGTCAATATTGGAAGAAAAAATCTTCAAAAATTCTTAAACAAATTCTTATACAAGTTTTGGAAGGTAGTGATAGATCCTTTTAGTAGATGAAAGAACCATTCTAATGTTCCTTCCCCTATATTTCTTGGGAAGAGTCGATTGGTTATATGTATTTGCATACAACTTATTAAACAACCATAAAAATTAACATGCTCTCGAGGGTCACCCTTTCCCTTGCATTTCTTAAATTTAGGAGGTTCAAAGTAAGGGGAAAGGGGATTCAAAACATCTCTTGATCAAGGGGATAAATACTTAACTCCTTGAATTTATATCTTTTGTTATGGTTTTGTGCTCTCATTTGTAATCCTCGAAGGGCACCCTTCATAGCTTGCCATTTTTGGATAAATGGAGCGCCTTGGTTTGGTGATGTAGGTGGTGGAAAAAGGTTAGATTTGTTGGGGTCAAGGCCCGATTAGAGGATTTTTATTTCATTGTGAGGTATTTAGCACTTCAAGATCAATGTTGGAAGCCAAGTTGGCCAATTGGTGGTTCAACTATTAGATTTGGTTATGTAGGGCCTGGTTGTGATTACGAGGAGATTTCCATTGATCTTTGATAGTTTCTTCCTTGTCATGGTTTGTTTTAATTTAGGGATTTTAGGATCCATGTTATCACTAGTAGATTCATGATTTCGTTTTGTTGAGTTTGGGGGTTTGTCAAGGAGGAAGAGGGATCCTTTTTTATGATAATACTACACAAGTTTTCAAGATTAAAATTCATGGGTAGTTTAGCTCCTAAGTCCGTTATCATAAGGAGGCCATTGTCTTTATTCAAACAAATGAACTCTGGTCTATTTGGGAATGGTGTGGTTATATGTGTAATAAATCATTGTTGTCACTTTGTATCCATTGTGGTTGAAAAGGCTATCAATATCATTATTTTGATCACTACTATAAGAAAATGGATTGACTCTTATATTATCCTAGTTTCATCATGTATTGTGTCTTGTTATGGGTACCATTGTTTTTATTCGTAGTTTTTCTTATATAATCAAACAAATAATATGATCATAACTTAGCTAGCCAAATTAATGCATGAATGAATACGAGATGGATTGGTGCCTTATCACTCCAAAATAGATTCCCCTCTTTCTATATTTTATGTCCGATATATCAAACCTCTCTATATGTGCACCCTTCCAATATACCCACCGTGTGGAATAAATTCGTCCTCTTAATGTATGTGGTCATATATCGGAGAATCATTAATACAACTAAGATAATATTGGTATGTGTTACATAGAAAATATGTGAGAAGGATCCATCTTATCAATGACACCTACTCAAAGAGAGATATTTATACATGGGCGACAAGTTCCAATATACTTAAATTTTTTGAATTTAAGGATTTATGCTTAACAATCACAAGTGAATGGGTAAAAAGGGGATGGTAATGAGTGAAGTGTCCGTATTTGATCCGAAAACGGGTGTTTAACTTCTTTACTTTTAACCATTTCAAAGGATCTTCAATTTTAATCAACTTAAAAGGCCTTAATACTCCAAAATATTGATTAAAATATGATTTAGGACTGATTTTAAAACTAAAATTAAGTTTGTAATTTACTCAAAATTTCATTGTTTGATCAAAGCCCAAAAATCATTGTTTCCCAATTTACTTGATTTCTCTGAATTGTGCAATGTTGATTAATGGTTCATCCATATTCACATTATGAACTTAATTAATTGCAAGAAATCAAAAATTGAAAATAAAAATAAGAAAACAACACCAGATTGTTTATGGGTTTAGAATTCCTACGTCCTCGGGTTCGTTAAGAATCGATCCATTAATAATGTTATAATTGTAAATACAATAATCTTTACATTTAACCAATAATGAACCAAAACCTGTAAAAATTTGATATCAAACATATAAAGGACACTGACGTATCTCGACACTTTCCCTTTACCTTCCCGATCCACTTGCAATTGTGTTTCCCTTGGGTTCTATGTCTTTGTATGACTTCAGAAGCTAAAAAATCCATCATTAAAGCTCCAAAATGGGAAATTGACTACACCATTATGACCGTCTCAAATTTACGAGCAACTTCCATGTTTACTTTGAGCTCTGGTTTTGAACATAAGTGCTCAAAAATGCACTTTTCTAAAAGCTGCCCCCTTTGTTGCCTTGACATAGACCTATCACTGTCAACTTCAAATACTAGCAAGTCCATTTTATACTATTGGGAATTATATACACCACCGAACCCTTGGGTGATTTGGTTGGTGGACGTGTCTTAGGGCAAGGATTTCACCGGTTCGACCCTTATCTCCTATTCTTTTAAGCGACTTTGGGCTATTGTGGGGAGCTATCCCACATTGCTGCGAATTAGGTAGATTGGACTTTTAAATATAGAAAGCTTGCACAATGTGCATGTGGTTGTTGCCACACTTTGGAAATATTTTTCCCCACATTGTTTGGTGGGTTGGTTTAAATAGCCACACCATTAACCCATTGAGCATGCCACATATATATCTTTTGTGCTTTGTTGCACCCTCCCGCCATAAGGAAATCTAACCGAGCTCACGTGGGATTGATCGGCTGAGTTGTAAGGAAATCATTGGATAGTTTGGTTGAATTCTATATGCCAAGTTATATGGAGATAATCCCAAAGCGATCAATTCGACGGGTAATAAGTCATCCAGTGGGGAAGATAGCTTGGACCGTTGAGGATAATAAGATAAACTCGGTCATTGTGGTGATAAGCTTGAACAATGTGGTAAGCAATGTGATCAACTTAGTAGGGAGTTGATCACCCCACCGAGCTAATAAAATAGCTCGCCCTATAATGCATCATAGATCTGCAAGGTAATAATTCAACTCTCTAAACATATAATCCCACATTGGAGGAGTTTGAAAAATAATATGCATATATAAACGAAAAAATGATAATGGCAATATGAAATAGGCGACAAAGACACCCCTCCTACAAAAGAGTGTGCGGAACCTGGTTAAGGGCCCCCAACCAACAAAAAGCAGTGTCCATAAAATTTTCAAACATTTATCAAAGACCGAAGTTCATAACAACTTTTACCCATTTTAAAAACCTTTTTCTGTAGTGCCACATGTCGACGTGTCATTCGCATGTTGACTAGTTTTCAAACCGAGAATTTGACCGACGATAACTTTTGTGTTTGGACTCCGTTCACGGAGTTACGCATACCGTTGAAAAGGTCTCATAACACTCTACAATGTGGTTATGGTTTTAGAGATTTAGGAAACTTCTAACACCCAAAAAAATCCCCAGGATCATTATTATTATGTGATGATTCATAGGGACGATTCCTCATATTTCATTATTGTAACTATATTATACATTAGATGTAGTAGACCAAAACACGATGACTTTATCCATAAGCATGGTCTGCAGAGGCACCGCTAATCTTGAACACCATTGAGAAAAATAGATCATGAGTGTGTTTAGAACCATTTTTGATAGAATACACAAAAACAATATAGAATATATAATAAATTTTGTAAATATATAATGGATATTATATATTATACAACAAAAATTTACCTCTTTTAAGCCTTCAAGGAATTTGTATGCCTTGGTGAAATGGTTCGATTGGTTAGACTCAAAAACCTTGCACATAAATGTTAGAATTTTAATTTTTCGGTCTTCAACTCAAAGTAGCGGTTGCATAACAATTTATTATAATGCATAACAACAAAGTTTTAAGACTTGCAAGTCGAAAATGAATATTTGAAAAGATGCAACTAGTAGAACATGACATGGAAGCCAAAATTCCACTACACGATATAAATATGCTATGAAAATATCAAATACGCCACTATAGTATGTAGATATGCCACAAGAACAAAAATTACATTAAAATGTTCAAAAACATATCTAGCAAATCAAATATGCCAAAACAATGAGAAAATATGCCCTTTGCGGTGAACAAATGCACCACTATCATGAAAACATGTAAAATAGTGTCAAAACAAACCTATAAATACTAGCGGGTGAATCAAAGACAATGTTCTCGATGATGGATACATCAATACACAATACATGGATGTTGAAATGTAATAGGTTGGGAAAATCTAATTAACAGAGGGATTATTAATTCATAGGGAATTTGAATAATTCAATGCACTCTAACATGTGCAAAACAATAGTTAGTAATAGGAAAAGACAAAAAAATCAAGAAAAATGTTAACGGAAAAAGGAGCTTATCCCACTAGGTATGTTAATTGTATACATAAATTAGATTCAAACTTCAAGAAGGAAATACAACAATGAAATCCTATTCTAAATCATCAAATGTACCTCAAGATAGAGAAGAAGGAGAGAAACAAATTTACAAACATGAAATAATGTAAACCTCTTCTTGATGTAAGGATTTTCTCCTAATGAATGTATATGCTTGAATACCTATGCAAGAAATTCCTACAACATTTCTTTACAAAGAGGATTTGGATGTTTGCTTTGTCAAACAACCCAAAGGATAATCTCGAAAAGCAATGTTGCATTCATTTGATTATCATGAAGGATTGAAATATGATCTATTTCTATATTTTTTATGGATGAGGATGGTGGATTGTTTTATTTATTTTTAGGGGGTAGTGGAGGGTTTGGTGGATGAATAATTTTGGAGTATTTTTTAGGATATTTTTAAATGGAGGGTTTGAAAGGATTATTTTATTTGATAATGTAGGTGGGTAAAGAGTTTAGAGGATTTAGTAAATTGTCTTTAAAAATGGAGGATTTAAATGGATTATTTTATTTGATGATTTGAGGTTGGTGAAGACTTCGGAAGATTTAGGAGCGAATCTTTGAAAATAGAGGATTTGAATGGATTATTTTATGTATAATGAAGTTTTGTGAAGACTTTGTAATATTTAATGGACATAGTGGAGAACCTTGAAAAATGGAGGGGAAAGGGGGATTTGAGGTGGATTATTTTATTATTATGTGAATAGTTGGTGTAGGATTTAATTAGGTGAGGATACAATTAACTAATTAATATTGATTATTCATTTATTTAACTATTCATGGGTATTGTGGGATTAAAATGGGATGGAAGATTTAATTGATTTTTGTGGTGGTATAATTAGGGTGTCTACAATATGAATATTGACATTTTGTATAGGTGTCAAACTATCTAGAAAATCCTCTATTACTATTTACGCAAACTTGTTAAAAAATCACATGATTCACGTAAGACCTCCTCCTTTTCTACACATTTACCATTTTATTACACCAACTTAAGTATTATTTCATATCACACCTTATCATCTTCAACATTTCATATGAATTCCTTTCTTCCTTCCATCAACATGCGTGCAAACATTGAGCTACACACATATTCCTTCTCTTCCTTAAAAGAGACAAGTAAACTTATATTCATCCTTGATAAGTAATAAATCTTTCCTATCATAATGTTGAATTATTCTTAATAACACGTGAAAAAAATCCATTTGAATGATCTACATAAAATGCTTCATCCAATTTTATGTTTATCTAAAAAAATCACAAGGATTTGTTTATTTACCAACTTTTGATGGCCCTTCTATAACAACCACATTTTATATAGGTTTATATGTGTATTCTTCTTCAAAATCAATTTTTCTACCACCTTTGTAATAAACAAAAATATCCATTTTACCACTACTATTGACGATAAATTTACAATACTTACTTCGAATAACAAATCATTTGAGATACATTATTCCTTTGCATAGGTTGATAATATTTCTATCCTTGTTTTAACAACACTCTTTTAATCATGAGAGCCCATATTGAATTTGGTTCCTAAGAATACTCTGTAGATCCTATCGAATACTCATCTCTACTATGTGTATACAACTCAATCCTGTTGTGATTCCTTCGTTACATATTCGAAGAAACTCATGTGTTATTTCTAGTTTTTCCACACTTAAAACATGTTTTAGGGAATCATATTCCCTTCCTTTGCTAAATATTTTATTCCTCTAGATGGTCGTCGCCCTAAAGATCACTCATGTTAGTAGTCAATCCTAAATAACATTTTTTGACTTTCAATCAGTAGAAATTAAACGTGGCGCGGTGGTGGGTGGATAAACTAGTGGCGCGGTGGTCACGAGTTCTATTTTGGTGTCATCCCTCACGAATGTGCATGATGGATAGGCTCCGCCCTAGATGGGTAATATCTTCCTCTACACATAAATCCTAACTCTTGGTATTTCACATCGATGCACACATCACTAATTCCTCCTTCCTTTGATTGACATCTACCAACATCACTCCTAATGTCCATAAATATTTCTATCCCACACATAATACTATTTTATGATAGTTTTTGTTTCACGCGAAGTGCTAGACGTGATAGATTCTTCATTTTGAACCTCTTTCTACCACAATACCACATGACCCTTTAGATTTTTTTATTATTATTGGCAAATAGTTTTTGGACTATACCCTTGAGTACAAAAGATGGCCTAGGAGCCGAATAGTAATGAAAACTAGAGAAAAAAGGATCAGAATCCAAATGTGACAATGAAGCCCAAAGTAGCCAAAAAATAGCTACCCAAACAAGACAAAACAACAAAAACACTGCAAAAAAAGTAGAGAGACCGCAAAAAAACAACAAAAAAAAGCAGAAGAACAACTAAAGCATCTACAACTACTTCTTGGCAGCTTTGTCGATGTTGGTCTTGATATTCTTCCAGGATTTGAACATACCCAAAGTTGTCATGTGGGCAGCGTCAGTCTTATCCAGCTGATCAATGGTCCTTTTGCTTTCCTTATCATTGCCCCAAAGTGTTGCCGGAACTCCGCTGAGATTGGAGACACTTTTGACATGTTGCTCAATGAACTCCTCAATCGCACTAAAGATGGCCATATTGTAATCATGACGAGTTTTGGCCTTCCCTAAATGGGAGTCTAAGGAGTTCAGCTTCTTGTAGATATCATCAATCTGGCTATTATCAATATCCACCTCCTCCTCCTTCTTCCTCTTACCTTTCTGTTTTGCCAAGTTCTTAACCTCATCCTTCAACAGTTTCATATCAGCCTCTAAGGCTTCCAACCTTTTTGAAGAGCTTTCCATATGCACATCCCGGGGACTGGCACTGCTAATATTCAGTAGGTCATGTGCAATTTCAATTTCATGAGGACCCTTCCCCACAGCAAGAGTCTCAAGGTTAAGCTTTCTAGAAGCCCTGGTGACCGGTCTGGCCGAGGTGGAGGTGAAGTGGGGGGCGGGAGCAGCAGTAGGGGGAATGGAAGAAGAAGCCTGGATGGCCGGCGGGGGGTGACAACAGCGGTGGTGGCGGGCAAGAGAATGGAGAAATGGGGCTAGCAGCAGCAGAACCCGGCAGAGGGGGAACTGAGCTAGGAGAGGATGGGAGACCAGGATACTTAAGAAGACAACATTTATGCAGCAGCAAAATAAGCCCCTGGTGTAAAGGAACCACCGGGTATGCTTTTGAAACTCCAAAATGGAGCGCTCAAGAGAGTTCAACAAGTAATGGGGGAAACAAACCATGCGATTCCTACGGAAGTGGTTAAGAAAGATAAGGTGCTTAGCAGGTACAGTGACAAACCTTCCTTCCAAGGAAATGAACCGTATCATCATGCGAGTAACCTCATCATAAGGCAGAGGGATCGAGCTAACAAGCAGGCCCGCTGTAACGTAGATCAGCTTCTCAGATCCCTCCACAAATCTCCTCTCTTCAACATCTCTGTCGACCCTTTTGTTAAAAAAATGGTAGCCCTCCAAGCCAAGGCCGGTCGCTTCAGCAATAAGTTCCTCGTTGACCAAGATCTTCTACCCCCATATTCCATAGTCCGCTCCTTCCAATCCTTCGCAAAACGCACTGAGATGCTTTGATCATGCCCCTGAACCTTCTCCATGAAGTTGGTGATGCCACCCTTGCTGAGTATGCTCCATAGCTCAATATTATCCTTCCAGTCTGGGTCCGCACTAGGCTCAATTTGGCAAGGGGACCCCCATCTTCACTATGCTTAACTGTTTGCAACAAATTCCCAAATCCTTGTGAGCGCTGAAGCCAGTCTACTTTTTACTGTTGTAATCCGCACAATGTTGGAAATGAGAGCCGTTGCTTTTCCCACGAACGTCTGCGTGCCTGCTGATCTGAGCCTATGGAAAATTGCATGTGGGAATAATGGCCTTTTTGTTATCCCGCTCCCTATCATCAATCACATTACTATTGTCTTCGGTTTCGTGGAGCCTTGTATCCAACTTTTAGCAGACGTAGTGCAGCCCGCATGCGTGATTTTCAAATCAATGTAACTCCACTTGGAATTCCCCATATACTTCACACTATCTTGATTATTTGACATGATTTACATAATCATATTTTTTAAGTCAACACATGTGGGAGTTTTATTGATGCTGATCCACACCCAATAATCATAACTCATCTCAAGATATTGCGTGCGTATAGAAATCCACATGAATGTTGTTTTGAAGCTGCTTAGGGATGCTATTATTATCCCAAACAATGTGGTTAACATTAATGCCATAATTAGCAACGCATCTGCCAATTTATTACCCTCCCAGTAAGTATGCATGATCCTGATGTTATTGAATGTTTGACAAATACTTATGGACTCTGAGATAAAATCCTTGATGCTCCAACTTGGAGATGAGCACTGTTTAAGGAGATTAATGATATTCAGGGAGTCCCCTTCAATAATGAGGTTCTAGATATTTTGAGTCTGGGCAATTCTCAGGCCCCATAGAGCAGATAATGCTTCGGCAAAATGATTAGTTTGAATTCCCATTTTCCCAGCATACGCAAGCAATCAGATTACCTTTATGATCCCGTATCGCTCCTCCCCCTACCGCAATCCTAGGGTTCCCCTTAGAGGCCCCATCAAAGTTCAACTTATACCAATTAAAATCAGGAGGATGCCATTTAATCAAAGATCTATCAATGCTATTCCTGGGATTGCTCGACTATTGATAGTTCCAATCTGCCAATTGGATAAGATGTATTCTTCATTCTCTGGATATCTCTTGTTCTTGGGGGGTTTAAATCTAGTAATGTTCTCTTTGATACCATTAGAAATTTTACCAATACTAAGTTTATAGTTTTGCTTCTTATTTCTGAAGATAATATCATTTCTATCCTTCCATATCCTCCAGATTAAATGAGGGATAACCAACTTCTAGATCCTTTTGACAACACAATGCCTAAAGGGTGGGTTCCATTGAGTCCATAGCTGATTAAGATCCTTCGGCACCACCCAGAGAGCTTCAAATTTAGAGAGGGCAAAACTCCATATTCTGGTAGCATACTCACAATGTATGAACAGGTGGCTGATATCCTCATAATCTTTCTTACAAAGATGACACCTATTAGGGATTATAAATCCTCTTCTCATCAGGTTGTCAGTGGTAAGAATCCTGCCTCTGATAGCCAGCCAAAGGAAAAAATTTATTTTAGGAGTTAATTCAGTCATCCAAATCTTATTCCAATTGAACTCTGTTTGACTACTGTGGAAGAAATTATTATATCCAGTTTTGACAGAGTAATTCCCATCATTGGAATTATTCCATACCAGCTCATCCTTGGAATCCAACTGACTTAATGGAATAAGATCTAATTGATCTTGAAGGGAGGAAGTAATTTGCATCAGATCATTTCTCTCCACAGTAAGTTTTTTCCAATTCTTGCTGGTACCATTTCCCTCAATATAGTCCTTGATTTTAATGCCATACTTGCTTATAAGACTGTCCTTAACAATCCCAAATCTATCCATGAGATTGCCATTAAACCAATTATCCTCCCAGAAGTTTATGTCCCTACCATCCCCCACTTTCCATTTACTGCCCTGCTTGATGAAATTTCTGCTCTTGACCAGATTATTCCAAAAAATGGAACCATAGGGGAGGTGCTCATCTTGTAGGAAAGAGTACACAGTTTGATGATTTAGGTATTTTGCTTTGATTAAATCAATCCAGGGTTGTTTCTCAGATAGCATTCTCCAGCCCATTTTAGCAATGAGGGCCTCATTCATTTTCTCAATATCTTTTATACCCAGACCTCCCATAAACTTCGGGGTGCAAACCTTGTCCCAAGCCACTAAGTGAAATTTGAACTTCTCTTCCATGCCTTGCCATAAATTTTTTTTTCTGAATCCTTTCAATCTTATCTCTGAAGGAAGAGGGGATCTTGTAGAGTGACATGACATAAATGGGTAGATTTTGAAGAGTACTTTTAATGAGCAGCACTTACCAGCACTAGATAAAATGGCTCCTTTCCAACCAGCCATTTTTTTTTGGAATCTCTCCAATAAATCATCCCACACCTTGCAAGAGACTTTCCTAGTGCCGAGAGGAAGGCCCAAGTAAGTGGCTGGAAGCGCACTTATTTTACAACCCAAAATTTTAGCAATTTTAAGTTGCCTTTCCTCAGGAGTGTTGAAAAAGAAGATGGAGCTTTTATCATAATTGATCTCTTGCCTAGAAGTAGATTCATAGAGCCGCAGTAAAGCCTTGGTAGCCTTGGCTTCAATGACTGACGCTAAGAAGAAGAAGGATAGTGTCGTCCAGTAAATTGTTGATGGGAGACAACTTGACTGATGGAAGTGGGCTTAGAGCCATTTAAAAGCCCGTCATTAACTACTTTACCAATTGTTCTACTAAGGTTGTCAGCCAAAAGAATGAAGAGCAAGGGGGAGATAGGGTCCCCTTGCCTAAGTCCTCTGCTGCTAGTGAAAAAACCCACAGGCTCACCATTAACTACCACTGAGAATCTGGCCGTAGAGATACAAGCCTTAATAATTCTTCTAAATTTTTCCGGAAACCCAAATTTTGTTAAGACTTTGTCAAGGAAAACCCAAGAGACCTTGTCAAAAGCTTTATTCATATCAAGCTTGAGGACCATATTTGCCTTTTTATTATTTTCCATAGAATGTATGGTCTCGTGAACCATAATCACTCCATCTTGTATAATCCTGCCTTTGATGAAGCCACTCTGCTGCCTTGAGATAAGTTCATTCATAATGAGCTGAAGCCTAGTAGTAATAATTTTGGTAAAAATTCTATAGATGGCATTCACAAGGCTGATAGGTCTGAAGTCTTTGAAATCTTTAGCATCCATTTTTTTGGGGGCCAACACAATGTGAGTGTTATTAAGCTCTTTCAAAAGATTTCCCATTCTATAGAATTCATTCACCACTCTGAGAAGATCCTCCGAATAGATTTCCCAAAATTTCTGGAAAAATTTATGGAGAACCCATCCGGACCAGGAGCCTTGTCACCCTCTAAAGCAAATACAACCTTTTGCAGCTCTTCAAGCGTGACCACTTTGGTGATACTTCTAAATTTCTGTTCCTCAATTTTATCTTGGGGAATGGCCTCCAACATAAAAGAAATAGCTTCAGAATTGATGATATTCCTCTCCTCAAGAAGTTTTTTATAAAAATCAAGCGCTTCTTTCTTGATGCTATTGGGATCTTTTATGATATTTCCGTTGTTTTTAGAAACTTCTAAGATCCTATTACAGGCTCTGTGCTTCAAAGTGGTCATATGAAAGAACTTCGTATTCTGTCTCCCTCTTTAAGCCAAATAGCTCTAGATTTAAGTCTCCATAAAGATTCCTCTCTACTGCAGATCGTATGCAACTCTGAAAGAATATTCTTTTCATTAACTTCATCTTTAGCCGATCTCCCCATAGTATCCATTTTTATTTCCAGATCCTGAAGTTTTTGTTTTAACTTTTTTTTATTATCAAACACATTACCAAAAACGCTTTTATTCCAGATTTTGACTTGCTTTTTGACATTTTTGAGCTTTTGAACCAATCTAAATTGAGCAGTGCCTTCACCATTCCATCCCCACCATTCTTTTATCTTGTCATAGATATTGTCATGCTCCATCCACATATTTTCAAATTTGAATGAGCTTCTGGTGGGTTTAGTCCAATTGAGAAAATTTAAAGCAATCGGATTGTGATCCGATCCAACTCTGGGCAAGGAAGAGAGGTGGAAGTCTTGACTGAGAATCCAGCTCGCTGAAATTAGTGCCCTATCCAATCTCACCTGGATAAACTCCTTTCCCAACCTTCTATTATTCCAAGTGTATTTATTCCCATGAAGATCCACATCTAAGAGGTTATGTTCAGCAATAAAATCAGCAAAATCCTCCATACCAGTAGAAAAGCTGGAGGTACCTCCATACTTTTCACCTAGGTTTAGTGGGGAGTTGAAATCCCCCATAATAAGCCAGTTAGCAGAACAATGCTGGTTTCTAAATGTTTTAAGGTCAGCCCAAAGCTTCCTTCTACCACTAACCGTATTAGGGGCATAAATGTTAGAAAGGATCCATTCACCATTATTCTCAATAGCAACAAATTTGATTGCAAGATGATTAATACTAGCATTGAGAACCGTACCAGTACAGTGCCTTTTATCCCAAAGAGTAGCCAGTCCTCCAGAAGCTCCCTGGGAGTCAACAGCCGCCATTTCAGAGTTATCCCAAAAACTCTTTTTAATAGTTTCTAGGGTCTTAGCTTTCATCTTAGTTTCTTGCAGAATCAAAATACTAGGATTACTAGAATCCCGTAACTCCTTGATGATTCTCTACTTGGAGTTTCCATTTAGGCCTCGGATGTTCCAAGAAATAATCTTCATTTGGAATGATTGGTGGTTGGAATTTGCCTGATGGTTCAACTGACGTTGAACGCCATCTGCAATGTCCCTCTCCGTTCTCTTAGATCTAAGAGCCTTTTTAGAGGGTCTTCCTCTTTTTGTGCTTCCTCCAAAGTCAACTAATCATCTAGCAGAAGATCTAGTTGTTCTGGATGTTGAGGTGTCCCAGTTGTCTTTTTTCTTTTTCTTATCACTGTAGAGTGATTCTGGGATCATTTCAAATCCTTTCATTCTTTTTTTCTTTTTTGAAATGACCTTTGTGAATCCAGAATCTGGATCCTCCTCATCCTTGATAGGCGTAACTTCTCCCTCTTCACATTCTTTTTCGAATCTGTCGTGTGTGTGTGTGTATGACTGTTCTAGTGTCTTTGAAGCAAGTAGGTGAAACCACTGATATGTTGCTGGAGCAAGGAGGTATATCTACAAATGATTTACCATCTCCCCTAGGAGTGTTTTTCTGCAAAGATTCTTTAAAACCATACAGTCCTTGTTCAAAGTTTCCTTAATGATGCACAACTGATTATCTATCTCGACTTCCTTACTGCTCTGAAATTGCTCAATAGGGACTATATTAATCTTCACAGAGCCTTCTTGCTCGTTCACCACCATGGATACCTTCACAGGATTTTCCAAGTCCTCTTTGTTAGGTGCTTCAGGCAAAGCTGCTGCTGAGACTTTGGGATGCCAGACCAGATGTTTCCTTATTTGAGTTCTAAAACCCCTTTTTTTTCCCTTTCTATTGAACTCCAACTCCTTCTGACTAGGGGCTTTGTCTTCATTCCGGCTATCCATGCTAGGAACCCTACTATCCTTGCTTAGAACTGAGCCCTCCACAGTTCAACTTCCATTGTAGAGGTCTTCTTCTTGGAACAACTTTTGTCAGAGTGTCCTATGCTATGACAATGTTTACATCTCAAAGTTTCAAACTCAATTTTTTGGGTCCATATCCCATATCTAGATTTCAAGATTATGTGCTCCGAAACTCCTGTTCCATTGTAGAGAAAATGTAGAAACGAGCAAAAGCAAGTCTGGATCTATTTCTCGTGGGCCCATCCAGCCCGATAGGGGCACCTAAGGATTTTGTAATATTTAGCAGAATTTCATCATCCCAAAAATGCAATGGTAGTCCAGGTAGCCTACACCAGATTGGGATGGTGTTTATATTTTCAGTATTAGGGTCAAATCCAGGATACCATTTTTTCAAAAAAAGGCCCATATTACCCAGCCACCAAGGTCCTCCCAGAAGCACCGATTCCAAATCCTCTTGCTGATTAAATTTTGCCAGAAAAAATCCTTTTGGCATGATGGTAATGCTCAGGGCTCCCTTAGGTTTCCACTTTCTCAAAGCCCATTTTCTAATGAAATCAATATTAGGTCTAGAGCCAAGAAACTTACCAACGAGGGAGAGATTCGCTTTGCTTAAGGCTCTATCAACACATCCATCTGGGACCCTCAGGTAGGTGGCACCCTCGTTGTCCTTTTCCCACGTGAACTGACCAGTAATTTTCAGACCCACCTTGATGTTAGGGCTTTGAAGCAACTTATTCCAGGCCATAGGTGTGGATCCCAAAGCATTTCCACATTTTCATTTATAACCGTCGATTTTGGCCAGAGATCTGCCTCTCCTCAGCATTCTTAGGTTTAGCGCGCAGACTTTCTGCGGCCAGAACTACAGAAACTGCACTGACAGTACCTCCAGTGCTTTCTCCTTCGCTCGTACTCATGCTTACAACCATCCGATTCTGGCCATAGATCAGCCTCTCCTCAGCAATTTTAAGCTTAGTGCGCAGACATTCTGCAGCCAGAACTGTAGAAACCGCGTTGCCATAGTTTTCTCCATCGCTCGTGGTTGCCATAATTACTGATTACATGACCCTTTAGATTAGTCTGAATAATATTCACTAATTGTAAGTCATAATATCCTTATAATATCAAATCTAGGTCAATCACATTAAGATATTTCAATGTGTGTAAATGACTATTTTAGAGTAGTAACTATAGAAATGAAAATAATATTATTATGTAGGGATGATATTTTCACTTGACACATCTTATATAAAGTAGATAAAAGTTATTAGGGTGAGGTTTGGAACATATTCACCCCAAATTGAGTGTAGGATGTTTGATAATGACACAAAACTAGATGAATAGGTTGTGTAGGGCGACATAAATGTGGATGTGAAATTTAGGAGTCTAAAACTAGTAACCAAATAGGTTCATCCATCGGAGGAATTTTTCGCCCATAACCTACTTTATTTGTGTCTCTAAATTTATTTCATGTATTTGTATATCGTGATGATTCTTCTATACATGTATGTGTCTGGTCCTTATTTATTGACCACTAATATTTAATTTAATCATATGTGATGTAGTGACCTCATCATACCCTCATTGATATGAAAAGTGTTTTATTACATACCAATGCAACAAAGCGAGATCGAGTCACACGTAATTCTCCAAGTCCTATGGTGGAGTGGAGGTTAGAAAATGTAAATAAAGGCAAAGCCATTATTCATCCCTTAACACTTAACATTGATACTAGTATTATTTTTAGTGTATTGATATGATCTAGGGTAGCAATGATAGATGCGTTTAGACTTAAGAGCTCTATTGCAATTTTCCCTAAAAGATAAGTTCTTCAATGCTTAGCTCAATGTTCTTATTAAAGGAAATTTTAATATGGCATCCTTGGATGCCCCTAATAGGTAAGTGTGCATGTGTTTATATAGATGATTAATTTGAAATATTTCCCACTCAACCAACCCTAATCCAACTATGGTAGCTTGTGCATTTGATAATATGATGTATTGTAAGTACAAGGTAAATGTTCGTCAACCATGAGACATATTTTTGACCAAAACTATCATAGGAAGATGAAACCATCCATGTTTAATCCAACACCATATCTTATACATGAGATGGTATCTAAAAAAGTGTTATGCATATGGTGCATTGATTCTTAAAGTGCCCATATAATGAAAAAGTGAGGACATGGTGGATGTTTTTAAGTTTAGTCAATACATAGGTAAATAGGCTAATACTAGGATAAATTTTGAAGTATTATTTTCAAGTACCACATGAAAAAAATTATGAGTATTACAATTTCCTCCCTTTTAATATAGTAATAAAAGTGTTAGAGTAAACATCAAAGGAACAAGTGAATGTAAACATCTCACCCCAATCATAGGAAGGTGATACATGAAACTGAATAGTGTTTCCCCCAATCCAATCAAATGCAAATATTTGCAATCACATGGTAAAGGACATGTATTAAATCTCTAGAGAGATATAACATTATCATATTAAAAACTTGAAGTGTGGAAATGTCATTAAAGCATGGAAATAATATGCTTAATTACCCCATATGTAATTTTAAAGGGGCACGTATGAATATATCACGGAGAACTAATATTTGGATTCTTTATAGCTATAGACACCCCAATTCCACCACACTATATTTACTCTAAAGGGGCACAAATCATACTAACCCTCGTCTTCATATATTAATTAATGAACCTCAATTAATTAATTAAAATTCCTCCAGGATAACTAGTTAATGATATTCGTTAAATAAAATCATCTCCACTAGTTGATTAATAACCCATTATTAAATAATTAAGATTCCCATTCATTTATTAATTAATAAACATTCATTAATTAAATCCCACTTCAAATCACCTTTAAAACTCATCAATTTCCTCTAATTTCATCTCAAATAACTTCTACAAGCTAATCTAGACATATTAATCAATTCCTAATTTATTAATTAAACCCCCTTTCTTCCCACCCAATTCCGTGGAGTATTAATCCTAATTAATTCCTCCTTATCCTACTTCACTAATCTCGAATCCTACATCTCCATCATCCCACACTCGCCAAAGTGAATCAATCTCCCCAATCCTATACCTATATAATGAACTCTCCAAGAGTGCATTCAATGCACCTACACACCTTGACATCTTGTCACACCTAATTCTCATGCTAACATTCTAATTTTAGAAAGAAAAGGAAAATTTGAGAAACCCACTTTGTTGAGAGCAAAAGGAAATCCAAATATGGTTCATGCCAATTTGTATACGTGTATTTCTTTATCAAAAACCCCTCTTAAGAAACCAATCCTTTTCATTTTTGTCTCACGCTAGGTTCAACCAAGGACATCCAAAATCGAAGGCAAATCCAAACATCTAAGGGAGAGGTTTGAGTTTATTTGTTTAAATCTTTTCCCTACCTTTCGTTTCTCTTAAAATGTCTTATCTTGATGTAATTCTCTTAAATTATTTAATCTAAAATTAAACTTTAGGTGCAAGGTCACTACATATTTTAGATTAGGCATTTAAGAATAACTTGCATAGATTTGGCATACTTGGTGGGACACCCATTTTTATCACATGCAATTTTCCTTTAATTTTGATTATTTTTCATGAAATTTGATTTAAATTCCATGTTTTCGTTATAATTTCATTGTGTTTGGTTGTGCTGAATTGGTCTTGTAGGAGTTAATGAGGCAAGGTATTGCCAAAATTAGGACTTGATGTCAAAAATTAAAAATTGAGAAACCCCTTTGTTGAGATAAAAAGGAAATCCAAATATATTTTTATGGCTTGTGCCAATTTGAATACGCCTCTTGCATCATCAAAATCCCCCTACTAAGCAACCAATCACTTCCACTTTTTTCTCACACTAGTTCAACCAAGGACATCCAAAAATCAAAGGTAAATCCAAACATCTAAGGGTTAGGTTTGAGTTTTTCCTTAAAAAGTTTTGTTCTCTTTATTTTCCTTTAAAATTAATTAATCTAAAATGAAAATTTAGGTATAATATATTTAGGTATTTAAGATTATATTTTAGAATAGCTTGCACATATTTGCACGCTTGTTGGGACACCCTTTTGTCTCACATGTAATTTTAATAAAAGTATTAATTTTAATTAATTACTCATAATCCTACTTAATTAGTCTCTAATCCTACATTTCCATTGTCCCACATTCGTCTAAGTGATCCAATCTTCAAAATTCTAAACCTCGATAATGAACTCTCCTAGAGTGCATTTAACTCGCTTACACACCTTGACATCTTGTCGTGCACCTAATTATCATGCCAACATTCTACTTTTATAAAGCAAAGGAAATTTTTGAAATATCATTTGTTTAGAGAAAAGGAAATCCAAATATGGCTCACGCCAATTTGAATATACCACTTGCTGCATCAAAATCCCCCTCCTAAGCAACCAATAAGCCTGCCACTTTTGTCTTGCACTTAGTTCAACCAAGGACATCCACAAATCGAAGGAAAATCCAAACATAAAAGGGAGAGGTTTGAGGTTATTTTCTTTAATGCTTTTGTTCACTTTCATTTCCATTAAAATCTCTCTTCTTGATGTAATTAGCTTAAAATTAGTAATGTAAAATTAAATTTTATGTGTAAGCTCACTAAGTATTTAATATTAGGTATTTTAGAAAATTGTACCTTACTTAGAGTATCATCATTTGAAAAAATTCAAAAATTCAAAATCATCTAAAAATATTGAAATCCAAAAGAATCAAAGCATTAAAAATCCAAAAACATCACATATCCAAAAATCCAAAAACATCATAAAACAATATGAAAACCTAGTTAGTATTTAACCACGTGTTTAAAGATAAGTGAAATGCCATCAACATCTCACCAATTATTACATCATTTTCCATACAAGTCTCCCCATAATACATCGTTATTTGAGGAAAAGCATAGATCCTTTTGTCATCTCTTAGGACATATTGTTCATCCATCCGTCTCCCTTGCATATCCTTGCTTGGGGTAACATCATTTCCCTTGTCTCAATCATATATTACTTGGGTATTAAACAAGACAAAAATCAAATACATTCATTTACATTTGAGGGTGTTTTCTTTTGTTTGTTTGTTTATTTGATTAATTATATTGTATTATATTTACTTTTGAGTCAATCCCTTAGCATTTTAAAAACTTTTGTATTATGGTTTTCAGTATCATATCATTTATTGTTTTATACTATATCAAAAAGGTTATTTAGAACCATTCTAGAGTGTAAGACATGCAACATCCCCCTGTCCTATTTATCCCACCCTCTATCTTCTATTTACCCTTTCCCTCCATATTATATCTAACATCCTCTATCATCCAACCAACATTATCATCTTCATCATATTTTTCTATTATATCAACCACCCCTCATAGAGGCATCCCTTTTTGAAATAGTCATCCAAGTTGTGAATTTGGTCCATCGATCCCTTCCCAAATCTAATGAAGTGGCCCATAAATCAAAATTTGCAAGTGTTATCCATCCCATGAAATCAACTCGTCAATCCTTTCACTAAAACTATCGAAGTAACCTATCGTTAACATTTCTAGGTCCCAATTTATTCCAATCAAGAATTCCATTAGAAACACCTCCTTACGCCATAATCTCTTCTCCTCCTTTAAAGATTTCATCCCCTTATTTTATCATTACGGTTTCTTGAAGGTGCATCTCCTATCTAAATCTCCTCATTCCTCTTATGTCCCATACTTTTAGAACATTATTTGGAAGGATGTCGCTTCCTTGACACCCTTCCAAAGTGGGGTGAATTTAGACTCCCAAATACACCGCACTATATTTACTCTAAAGGTGCACAAATCATCAACTCCTTATTGAACAAATATTTTGTCAAGGACAAAATATGGGCCTTTTCAACACTCACATGACTAGGTACCTCGATTCACAATGGAATGACTCCCATTTATTGAACATTGGAAAATATATACACTAATGTAACCTCTAGGGTGGTCATAGACCAGGGAACGTGTAGAAATCGCCCTTGTTATAAGCAGAATGCAACCACATATGAGAAAGGGGATAGTTTGTGAATTGGAAAGGAGAAAAGTGCATGAAAGGAGGGGAAATGAAGAGGGAGCTATGCTAATGCGAGTATTATAGAATCCAATAACCAAAAACTCATAGAAATATTCTAGCTCAATCGGAGGAAATCATAAACACATACAACTAAACGAGGAACATGAAATAATAATGAGAAATTGTCACAAAGCTCAACCACTAATTTTCATTTCATTTAAATAGGCATACAATCCTAATTTTCCTTACAAAATTACTTTATGATTGGCTTAGTATAAAGAGAGAAATGAAGACAATATTTGTACAATAATTAGAAGAACACAACATGCTTTAGAGAGTAAAATTTGATCATTTGGAAGGGAGAAACCATTCAGTATATATATATATATATATATATATATATATATATATATATATATATATATATATATATTGTCCCTTCACCTACTACGATGACCTTTCACATTCCCTACTATGGTGAAAAAATAAGACACTTTTCCTTATTTTAAGAAAATTACTTTTACAAAAGTGGAATATAAAGTCACTTAAGTGAATAAGACAAGAATCAAAAAAAGTGCACCCCAACGAAGAAATAGAAATCACAAAGTTACAAAGGTGATTCCTTCATGAAGAAATATGAGCTAGGGAGAAGAGAGAAGCTTTGGTTGCGATCGATCCAGTCATCTGTCAGCACCAAGAATCCATTCCACTAAATCATGTTTTAACTCAATTTGATCTTCAACATATCCTTGTCCATGTCGGATCAACTTCTGGTACCAATCCTCCCTTTCAATTCTTTGAACCTGGGTAATCACCTTTGGTGGTGAGAACAAGGTCAGAACTCAATTTTGACACAAATTATTTTTAAAATGTTTCCAAACCATACAATAAATATCCTCTCCGATAATAAAGGCGTGGACAAATTTTTACAAGGTTTGACTTGTGAAAGTTTAATTATACCTAAAACAAAATCTCCTCCACGAGCACGAAACAAAAATTGGAATATGGTTTCTCCAAAGGGAAAAAATTGTTTTTAGAGATCTAAAACCTTTAAAAACATGACCCTAGTTGTAAACCTTTCCATCGAATCCAACGGTGCCTAAAACCGAACTTGTATGTGGAAGTTATGACTTAAGCAACACCGATGACCATTCCACGTTTGCATTTGAGAACACCCTCTTGAAAAAGATAATTTGCAAGGAAAGGAAGGTGAGAAATGTGTTTCATGATGCAAAAACTAGAAATAATCCTCTTTTTCTCAATTAAATCCTTTGACCAATTATTTTGGGATAAAATGGGAGCAATGTGTAGCAATTTTCAATCGGAGTCTCCTGGTGAAATTTGGTGGCAATCCTCCTTACCAAATGGAAGTTATGAGCATTTTATTATTTGGAGCACGTGTGGAAGCCATGAAAGTACAAGTTTATATCTTTAAGAGCACAAAAAATTCATTTGAATCAAATTATGAAGGCAATCCATGTTTTTTCCTTTGTTGTTGGGGAATTCACATGAGGATGCTTGTGAGATGCAACTTCACTTGAGAGGCGGAGAAAAAAGGAAGGTTTTTGAAATTTTTGTGGAGATGGAAGAATATGATAAAATACATAGTAATACATATGTCCTAAAACACTCCACCTCACCATGCAATATATGAATCAAATGAAATGTATTTTCAAGAGGAAGTTATGCTCCGAATTTCAAGTCATTTGGTATGTTAAGTCACTAGGAAAAAAATGATTTTTTGAGAGTCTAGAACCAAAAATGGATTTCTACAGCTGGAAAATTCTTTCTCTCATTAAAAACCATTCCACCATTCAACATGAGGTTGAATTCTTCTTAAATGTGTTTTTACATAGAGCATTTTGATAAAGTTTTGAGGTTTTTTACCCATGGAATCTTCGACAATGAACAAAATAGTGTTTTTGAAGGCTAGGGCATGAAGATGGTTTTAATGAAGTTTGAGAGAAAAATGAATGTTTTTTTTTCCACCTTTCACTTTATCAAATTTTTGTTGACGTTCTTGGAGGGAAATTTTAGATTTTAAAAGTCACTTAAGTGAGGGAGATTTGAGCGTGGAGATGCAAAGTTTGTAATGTAAGAGAGTTTTGTAATATCCATGGAAAATATGAACACCAATGAGATGGCTGAAAACTTTTTGAATGTCATGGACATTAAAAATGTGCATAACATTTCCGGGGCTCCATGTGGGCATATTTCTGTGGGCTCCATGTGGGCACATTTTTTCTTGGGGGAAGAGTTTGCTCCATAAAACAAAGAGAAAGGAGTGAAATCTTAACTTTTGGTCAAACTAAACCCACCAATGATGTCGATGCACAATTTTTAGAGGGATATTGAAAAGTTTGGATGCATAAATTATGCATGGATCACTTAAAAATTGTGCACCAATAGGATTCATTCACTTAAGTTATGTTGATGTCATCATCCCAATGAAGAAACATAACAAATAGTAACTTTTTGAGCCACAAACAAAAACTTCAAGTTTCCGGGGGATATAATACATTATTTTAACTGTAAAACATTAAAAAAAAAGCATTGCAACCAATTTAGAGAGCTGAAAATACCCCCCTTTTAAAATTTGAGCCAAATCACCCTTTAGTGCAAGAAGGGTAGACGGTGAGTTGAGCTACTGCGAGAGACCAAAGAGAGGTTGGAGAAAAAAATGCTTGTTACATGAAGAAGATTCCATGAAATTCAATTTAACCATTTTTTTATCCTCTTCAATACAACCAAAGCTCTTGAAATGTTCGGTTGAAGATGACCCTTCTCCAAATACCAAAAACACCACCTTCACAAAAAGTGCCGGGAGTGAATGCATTCCCAAGCCTGGTAATATTTTTCAAGAATCTAACCTAAACCATACCAACATGAAGTGAGTGTGGAGACCTCTCTAATGACTATAATCATGGTTCTCGAAACCACCCAGAGCTTACCTAACACCGCCTTAAGTCGACACTTGTAAAAGTAAAAGGATAAAATTAACAATGTTGATGAAGAATTCTAAAAGAGAGTTTTCTTTGGGGTTGTCAAGTAAATTTTACATGCCAACACCTTTGTCTTCATATATTAATTAATGATCCTCCAATATTTAATTAAGTTTCCTCCTTTGGATTTTAATTAATGACCTTTCATTAATTAAAATCATCTCCACTTGTTAATTAATAACCCATTATTAATTAATTAAAATTCCCCTTCATCTATTAATTAAAGACCTATAATTAATCAAATCCAACTCCAAATCACCTCTAAATATCATGAATTTCCTTTAAATTCATCTCAAATAACTTCTACAAGCTAATCTAGGCATATTAACCAATTCCTAATTGATTGATTAAACCCCCTTTCTTCTCATATAATTCCCACATAGTATTAATCCTAATTAATTATTATTGATCCTACTTAACTAATCTATAATCCTACATCTCCATTATACCACATTCGCAAAGTGAAATAATATCCCCAATCTTAAACTTATATAATGAAGTCTCCTAGAGTGCATTAAACACACATACACACCTTGACATCTTGTCACACCTAATTTTCATGCTAGCATTCTAATTTTAGAAATAAAAAATGAGAAACCCCATCTGTTTAGAGAAAAGAAAATCCAAATATGGCTCATGCCAATTTAAATACACCTCTTGCTTCATCAAAATTCTCTTTCTATGAAGCCAATCGCTTCCACTTTTTTCGCATGATTGGTTCAACCAAGGCCATCCACAAATCAAATAAAAATCAAAATATCCAAGGGAGAGGTTTGAGGTTCTTTTCTCTAATAATTTTTTTCTCTTTCATATCCCTTAAAACGCCATATCTTTATGTAATTAGCTTAAAATGATTAATCTAAAATGAACTTTGTAGGTGTAAGTTCACTTAGTATTTTAGATTAGGCATTTTAAAAGCTTACATACTGATAGTCATCTAACATTAGGTAGTTATGCCATCGTATAACATTAGTTAACTAAGAAACCATAGTGAACTAGGTAGTTATATCAACATCTAGAGTTATCACGGTTATGTCACCATTGTATTGATCATGGAGATAATACAAGTTGATATAAAATGAGTAAATGTATTAGGCGTGATTCATTCTATATGATGACCTTGTACCACGTCCATGTAAATATGCTATAAACCTATAATTTGTGAAAATGAACCATCTCAAATATGTATAAATCTACTATCAAATTATATTTTTGATGATGAACCATCTCAAGTTCATGTATATTTGATAAATGTCATGAGTGAACTTATAATCTATAGCATTGAACCATGTCAAGTCTATGTAAATATGATAAAAGCTTGTAATGATGAACCATCTATAGTCCATGTAAATCTAATAAATGTTTGTAATTTGTAAGGAAGAACCATCCCAATCTTTGGGTCATTTGATCCAAGGTGTATGGTTATATTTTTTTATATCAATACTTTACTTTACTTTATATTTGGATTATTATAACGTTTTTCCTCTTTGTATTAGAGAACTATATTTTTTCTTCATCTAAATATTTCTTTTAAAACGAAAGTGGTATTGGCATATGATCAATAAAAATAATTGTGTTGTAAAGCATCCAAGACTATTTTTAGCTGAATGGACATTTCGATAAGTGTTTTGACCTATCAGATTGTATGTTAAACAACCTAGACGTGTTTTGATAAACATGGAGTGCCATTAACATAACCTAAAATAGTTTTGGCATTGAAAATTATGATTGGACACTAAATTCTTCCCAAACCTTGTGGCTAGGTACTAGAATCATCTCAGTAAATATTCATGAGAACCTCTAGGGAATTTAAATTGTTGAAAGGGTGTTGGATTTCAATTTTATTAACAAGTCAAAGGATTGGAATTACTATTGTTGGTTGTGCCACATACTAAAGTATGTTCCATAAGTGTCTTTAAAATATGCATACAAAGCATTGTTAATTCCCTAAATATCCCTTTATTAATTCAACAACATCATACATTGTTATATATTCATTTGAAAGATAACCCAATGACACTTCAAAAATGATGGAAATGAATTGTTGGTATGGTAAAATTATGTTTAGAGTCCTTGTGAGTCCTCCAAGTGCATGTAAAAACAAATGACGGGGAATAAAAGAAAATTACATGCAATTAAATTTATTATTGTTTTTTATGTATGCAAGATTTATTAATTCTTGTCTAATATTATATTTGGTTAGTTAGAATGTGGATATTGATATTGTTGATCTATTTATTTGGATTCTTTATTTTGAACATGAATTGATATATTGGATGGCATGTATCTTGTATAATGAGTTATTATGGATTATATATAATATTTTGAATGTATTTAATGAGTGCATTAAGTGTATATGTAACAAGGAGACCAACATAACATGTAAATTTCCTAATCTAAAACGTGAACTTAAACCTACAGAGTCCTTTTTAGATTTATCATTTTAAGCTAATTACATCAACGTAACAACTTTTAAGAGAAATGAAAGAGAACAAAGATATTTAAGCAAAAAAACTCAATCCTCTTCATTGGATGTAGGATTTTCCTTTGATTTGTGGATGTCCTTGGTTAAATTGAGTGCGAGACAAAAGTGGAAATGATTAGTTGCTTATGAGGGGTATTTTGATGAAGAAAGAGGTGCATTCAAATTGTTATGATCCATGTTTGGATCTCCTATTTCTATTAACAAAAGGGGTTTATCAATTTTGTGATTGCTTTCAATAAGTAAAATGCTAGCGTGATAATTAGGTGTGACAATATGTAAAGGTATTTCAAATGCACTCTAAGAGAGTTTATTATATAGCTTTACTATTGGGGAGATTGGTTCACTTCGATGAATGTGGAACATGGAGATGTAGGATTACGCTTAGCCCATTAGGATTAAGAATAATTAAATGAGATTAATACTCCATGGGAATTAGATGGAAAGAAATGGGGAATTAATCAATTAGGAATTGATAAATAGGCTTGGATTAGCTTGTATAAGTAATTTGAGAGGATTTTAGAGGAAATTGATGAGTTTTAGAGATGATTTGATGTGAGATTTCATGAATGAAGGGTAATTGATTAATATGTGAATGGTAAACTTAATTAATTAATGATGGGTTATTAATAAACAAATAAAGATGATTTAAATTAATGAAATGTTAATTTAGATTTGAGAAAGGAAAATTAATTAATTAAATAAGGGTTGTCAACTAATATATGAAGACAAGTGTTATTGTGATTTGTGCAATTTGGGATTAAAATAACATAATAGGGTTTATGTATCTACATATTCCTCTCTTTGGGAGGATGACACATTAGCAACTCCCTTTCAAAGAAAGTAGTAAACACAAATGATTATAGAAGGAATGATAATATTTTTAGGAGGATTCCCTCTAAATAGACCATGTAATTATAGAAGAAGGGGATGGAATCTCAAAAGGAAGAGAAACTATCATGGGAAAGGACGTGTTCCTAGTGGCATAACAAATATGAATAAGTAGGGACCTAGAAATCTTGACTGTTAGACCACTTCAATAGTTTAATGAAGGGATCGATGGGATGATTCCAAAATATATATGACACTTACAAATGACGATTGATGGCCCACTTTAGTAGATTCGGGGAAGGGATTCGACGCACAAATTTATAAGTTGGATGACTATTTTAACATGAGATGGATGGTTGATAGGAGAGACGAATATGATGAATACCTTTGTAATGTTGGTTAGATGATATATGATGTTAGATAAAAGATGGAGAGGAAAGGGTAGATATAAGATAAATGGATAGGGAAATGGTACATGGGGGACTATGTTTTTCTTGCATGTTGATATCTTTACAAATAACCTTTACTTGATATAACATAAAACAATAAACACTATGATATGTAAAACCATAATGAAAATATTTTTAAAATTCCACGTAATCGGCTCAAAAGAAATACAATGTAATATAATTAAGAAAATAAAACAACAAGCACAAGAAAACAAACTCAAAGGTAAATGAATGTATTTTCTTTTTGTCATGTTTAATACCCAAGTGATGTAGGATTCGAGACAACGTAAATAATGTTTTCCCAAGTGAGGATACATGTGAGGGAGATGGATGAAATATTGATATGCCTCGAGAGATGAGAAATGAGCCATGTTTTGCTCGAAAAATGATATATGATAAGGAGACTTTGATGGTAAAAATGTCATTTTTGGTGTGGTTTTGATGGTGTTTCTCTTATCCTTAACCACATGGTTGAGTACTAACTAGGATGTTTTCAATGTTTTTGGATTTGATGTTTTGATTTTATTTGTATTTTCTTATTATTTATAGATTTTAGATTTTTTTATTTTTGTATTTTTATAACGTTTTTGGGGTTTTGGATTATTTTGATATGTTTTTGGATTTTGATGTTTTTCATGTTTTTGGGGTTTTCGATTTTATGGATGTTTGTGGATTTTGAGATTTTTTCAAATGATGAGACTTTAAGAAAGGTGTGGTTTTCTAATGTTGATACCTTTATGCCCCTTTCTAGACTCTGTGTGCTATAGGTGATAGGATGCAACTTAAAATTTGAAGATGAGACAGGGTTCATTGGACCAGATGATGAGGTTGTCATGTATTTTGGTTTGGATGATTTTCCCCAAGTAAGGATGCATGCAACAAGGTTTGGATGATTGAATATATAGACAAAGACCTATAAATGTTGATCAATGACTTTTCAATAGATTTTTGTGAATGGGTCGATGGGATGATTTCACAAGTTGGATGAATATTTGGTCAAATTGATTGAATTATGATTGATTGATAAAATTAATTGACAATTTTCATAAAATTGATGACTAAATAATTTGGTATGGTATCCCCCTCAAGTGCCATTTTTTGGGCCATAGAATGCCCCAAAATAATGCATAATAAAAGAGTGGAAATGGAAAAAAAGACAAGAAAAGTGACTTTGTAAAGAAATGATTATTGTGGTGATGATTTTTTCCCACTGACCATGGAAAAAGGAATCGAATACACATATATGTTCAAAGGGAAACATAAGGAAAACATGAGTATTATGAATGGATGGTATGAATATTGGTCATGAGACAAATGAAACAAATAATGAGACAATGGAGAGACTAAAGTAAGAGTGTGAGAAAGGTCTAAACAAAAACTAAAAACATACTAGTCCAATCACTCATTGAGATCTAGTGTGTGCATGTGAAGGTGAATTGATAATTGAAGTGAATATTGATGATGAAAGTAAGTGAAGAAAAACTAGAGAATGTGTAGGAATTATTAATTTTGATAGTTGATTGGTGGATGAAGGATGTGCAGAAGGGAATATGTACATTTATCCACTTCCAACTAGGCATTTACAACCTTGACGAAGATGTATTTGATTCTAGTCACAATATTTCATTATTTTCAACCATCTAGATCTCTATATCCATCCTGATCGAATGGATAGAATATATACAACGGCTATATATATAGAGGATAGAAGTAGCGTCGGGATACTAATATACTATTATAGCCCTTATTGCCATCTATAGTTATCATACCAAAGACATATATATAGGGGGGCCTCGCCCCAATAGAGATATTGGAGATGCCCCTAGAGAGAGTTTCACTATTGTTTACATTTTTAATTTTTATTTTTTATTAGTTTTTGAAAATATATTTAGTTCTCTTGATGTTTTAGAGGTTAAGAACCACTAATGGCCAAAAGGAAGAATGTGGAAGTGATGTTGTTGACACCATTGTCTAGTGTTAACAAATATGCTCGAGGTTATTTGTGACAAGATTATTAAGTGTAAGATTATGATAGGATATCTACGAGGATAATTATTATTTAATTTACCAAGGTAATGAAAGGATAGGGTCGAATGGATGCAAAAAATACCGTTGCCTCATTATGAGTGCATAAAGTATAATAAAAGGTCATTGAAAGTATGAAAAATGATGGGTGATGTGCAAAAGGATTGGGGAAGAAAGAACATCTGTGTGTAGGTGAATTGTTGATACTTTGATTTTTTTGATCTTACATATTTTTATGTTTTAAATTTTATATGATATTATGGATTTTGTTGATTGTTTTAGCTTTTGGATATGTTTTAATGATGGGGAATTGGATTCTAAGTAATGTTTTATGTCCAAGTTGATTTGAAATCCCTTTGTGTGGCCTCTTGGTGAGATATAATTGTTGAATCTAAGGAGTACGGTGATAACATTTTTTTTATGGAAGATATACATCTGATTTTGATGGTCCCATGTGAGGGGTTTGGGGATTGACCTGTCTAGTTTTTTTATATTTTGGGTGGCGGTGTCATGAAAGTAGTTTGTGGAAGCAATCTCCTTAGATAGACTACTAGTGGATGTTATGTCAATGTTGGAAGAGCCTTTTTCATTGTTTATGGAGGTAGATGTTGAATTTTCATGCCTGTTTCCATAAAGTTTGTAACTTGTGTTGTAATGACCTAAATGCATACGAGTAGGGATATGCTCATATATTTCTAGGCCTTTTCCTATGTAATTCATGTTTTTAAGTAGCCTATTGGCAATACGGTTATCATATAATTGGAAAGATGATGAAGGGATATCGTTATTAGGATGATGGATCTATAAGCATATGATTTTATTTTATTTTAGGAGGAATTCCATGATGAAGGTTTAAGTGCCCACTTGATAGGATGTTTGATCCTTGTGTTTATGCATGTTAAGATTGATATGGATTTGAGGAGGTGGGAGAAGCTTGGCAACATAAAGTCATTTTGAATTTCACATTCTCTTAAATTTTTGGCAATGCTTGTGAAATGGGATTTGGATGATTGATTTTTGGATGTGGATGGGAGCTCTTCATTTTGGGATGTAAAGGGAAGATCATTAGTTATGGATGTAGAAAGGGTATGGGTCATGGATAAATGTCCAACTAAAGTGTGGAATTGTGATGTGTCAATATTGTAGGGAAATCTTGACTTGTGGAGGACCTCATACGAGATGTCCCTATGAACAATGGATGTTTTGAGAAGATCCATGATTGAAATTTGTATGAGAGTCTTCTCAAGCTATTGGATAAGGTTGTATGGGATCTCAAGAGTAGGAAAATGAGGCTATTGGGAAATGATTTTAATTTTCCTGTTTGTGATGGCACAACCAAGGATTTGGTTTTGATGGGTTCTTTTTATTGTTGGTTTTATATTTGAGGCCAACAAAGAACATCGAACATCATGATGGTGATGTTATTTGTGTGATTTAATTTTGATGTTGGATTTATTGGATTGTGTTTGGGGAAAGTATTGCAATGTGTTTCCCATCGTACACTATTTGATTAATTTGGATTGGGTTTGAGGATAGAATCTCTGGTTGATTGAATGATTGATTTCAATTGGATAACGGGTTTTGTGATTTGTGTTTGCATGTAGGATCCTGTCATTGATTGTGTGATTTTGTGGAAATGTGCTTGATTAAGCTAAAATGTGAATTTATAAGCCTAATTTAAATGTTATTGTAGCAATAAATAAATGAAAATTAAGTACAAAAATAATACCAAAGAAAACTAAGCAATAAAGTATGAAACCCTAATTGTAAGAGGATAAAGAGGTACTTAGTTGATTCACAATAAAATATGGAGTCTTTGACTAGATGAATAGAAAGGTAGGAGTGTACAGAGACCTAGAAAAATGTAGATTTGGAGGAGCAGACTAGACAGGGGTTCCTAAAAAGGGGAAGGAGCACCCACGGGTGCTACAGACTAGAAATAGGTGCTTATGTCTACGAAAATGCTCGAAAAGTCAACTTTTCAGGGTCACAAGTTGTTCGCTGTTTGCTTTTGGTCGCTATGGGTTTGCACAATGATCGTTGAGTTCATTGGAAACCTGCAATGAAATATGAACATGCAAAACCCTCAAATAGACATCATATCCCTAAAAAGAAAGATGTAGAATGAGGGGTTAGATTGTCCTCAACTGTCACAATGGTGAACCTACGAATGAGCACTACCCTACATCTCGAGATCCATTATAGTTCTATGTGTGTGTGCGGAATCGTTCCTTAAGTGGCTCTTGTGCATGTCACAATTGATAGCGAGAAAATAGCTAGATGTAAAGAAATGTAGTAGATGTGTGCATGGAATAGAATGAACTCCCCTCCTATGAAGTGTATGTAGAAAACCAACCCTTGTCCCTTGTGATGGATGCTAGAATGGATGCTTTTATGCTCTTGAATAGCCTTTAGATGCAACCTTAGGTGGTGATAGCTAATACTTAGTGCTTGGTCCTTTATTATGGTCACATAACTTTATATTTATATGATTCCTTTTCTTGAATTTCATAATTAACCCTAAAAAGGCCGACTACTAAAAATATAAGATGCTTAAACGGCTAGAAAGGACCAAAAAGTGTGAACAAAGTACAAAAGGGTTAGGGGAGTCCAAAGGGGACAAGGGCACTGACGTTGGCGTCCTGGTTGGGTGCTGGTGTCCAGGATGATAAATGTCAAACTATAACAAGGTAGATCGAGCAAATAACAATGAAAGACCAAAAGTGGCAACATAAAGAAAAGAAAGGTGGTCAAAGACATGGGTTAATTAGTACTTTTCTTACTTAGGAATCACATGAACAATAGTATGCAACCAAGATTAGATATTTACCTATAGTGCATGATGTAGTGTCTACATTTTCCCCCACTTTATGTTGGTGAGCATAAATCTCGTTAACATAAAGTAGATAGAGATTCGTATCTGATAACCATGTATATTGATGTAGAAAGAGCGTGTTAAGGGACAAGACAAAGCATGGAGTGATAAAAGTGTGAAGCGTGGATGCTAAGGAGGAGAAAGTGTAAAAAGTGGTGATGAAAATGAACCTAGGGTGGAAACGCATGTGTAGATGTCGTGGATGTGCCTATTGTTGATGTCGATGTTGTTGTTGTTGATGTTGTGAAATGATGTTGACTATTGCTTCCCATACAGACAGACCTGTAAAAGAGAAGACAAATAAGTAGTCAAATACGCATGTATATGATCACAATATGTAAAAAGTGTGTAAGGAAAGTATGTAAAATACAAAAATGTGAAAAAGGAACATGTGCACCTGATCCGTGATGAGGAAAAGAGTGTAGAAAGGATCCTGAAGATGTTGTAGATGAATGAGTTTTTGGGTGATCTCATGCCAATGATATGGAAGAATTTTAGGGAGAAAAGTCTAGTGTTATCCTCCAACCTTTAACCATTTCCTATGCAATGTAGAACACCACTATAGATGGTGTGTATAAATACAAGTACTAAGGATTGTGTGCCCTGTAAAATACGCCATGTGGATTTCTATAGACTATGTTGAACTACCAATCATTGTGTAACCGCCCTAGTTACATGAATTGAGGAAGGACCGCTTTGTGATAAGGACCCAAGTTTGATTTTGAGCCCTAAAACTGAAAATTGTGTTGTACTAGTATCGTGTTGTGTTGTGTATAACATTTTATGGGGTGATTGATTCACCTAAATGATGTCCCCCCTTGTTTGGGGTGCATGCAACGTCTGCTAAAGGAGTATGTGGCCCAAAGGAGGAATGAACACTATGCTGAAAATGTGATTTGTAGGGGGAAGGGAATGTGTTTGGTATTAACCAAGGCACACACAAATAGAGTGGTTAGGATACAAGTGTTAGTACAAAAAGAAAACACACATGTATAAGATAAGATGTAAGCTAAATAGATAATATGGAAGCTAAGACGCAAGAAGATAATGTAAACATGGAAGAAGATAATGTAGACCGTGAAAAGTGGGTTGCAAACATGGAAACCACTCACGATGTCACAATACAATCAAGGCCGATGAATCCTAAAGTAGATAGTGTGCACACAAGAAAAAGGGAAAATCCCGTAAACAATGGCAAATAATGACAAGCAAGAACAAGCGAGAACAAGCAATGTAACAGACAACCATGGTGGAAAATAGACTTGTAAAACAAATGTTGCACATGAAGCACCCGTTAGCATGTTATAAAGATAAAAAGTATGTCAAGGCGTGTATAGTCCGATAATGTAATGTGTGTTATGACAAAAATGAAACAATAACACCTATATGAAAGTGGATGATCTTAGGAGATGTTGTGGGACTAGTAATAGGTATTGTGCCAAGGATCTGTGCACGTGTATGGATTTGTAAAATCTGCGATCACATCTATAAAGCAAGTGAGTGCTCATGTGAATATGATAAAGATAATGACATATAAGAAATCTATCTAGCATGTGTAGTAAAGTGTACATGTAACAAGTAAATGTGAGAAAGAGTAAATGCAACCAAGATATGCAGTATGATGTGGATGAGATGGAATGGAATATAGTGTGAATGATAGGAGCAACGTGCCCCCTAGTGGATGTGTATGTATGCAATGAGGTTCATTTATTAATATCCCCTCGTAATCAAGAATGAACCGTAAATGAGAGTGCGTCATCGAGAAATGGTTTGAATTGTGTGTAATAGAAAGATATGATCATCAAAGCACAAAGTATAGAGTGTAAACATGTCAGTGAATGAGTGAGTTGATTAAATGCATGAGTGTGAGGAGGTCCATTTGAGATGTAGACCCTCAAATCAAGTATGGACCATGGAACTAGAGTGTGTCATAGGGTAATGATCACAATGTATAGAAGTGGATATCAAAAATATATGTCGTGAATGGGTAGAGTAGAGGCTACGTAGAAGGAGATGAATATGAAAGATGCAAAATACGTAGTGTGATGTGTAGTACATAGTGTGTAGTGTGTGAGTTTCATGTGTATAGGATGACCTCAACATTCAAGTGTGAACAAGGCACGAGAGTGTGTCATCGGGAAATGAACATACGTTCATGTATCAAGATGTACACATCGTATGTGATATAAGAGATGCGAGGTGAGGAGGATAAGAAACGTGTTGATGTTAAAGGTGGGAAAAAATAAGCATTATGCCCCCAAGCGTGTGATGGTGAGTGCACTATCCGATGAAAGTAAAATATGAGGGACCTCCACCCGATGTTGGACAAGATGAAGGTGTGTGAAAATGCTCGAAGACTGGTAGTGCATGAGATAGACATTGTGCAGGGAATGGATCCTATATGCATGTGAGCAATGAGTATATGGTGGAGATGATCGGTGCACTATGAGAGACACAACGTGGAGGTAAAGAATGCTTATGTGAAGGAGAGTGTGGAGGTGATGAACACCCATGTGAAGGAGAGTGCATAGGTGATGAACACCTATGTGAAGCAACACGAGGTGATGAAGAATTCTTGGATGAAGGATGTGTCCTAGTGATGGACCTAGATGTATACTAGACTAGCAGAGCCATGAGACCATGTAGGTCATGTGTGAACAGGTGAGCTAGGAGCAAATTGTGCTTTAGGTTTTATAGGTCGCGGGGAACTAAATGGTCTAGGTGATGTAATGGCAACCTCAAGAGGAGGTTACGACCATGGAGTAGATGGAGGCACACCATTGATAGAGATGACTTGATTGTTGTGAATGAACTTCAAACACAAGTGGTTCATGGAAATAATAGATCGAGACCTCGATTCTAGTTTACACCTAAGAGTATGTCACACCCTTCAATTGTTTGTGCTAAGGAAGGGCACAAGTATGGTGAGAGGATCGAAAATAACTGGAAGCTTGAAAACCCTATAGGAGTTAGGCATTGGATATGAGATTTGTGAAAGTGGATATCCAATAACAACAAGAAGTGGAATAGAACACATGTTGATAGGCCATGATGGATCAACTTTAGTATTATTGACAGAGATGGATCCGATAGAAGCACTAATGTGCAAGTGATTAGAAGATAATGTAGTGTGATAATCATGATCAGAAAATGAAATGATATGTGGAGAAATGTTAGCATGAGCAACTAGAAAATCAAGAGCCCCTAATGTAGGAGGAGGAACTGCGTGATATATATGATTTACTAAGGAATCAACCACTTTTTTCATGTTTTGGAAGGGATTATTAAATATCTTGAGCTTATGATTTTCATTGATAGGTATAGAAGTCCGCAGGCCTACGGAAGCTCAATTTTATTATTGTTGATCAGATCTTGAATGAGATTGCGAAGTTTGAAACAATGATATGTAGAATTCCTATGCATTAATGATAGTCACAATGAAAATTTTCATCATAATGACTGACCTTTTGGATGAGATGGATCTAAATTAAGTGGTGGAGGAAGCACAATAAGATTGCTCTCAAAAAGTTGTGGTAGTAATATGTGTGAAGTGATAGTTAGTTTTGCGTATGTACTCCTACGCAGTTACCATTGAAGTTATTTGGTGTTAGATACAACGTTAACAATGAATTTTCTTTAGTCGGTTTGGTTTTGATGGCTTAAATGTTTAATTACTTTAAAAGTGCATAGAAGATGATGCTTGCACTTGATATTTAAGCCCAACCTATTGATAAGATATTTGTTTTACATATCTTAATAGTATGACATATTTGGTCAAATGACAGAGATTTCTCAAAGAGAACACTCTCATGGAGAGGCGGTAATAAGTTTGAATGAATAAGTTCTGAAGCTCAAAGTATGCAAGCACATTAGAAAACTTAGCTAGGTTGTTTTTGTATCATAAAAAATAGTCTGCTAGATGTTCATTAGATCCCTATTTAAGTAGATGTGATATTGATAGAGAAATGAGTGAGAAAAGCTTCACAAAATGCGTGAAAGATGTTATGAGGAGTGGACAGGTAGGTCATAAAACTAACACATCACATAATCGTGAAGACTACAAGGAAAGAGCTTAGCTAGTAGAATATGACAATCCATAAAATCTAGACATGCCACATGAAATGCTCATAAGTTCTCTTGTGGGTTACCATGCCCATTGAATATGGGAAGTTTGGGGGTGAAAAAATTAAGAGGAAGCGGGTAAGTGGAGATGGCGGGTGCGAATGGAGTGTGAAGTAATAAAGTGGAATCCAAATATGGAGAAGCACGAGAAGTAGTCTGCTGCAATTGATGGATTTGAACTTGAATATCTTGATAAAGGGAGGCCAAATCTTGATTACTAGTGGAAGAGACTTGGCACGCATGAGAAACAAGAGGTGGATTAAAATGATTAATGCGACTAAGAACTGAAACAAGAACGTAAGAAATAGGAAGAATGGTAGAGGTGGGTGGTTGAGTAGTAATGGAAGTGGGGATAACGGTGGAAGCGGTAAGTTCTGTGAGATTAGTGGCTTCCTCACCAATAGTGAACAAAAGTAAATCTAAATCCTGCAGATGCTTAACAATATGATCATTAAGGTATTTGAGATGGGCTTCAATAAAATTTCCATAAGATTGAGCCATAGTGGTAAGAAAAGAAAATCCCTAAAGAGGAGGATGATTCGAGTGATGGGTTCACCAAAATGATTAATCTAAAATTTGAATTTACAAGCCTAATCTAATTGTTATTATAGTAGTAAATAAATGCCAATTAAGTACATAAGTAATACCCAAGTAAACTAAGAAACAAAGTATGAAACCCTAATTACAAGAGGAGAAGGAGGTACTTAGCTGATTCACAATAAAATGCTGGAGTGTACCAGAGGCCGACCATATGAAAAAGGGTATGAGTGTCACACAAAGACACGGAAAAATGTAGATCTGGAGGAGCAGGCTGGATAGGGGCACCCAAAAAGGGTTAAGAGTGCCCATGGGCACTACAAACTAAAAACATGTGCATATGTTCGTGAAAATTCTCAAAAACTTAACTTTTAGGGTCGCAAGTTGTTTGTTGTTATTTTCTTTTGGTCACTATGGGGTCACACAATGATCAATGAGTTTCTTGAAACCTGTAATGAAATATGAACTTGTAAAACCCTCAAATAGACATCAAATCCAAAAAAAGAAAGATGCAAAATGAGGGGTCAAATTTTCCTTAGTTGTCAAAATGGAAAACTTACGAGCGAGTGTTACACTACTCTGCAGACCCAATGTAGTTCTATGTGTTTGTGTGTGGAATCATTCCCTAGGTGGCTCTTGTGCGTGTCGCACTTGGTAGCGAACAAATAGCTAGATGTAAAGAAATGTAGTAAATGTGTGCATGGAATAGAATGAACTCCCCTCCCGTGAAGTGTATGCGAGAAAACCATCCCTTGTCCATTGTGATATATGCTAGAATGGATACTTTGATGCTTTTAATTTCCTTTGGATGTAACCTTAGGTCCGATAACTAATGCTTAATGCTTGGTCCTTTATTATGGTCACATAAATTTATATGTATATGATTCCTTTGCTTGAATTTCATACTTAATCTCGAAAAGGCCAACTACCAAAAAGATAAGATGCTCAAACAGTTAGAAAGGACCCAAAAAGTGTGAACAAAGTACAAAAGGGTCAGGGGCACCAAGTGGGGATGAGGGTGCTCGACACTAGCATCTTGGTTGGGTGCTGGTATCCAAGATGATAAATTCTAAAGTATAAAAAGGCATACCGAGAAAGTAAGGGTGCAAGACCAAAAGCAACAATAAAAATCAAAGAAAGGTGGCCAAAGACATGGGTTGATTAGTACTTTTCTTACTTAGGAATCACATGAACATTAGGTATACAACCATGACTAGATATTTACCCAAAGTGCACGATTTAGTGTCTCTAATGCTCAATTTGAAGGTTCCCTTAGTCAAAGATACCTTGCATGAAACCTTTTAGATTCATAAATAAATTGTTCTAATTCAATTAGATTTGATGGTATTTATAATACTCATTTTCCCAATACTAACATGGTTTAGGGACATTTTCATCAAATTGTTTTATTTTTGGATATGGGATCATATTTTATGTTTATAGTTGATGGAAGATGGGGGTCAAAGATCTACCTAAGTGGGTATATCATCTTGGTTTGGATTCTTGCTTAATTTATCCCCAAGGGAGATTAATGTGAGATGGTAAGATTAAATAGGATTTTGTTGACTCAAGGGTATTGTTGTTGGATTTTAGATTTAGCTTTGAAGGTTTTGATGTTTTTGGGTGTGTTTGATTATGGTATGGTCAAGATCATCCTAATTTGGATGGGTGAACTAACTTTCCATGAAAGGATTGGTCGGTGATTTATATTATTTGATGTAATAATGGTCATGACTATCCTCATTTTTTATGGGTGAACAAATTATTCATAATAGCATTTTTTGTTGATTCGATGAATGGACTAGTATCAAAAGGATTGGTCAATTATTGATCATGTTTTATTTTAATTTCATCTTTATCACATTGATCAATGCATGGGTTGTTAACAAAAGGGATTATTTTTTATTTTTTTGTTTTATTTGGTACCATAAATTGAATGCTATATTTTTAGATTTGACCGCATTTTGTGTTTTGACATTTAGAAATGCTAGGTCAATTTTAAGTGAGTTTTTTTTTTTTTAAATAAGATTTTATCCGGGAAACATTTTAAGACTAGATGTTTGATTAAAAAGGTTTAACTTGGACATAGACTCACCTTATTTTATGTGATAAAATAGGGTTTGAATCAACCAAAGTTTCACCTTGTTAGTTTGGATAATCAAGGTTTTAAGAAAATCAAAGTAAAATATTTAAATATTTACAAACAAGTTGTAGGGGGAGTCAAACAAACATAACATATGCATTTTTGGCCACCTAACTTGGATAACAAGGTGTTTAGGGGATTCCTTGATATACCTTTCAAGTATACGAGGCACCATTATGTGAAATTAGGAATTATTTTCTATTGATGTGGTTCAGAGGATCAATCCTCCTTTACCTTCATTCCATCCATTTCAAGTGTAGTTTGACCAAAAATGACAGGTTGTTTCCTATGAGATCCTATCATGGTATTAGGTATTGGAGGAAAAATCACCCTCGCTTCACAAAAGCCATGTAAAAGAGAACTCCTTATTATCTAAAAATGATAGGTCATCCCTAGAAAAATTGTATAGCCTTCAAAAACATGGGATTTGTCCAAATGACTTGGTGATGAATCCCAAGCCACCGAACCCTAATTTTTTTAAAAAGTGTCTAACTATTTCAAATTCCCAAAATCACCTCGTGGCACATGGGAAGAGTATACATGGTTAAGATGAAGCTCAAACAAACACAAAGCATAGAAAACAAATAAATACTTAGCAAACAAATGTGTTTAAGTAGTGGTTAATCTAATAACAAGTACATAAAAATGCGTAAACGCAAAGTACAAAAAAACTATGCGATTAAACAAAGACTAACCCAATATAGTAAGAAAATATTGAAGTGAATAAAATATATATGTTTTCTTTAAGAAAAATATGATAAACCAAAATGTGCCATGTAAATAACTCAAAATAAAAGTGTGAAATTTGGTTTATTTGTTTGATATTTTAGTATTTAATAAGCGATTAGGTACCTAGACACAAATATTAGTAGTTTTTGAATTAAAAAAATAACCTGTGTGTAAAAACAAAGTGATAAAAGTTAAGACAAGGCAAAAATATAAATATTTGTCACGAGGTTGCTGATACAGATAGAAAAACCACCGATAAAGCAAATTTGGTTCTAAATACAATAAGACCGCTATAAAAAACAAGATCATTGCAAAGTGTAGCAAGGTAGCTAATAAAGTAAATTTTCTTCTACATGCAACAAGGCATCTAATAAAACATTTTTGGCTAAATGAAATAAGGATACTACTAAAAACAAGGCTACTACAAAGTGCAAAAAGGTTGCTAAAAATGCCTACCCGTGATCATTACTCCCGAAGATTTGGAAAGAGTCATCACGAAGCTCCACCGAGCCACTAAACATGAAGAAACTAGATTATACAAGGCACACAAATGTTGATAAGTTATATGTTATCCCAAATGATAAAATGAAATAAAATAGGTAGCATAAAAACTAATCAAAAACTAAAATTTTATTCCATAAAATTTAAAAATGACAAAAAATAGTAATAACATAAAAGAACCCTACAACCAAGTACATAAAACTAGACCATTGAAGCCAAGAAAATATTCTGCTAAGTGTAGTGAGGATGTTAAAAAGTGAATGACACTGCAAAGTGTAGTGCATCCACTAAAAATTTAATCTGCTACAAAGTATAACAAGGTCACTCATTCCAAGGAAGGTCATTGAGAAGTGTAGTGAGGCCAATAAAAGTGCCAAAAGGTTAGTTTTAGGATAACATAATTGCAAAATCCTTCTTGGCTACTGAAAGTAGAAAGTTAAGATTTTTGGTTTGTGAAAGGCCACCAAAAAGTACCATCAAGTCATTAAAGCTGATTTGTGAAATTGTTGTTACATAGAGTGAGGTCACTGAAGATGTAAGCGACATGGAACTTGATGTAAAATATAAAAAGGTTGAATTTTCGACATCAAGTCCAAATTTTGGCAAAGACCTTGCCTCCTTAACTCATACAAGACCAAATCAACATTACCGAACACGGGAAAGTGTATAAAAAAATTTAAATCAAATTCCATGAAAAAGCATGAAACTTGAAGGAAAATTACATTTGATACAAAGGGGTTTCCCATCGGGTGTGTCAAATGTATACAAGCTTTTAAAATTCCTAATTTAAAACACTTAGTGAACTTAAACCTAAAAATATAATTTTAGATTAGTCATTTTAAGCTAATTACATCAAGATAATTAATTTTAAGATAAATGAAAGAGAACAAAAAAATTCAAATAAAGAAACTCAAACATCTCCTCGATATTTAGATTTGCCTTCAATTTATGGATGTTCTTGGTTGAACCGAGTGCAAGAAAAAAGTGATAGAGTTTGGTTTCTTATGAGGGGTTTTTTGATTAAGAAAGAGGTGCATTCAAATTGGCATGAGCCATATTTGGATCTCCATTTTCTCTCAAAAAGGGGGTTTCTAAAAATTTCATGTGCTTTCTATAAGCAGAATGCTGACATGAGAATTTTGTGTGATAAGATGTCAATGCGTGTAGGCATGTCAAATGAACTATAGTAGAAGATATCATTGATGAATAACATTTATAATTGTTTAGATTAACATTATCATTACAAAACTTCTTTCCTTTATCTTGATAAAGGGATATATTATATTGTGGCCTTCGATTAGTCATCAATTATTGTGCAACCGATGGTGTTCATGCAAGCACATATAGTGTTGAGAAAAATGTATTTAATATTATTGAGCATCGGGTAGATGTGTCATAAAGGTGTATTGAATTATCACTAATGTGATTCTATATGAGGATTTATGTGGGTCAATATAATTGAGAAAGAACATGTTCTACTTATATAGTAGTATAATTTTAATGCTCAAAGGGGATGAAAATGTTAGTGGTATATTCATCATTCATGTCAAAAAAATTTCAGCTAATAGGATTCCATGTGGAGTGACATTGGTTGATTATTACTTGTATGTACATATTTCCAACTTATAGGTTGCAAAAAAGACTACTTGGGTGACTCCACACTCATGTGCTTTGGATCATCATCTTATATAACCATTTGGATCAATGGGGATATCTCGGGTCATTTGATCCAAAGTGCTTTTTTAATTTGTTTTAAATACTTCATTTTATATTTAAAATAATTGTAAATAGGAATGCATCTCGTGAGAAACACCCCGTAGGAAATAAATATGTTGATAGTTATTTTAGTGGGTTGATTACTTAAGAGATTTACATGTATTTTATATGTGTGTGTGCTGCGCAGCAAGTGCAAGTGCGCATGCGTGTGTGATCTAAACTTGATTTTTAAGATTAATAAAATATATTTGGTTTTTATCTCACAAGAAATATGAGTTCTCACTCCATCACCTAAGTCCATATAAATTTTATAAATGTCATGAGTGGATCCATAATATATACTAATGGACCATTCCAAGTTCATGCAAATACATGATAAATTCCTATAATGAACATGTAATATATAATGATGAACCATCCCAAGTCCATGTAAATACGATAAGAACTAAGTTGTAATCTACCCTAAACATTTCCATGTGAGAAGCGTAAAATATCAATTACGGTGTCTACTCTATGGAACTTTGGATTGATGTGTGTGAAATTTTGGAATATATTACAATATTCCCCTTTAAAATGATAAATTTTGTCATATATCACTTATCTCAAAAGAGAAAGTGTTAGCTATAACACATATATAATCAAAGTATCTAGAATGTGAATCATATAAAGTATGTGAACTAAACATGGTTATGTAAGTAATTTACATCATATATGATCATTAAAGAACTATTAGATGTCATCTTGTGGGTATGAAATATAGTAATCATGTCTAATAATCCATAGAGATCAATAAATACGAGCATGGGAATGAATAATAAAGCAAAACACTAGTATACACGTGACTCAACAACAATGGATTCATTGGGACTTATGGCATGAAACGACAACAAACAATACAATGTGTTATCCATAAGACATATAACTGAAAAGACATTGTGATGAGGACTTAACTAGTGTTAGTAGTAGTTAAGTGTATGCGTGAAGCAAGTATGTGTAAAACAATAGACATCAGTAGTGATAAACAACATACATTTCAAAATATGTCACAATAAATGCATTTTAAACAATAGGTGATAAGTTTGCCTCAGAGATTCACACAATTTTAAATATCAACTTTATTCATATAGAAAATACTCCTTTAAACACAAATTTCTCCCCTTTAGAATAGGTTTCCTATTCTACCTCCTACAACCACTCTACTTAAAATAGAGAAATTGTTCTAACATCTCGTAAAAAATCTCACACAATCACACTAATTTAATATTCTAAATATAATAATTAGTTGTCCAATAACTCATTCTATGCTCACATATTAAATTATATCTCACACATAAATATATCACATTCCTAAGTACATTAATATAGTGTGAGTACTAACAACTAATTCCAAACAAACCCCCCTTAGTATGAACATGGGAATAAATCACCACCCTTAATAATTACTGCATACCACCACATAATCTGTAGACACAAAATTACACACTTTGGGTATTTATTTAGTCTTGATTACATAGTTCTATGTAGATGAGTCATAAGTGTGAAAAGTAATGATTAACCCATGTCTTTGGCCACCTTTCTTTGCTTTATGCTTCTGCTTTCAGTCTTGTACTTTTACTTGCTTAGTCTGTCTTTTAACCTTTCGGCATTTGTTACTATAGACACCAAAGTGCTAGGTGCTCTCATCCCCTCTGGGCACCCTTGTTCTCTTTATACTTTGGTCACACTTTTTGGGTCCTTTCTAGCCGTTTGAGCATCTTATATTTTGGTGCTCAGCCTTTTCGGGGTTGATTATGAAATTCAAGCAAGGGAATCATATAAATATAAAGTTATGTGTTCATAATAAAGGACCAAGCACTAAGCACTACTTATCACCACCTAAGGTTGCATCCATCAAAACAATCTAGAGCTCCATTTGCATCCATCTAGCTCCATCATAAGGGACAAAGGTTGGTTCTTCTACATCACACTTCATAGGAGGGGAGTCTATTGTTTCCATGCACACATTATTTACATTCTACATCTAGCTACTTGTTCGCTACTCACAAAGTGCGACACACACAAGAGTAACTTAGGGAACAATTTCGCGCGCACACATACATAACTATGTTGGGTCCAAGATGTAGTGCAATGCTCAATTACAAGTCCACCATTGTGGCAGCTGAGGATAGCCCGAACCCTCATTTTACATCTTTCTTTTTAGGATTTGATGTTTATTTGAGGGTTTTGCAGGTGCATCCTTTGTTGCAGGTTTTATAGTGATCTCGGTGATCCAAGTGAGACATACAGAGGTCAAAGGTGAAAAAGTGTGAACCTCTTGTGAAACCTCGGAGGAGGTTTCTTTAGCATCTACACGAGATCGTGGTGCTTAGAATCAAGACCAGTGGTGCTCACGGGCGCCCCCACCTCTCCAAGATCCCCAATCTAGTCAAATCATCTAGATCTATATTTCTCTAGGCTTCGTGTGTGACAGTCTTCCACTCATGTTCACGCAATCACCATATGCGACACAATCCAATAATATCTACAAATCAGCTAAGTCTCTTTAAACCCTCTTTACAATTAGGGGTTCATTATTTATTACTTAAATTGCTTGGGTTAATTTTCGTATTGCATTATTTACTTATTCACTGCTGCTGCCATATAAAATTTAGATTAGGTTATAATATTACAATTTAGCATAATCATTTTAGTGAACCCCACTCGTGATCGGTCATTCAGATACTTATTTGGCTCATCATATTTTATATCATGGCTCCTAAATTTGCTCAAATTTCTTTGTCTGATTTACTTAAAATGCATTCCAATTGCCAGACTATTCTACAAAAATCCTTATACACCATATATCTTCCTAAATATACCCCATCACATGAAATAAGTTCTATTTTTGATCATCTATCTAACGACCTAGCCTTTGTGATCCTCCAACTACTCGGCCCATGTTAGAATCAATCCAAGCTTTACATTCTTTATTTCAAGACAAATTTTAGGCTATGGAATCCACAATTACATCTCTCAAATATGAAATCCAACATCTTAAGGACACTTCTTAGGATTATGTTTGTTCTCCTTCTACATCTCATATTCATTCTATATCTTCTACACGTGCTTATATTAGTGATCCTCAAGGCATACAACTACCAAAGCCTCTCACCTTTGATCGCAATGCGAAGCAACATGACATTCTTATTGAGCTCCTTAGTCATTAATTGATCACTTTACCTTCTACTCAAGGCTATCCTCCTTAATGAATTCGCAAAATATCGGGGTCATCCATAATGCAATTATCATCGAATCAATGGACATAATGACCATGAATTCGATGCTTTACGATGAATAATCAAGCATCTTGAACGTCAAGGATTTATCTCATTTACTAGACAACATTATGCTACATGCCCATCTACAATTGTTACATCCCAATGGATTCCTAAAGCTAATTCCTCTATCTTTAAAGAACACCATGCCATCGCCTCTCATGTTCCTTCTATGGAAAATTAAGCATCGTTTAAACAACCTCCATTAACAATCATTCCAACCCCCTCCTAATAAGTCATCTATGACATTATAAATCCCAAATGCGCAATCGCCTCTCAAAATCAGTCCATCTTCTTCTCCTATAAATTCATCTGCAACATCATCAATCCCACCTAAGTTACCACTATTCAAGATTCCCGCCCATCTTGTTATACTTCCATTTCAAATTCATTTATTCAAAGCAACTACTCCTATTGATAGCCAAGACACATTTCTACCACCGTTGCATGGGCCTGCTGCTGATTTTGCCACACATGCTTCCACCGCTTCACGTAAACTTGGTCTTTGGTAGGTGACTCTTATCCCCTAATGACACACTCATATTCTTATGGTTATTATATGATTGTTGAAGGATATATTCCAATAAGAACCTCATTCCATCACATAATCACTCACACATACATATATTTACAACCATGACACATACAACACAATTATCTATCATTTACTACACCACTCAATCAATCATACGTTATTATACGTACCAAAATTGTAGGGTATTGTACCGCCGGAACGATGTTACACATGCCCCAATGATGATACAGGTCACCTCACAAGGTGTTCGGGATCCAGAGAAGCTCATGAAGTATATGTTAGCATCCCAAATGCTTTATCCAAGTTCCTTGTGCTTTGCTTTATCCTCTGTTGTTCTTTTTCTAGGCTTTTGGCCTTCAGTGACGAAATCGCCGCCTCCTGCTAGGGCAGCGGTCTCAGAATGCTTGCCGCCCTTCTCAGGGCGGCGGTCCTTCATGCATTTTCCAGCACGTTCTTTTGATCGTGACTTACGTAATTTTTCAACTTTCACCAGACTTTTCTCAACCGCCTTAGCTTGTATTAATGTTTTATGTTCCCTAGAATAGTGTTTCTTCATTGTTTAATGGTAAAAGAGTTCTAATAGGAATTACCTTTGGGTGAATGTGAAATCTATAAATAGCCAACTTGTTTTCAAGCAAATGGCCCCTCAACTTCTCATTTCCATTGTTTAGTCTTTGAATTTCTTGCTTAGAACTCATTCTGTTTTCATTTTTGCATCCATGCTAGTTTTTCCTTTGCTATTAGAAGCCATTCGATCTTCTTACTCCAGTCTTGTTCATTGTTGTTTATACGAATTAGTTTAGAGCAGAGTAGTGTCATTTGTAGATTAAATCCATTAGAGTTACAGGTTGTGTTCTTCACAGAAGGTAGATTCTAGAATCTCTCGGTACACTTGTGTTGTATTCCCACAATAAATCCTGCTAGGAATTGCATACGCCAAGCTCTGTCACTTGCGCTATCCCTCTCCTACTTGCATTATATTTGGTCTATATCCAAAGCTGCCATTGTTCAAAATACCTTTTTTTGTTGATGCTAGCATATACACGCTCTTCTGGATTCACGTGAACACGAAGGAACGAGGAGATCATTCTGAGGGGACAAAATCATACACCACTGGATTCGCCACTGTTCTGCAAATTCCAGGTTTTATCTGTCAAAGTTCTAGTTAAAACATATCAAATATAATAGTGAAATATTTCATTTTAGTTAAATTTTATTTTCAATATTGTGGGAAGTCTGTGGGGATTAATAGTTTCTCAGAAACTATGATTCATTCCTCACTTCTGAGGTAGGATTGAGAGTCTTTCAATTAAGTCAATCAGCTATCTAGTTATTTAGGATAAACTCACAACTGCACAGGCAAGTAGCTACACCAAGCTATCTTGCTTGTTTTAATTTTGCTATTAGGTTAGTTGTCATTTTCTGAATATATTAGATTAGTTTCTCTTTCAATTCTATTAAAAATTCTATCAAAAATACAAAAATAGAGGAATATATATATGTTGTAGATATATCTTGCATAATTAGTTTATTTCGTTTCAGTTAGGTTTATATTGATCTTGTATGACAATCACGGGACCTAGGGAGCCCAGGGAATACGTTTTGAGCCAATCATGCCTCAACCAAATCTTGTTGTAGCATTAACTGACATAGACCAAAATCTCATAATTCAGGTCTTTCAAACAACAATAGACCTATAAGAAATCAGCACACAGCTAAGAGGATTAAACATAGAAGATGACAAAGCACACACGTTCTGGTCAAATCAGCCAAATTATAGACTACCTTGATAGATATCCATATGACTGTAGAAGGACTTGAAAGAGAGCAAACATTCGGTTGTGATCCACTAGTCCCACAACTAGACACAGGAGACCTCCTCATTGATATAGACACTAGCTTACGTATCCAAGTTCCTAACACCTGTTAGGTACTCCAAGAAAATCATGCAACTTCTAGTTCTAAACATAGAGGCCGAAAAGGCATACGATTACTAGATACTTAGAATTAGGGGTTGACTCTTCATATGACCATAGGAGGTCCACAGCAACCACGAACTTACGGTTGTGATCCACAGGTCCCACAACCCAACGGGCCTACAAATCAATCAAGATATTGACACCAGCTTGCAAACACTGGTGTTTAGGTCCTCTCCACTTCCACCAGACATTATCACACAACTATCATTATTAAACATAGTAGCTAATCAAGCTAAATATTTCTAGACTAGACCAGAGAATCGTCCATAAAACACCAAAGAGCCACTACACGTTTAGCCATTCCATTTTCATGACCTTGTCGGGAGATATATACGAAGCACCCATAGGTCATCTTCCACGTATCCCACAACCCATAGATCGAGATCACAACAGAGCTCGATATTGATTGGAGCCTTCAAGCAGCTATCCTCACCAAACGATCTATCACACCGGTTCAGGTTAGGAGGGCCTTCTTTTCCTTAGATTCACAGATCCCATTATTGCGTGTTGAAGACATAAGATTACCTAACTAGCTTATCTGCACCCCGCGTGTATTCCATCCCCACCGGCTGTCTCGGCATGACCTCGGAGGTTGGGTGCGAGGAAGAGTTACTTGTAGATTCCCATGCTCACATGTCACTTTTCCATCGTACAAAATTGGTGAACCCAATGTGAAACAAACTAATATTCCTCTTTTTGTTTTCTTTTCTTTCATCCACCTTCGCTCTTTCCCATTATTCTACGGGTATTCATATACCCCCGAATATGTCGGGATACGATGCATATGGTAGACCTCTCCTAGGTCTTGAAGCATACTACGATCAACTAAATAGACAACCATCACCCTCACTCTTCAGCATGGGGTGACAACTATTCAACTAACCAATTTTCAACACAAACTCCGCCTCAAAGGACTAGATATAGTTCTTCTTTCCAAATAGAGGAGTTGGATCAGCTCACTCAAACGCAACAACCAGAGCCTTTAGGCTCAAACAACATGATGCTCACTAGAGAATCTGGTTCATCTCCTCGGGTGTTGCTTAGACCACAAATTAGTAGACAGTCAGATCCATATCTATTTTTAGATGATGAATACTTAGCACATTATGCTAGGAGTGAACAACGCTCTCAAAGTATGTACCCACCTATAGGAGGTTTACAAACACAACTCGAGGTCTTGTTCAGAAAAACACCCCCATTCCTCCACCTATAGGAAGTGCCCTTGGTGAAACTTGGTAGGGCACCGATCAATTCATAGTAGGGTACCATATGCCTATACAACCTCAAGATATACAACAACCGCCACTAAGGCAAAATACCGTGTCTTCACCAAATGAGGTCATCTCAGCCTTAGTTGAGAAGGTTAGAGGGTTGGAACTTGCTCAAGCAAATCAAAATTCACAGTTCATGCAAGCAGGAACTTCCAATCCTCCACATCATCCCAGCCAAGTAGACCTCCTCACAGGAACAAGCACGTTGGGTATGCCTCCTCAGTACTTACAACAAACGCCAACTAGAACCACGTTTTCTAATGCCGCTCTAGTTGAGAATATAATACCTCTCGGTTTAGTACAAAACAACCCATTCCTAAGCAATGCTCCTCCATACTTAAACATGTATTCCAAATCACCACAGGAGATATGTTCTCTTCTCCCAGTATGTTTGCTCAAACATAGGGATTTCCTTATGCCCCTACAAATATATATGCTACGCCATATCAACAACCCATTCCACCTCCACCCCCTCAACAAACACCATCAATGGTCGAAACCTATGCAATAGGGACTTATTCAGAATATTTGAAAGAACCTTTAGACTTCACTATACGAAGCGTCATGCTTCCAAGACCTCTCCCGATCTACCCAAGTACAAAGGAGAGGGAGACCCAAATGCACATATTAAGGCCTATGCCACAACCATTCGAGAACTGCTCCCTTGGGATGGAGTTGTTGCTAAAATATTCCCCAAAACTTTAGAGGGTATCGCCCTCAATTGGTATTATAGAATACCTGAAGCCTCAATACATTCATTTAAACAACTCATTTCAAAATTCATCAAGGCGTTCAACATGAACAAATTGTTGAGAACATGATTCAGAGAATTCTTGCATATCAAATAAGAACACAATGAATCCATTGCTCATTTCATCCAAACATGGCGTACAGTCCTCTATTCTTTAGCAAGCGCTCCAAACATGGATCAGATGGAACTATGCGATTTATTCCTTCATTCTCTCAGTAGAGAGATAAAGGAAGAAGTCTAGAAGTTCCCACTAAGAACTTATGATGAAGTGCTCGAGAGCGCTCTCCAAATAGATCAAGTTGCAATAGATAGCGGTCGCAAGACATATGGAACAAATGGGAGGTTAATCATCCCCAACCAAAACACTACGACTTATCCTACTACCACAAACGCCAATCAAGGACCTAAAATCCTTAACAAAAACCGCGGAGTGACAACAGATGGAGTGACTGACCAAACAAAAAAAGCAAACGTTGTAAATGTTCCACCACTAGTTAACAATCAACGAAACAACAATTTTACCCCAACAATCAATGCGGTGGATTTTAATCGTCCCCAATGACAACAAAAACAACAACGGTAGATCCAGACACAGGGTCCAAGTCAAAACTCAATTGGATATCAAAACCAAAACCAAAGGCAACAAATGCAAAACTTTAATCCTAATAGTCAACAGTTTAATCAGAGTTTTGGACCACAACACGTGCCAAACCAACAACCTAGGAGTTATAATCCCAACTCGTATTGTGGTTTCCACAAAATTCAAGGCCATGACACTAGGACTTTCCGCGATTACAATAATTTCATGCAACATTTGCCAGAAGAACAAAGACAACTCTTCATAGATATGTTCTTAACAGATTCTATGACACCTATGCCAAATACTTTCATAGGGGTAGTTTCCCCTTAAAACGCACCTCTTAAGATCTTCAATGATCCACTTCCAAATCAAAATAACAATAATAAGTTAAATCCAAATGGGATGAACAAAGGTGTAATGACAGGAAATAACGATCATGAAGCCTCAACTTCACTAAATCCACCTGTCGCGCCGCATTTAGGAAATCAACCATGAACCAAGATAGTTGGTCTAGTGGAGTTAGATATTCAAATTTGCATGTAGAAGCCATAACAAGAGCATGAGAATATTCTTCTCAACCAAATCCAATCTATCCAATAGAAGCAAGATAAAATTCAAAAATGTTGGTAAAACCCATAGGTGCTTATGATTTAATTAATGACTTAACAAAGACCTTCTCTCACATCTCCTTTTTGGACTTATTGAAAAATTCTCCTGCCCATAGGGCTGCTCTTTTAGAAGCACTAGGTCTAGGTCATTTAATTAACATCACTCCACCTCCGAAACACAAGTAAACCATATAGACTTCGATATCCACCCTCTAGGGCAGCCAAATAGGGATACCGAGTTTATATTCGACATAAACAAAATGCCAACAGATGCTGAAATTACACGTAGAGGTGATCCGACCTTGCATTTACAGGTGTGGGTTTACAATAATTACATTAAACGTGCAATGGTTGACGATGGGGCAGCAGTTAACATTGTCCCCTTCTCTTTCCTTCAAAAGCTAGGATATGGAGAAACAAACTGTTCCACAACAAGAAATACGCTAAGAGGTTATGACAACCTTAAAGCTACTTCAATTGGGACTATAATACTACCAGTCACCTTAGGACCCAAGACAATCCTCACCGAGTTTTATATCATAGATCAAGAAACCAACTATAATATGATCCTCGGTCGACCATGGATACATCGCATGAAAGCAATCCCTTCTACGTTATTCAGGAAATAAGATTCTTACACCTAGGAAAGATATTCATAGCAAAAGGTGACCCAAAACCATTCGACATACACCTAAAGCAGACCTAAAGAAAAGACCAGGCATTCACTCTGAGTTTGAACTCCTAACAAACCAACTTAACAAACCAATCGACTCAAAATCGGAAGAAAAATTAATACCTACAACAGAACTAGAAATTACGAACCTAGTCAAGGGCATCCCATCCCTCAAGGATGAAGCTAACGTTGTAGAAACAATGTCATTAGGAACTACTGCAAAAATTGTTGAATTATTGGAACAAGATCTACCAATTTTCCTACCGTTTGATTCCACAGGTATGGGATGTACCCTAGGAGTAGGTTCTCTTCCAAAAAGGAACTTTGCATGGTAGAAGTAATCGAAACAGAAGAAACAGATGCAAAGAATGTCCCAACATCCATTTTTCCTAGTAAATATTGGACTCTCCACTTGATGGAGCTAGATGTCACTATGGAGTCGGGGCAGGTGTGATCTTCACTTCTCCTGAGGGAAAGATCCTACCTTTTGCTTTTAAATTAAACTTTGAATGTACAAACAATGGCGTTGAGTACGAAGCCCTCCTCCTTGGCCTCATCATAGCTAAAAGGATCGGTGTTAATAACATCAGAGTGTTAGGAGACTCACAATTAGTTACAAACCAAGTCTCTGAAGTATATGAAACTAGAGCTGAGCACTTACAGCTCTATAGAACAATGGTATTAGATCTAAGTAAAGGGTTTGACTTCATATCCATTGAGGCAATCCCACGAGAATAGAACCTTCTCACTGATTCAATAACAACCTCAACTTCACGTTTTACCCCAAGTAATGAGTTGGAAGATACAAGTTTCAAGGTATCACTTCATATTGAACCATTGGTGAAGAAAATGTCAACAAACCCTCTTCTAACACATACAACTGAGAATGAATCTTCTATCTTACATCATGTTAACAGTGATAAAGTCACTCTTGAATATCTAAATGCCTATGTAGAGCTACACCTTGCTCACCCTATAGTTGATCTTTCCCTAATACCACACTCCTCTTCCTACTTTGGAAATCCCATGGTAGAGTCTCCTCCACGTAGGATCTCGATATCTACGAGATAGAAAACAGAGAAAGCTTGGAACTACCTCTATCCCCACCTAAATTTGAAGAAGGTAACACTTCTTTGATAGAAGAAACGATTGACATAAACATTGGAATGGAGGAAGAACCAAGAATTTTGAAGTTGAGATCCTCGCTAACTCCGGAAGAAATAGAAATACACACCTAAATCATCAAAAAACATCAAAAGGATTTTGTATTTAATTATAAAGAAATGACGGGTATCACACCACAAGTTCATAAAGACATAATCTCGTCACTAAACCGGATGCGAAGCCAATAAAATAGAAGTCACGACCAATGAAGCCAAAAGTGGCTCTCATGGTAAAAGAGGAAGTATTAAAACTTCTCCAAGTAGGATTAATTAAGCCCATTGACTATTCACAATGGGTGTCTAATATCGTTCCGTCCTAAAAAGAATGGGAAGATATACATTTGTATAGAGTTTCGGGATATTAATAAAGCTTGTCCCAAGGATGATTTCCCATTACCATCCATTCGACGTTATCATTGATGCAACAGGTTGGATTTGAACTGCTGTCTTCATTTGCGTCTTAGCTTACAAATTGTTTGTTTAGATTAAATTTTGTCTTATACATGCGTGCTCATTTTTGTTTGTACTAACACTTATTTCCCAACCACTTATTTGCATGTACCTTGGTTTCTACCAAGAACATCCCCTTCCCCCTGTAGGGAACAATTTGAGCGTGAGTCCTCCTTTGGGCCGCATACTTCTTTTGTGATGTCGCATGCACCCCAAATGAGGGGGAATAATTTGGGTGAATTAGTCACCCCATATAGAGTATACACGTCACGACACAAGTATCACCGCAATACATTTTTCAGATTTCGGGGCTCAAAATCAGACTTGGGTCCATGACACAATGGCCTTTCCTACATTTCCCGAGACTAGGGGGCATATCAAACAACGACCTTACTTGGATTACCCGAGACAAGGGGCATATCACACAACAATTGGTAGTTTAGCACAATCTAAAAAAATCCATACACAACAACTTTTATAGTAAGGCATAACCCTTAGCACATGCACACCATCTACGGTGGTATTTTATACAAAGGGGAAATAGTTTAAGGTTGGAGGATGACACCAGAAAATTTCTCCCTACTTCTTCCATTACATTGACACGAGATCGCCCAAAACTCGTGTGCATCGACAACATCTACAAGATATTTTCTACACTCTTTCCTCATCACGGATCAGTGTACATGTTCCTTTTTCACATTTTCAACATTTTTTTACATACATGCTTTTTATACATATACATGTGTATTTGACTACTTGATCATCTTCTCTTTTGCAGTCCATATGGGATGTGGTTAGTCAACATCAACAACAACATCATGCACATCGACACTAACAATGTGTACACCACCACATATGCATTTTCTCCCTAGGCCGATTCTCATCACCTTTTACAATTTTTCATATTTAGTCTCCACGCTCCATATTTTTATCACTCCACACTTTGTCTAGTCCATCGACATGCTTTCTACATCAATCTACATGGTTATCAGGTATACATCTCTATCTACTTTATGTTATCGAGCATTTTTATCACCAACATAAAGTGGGGGAAAATGTAGACACAAAATCATGCACTTTGGGTATTTATTTAGTCCTGATTACATACTACTATTTATATGATTCCTAAGTATGAAAAGTAATGATTAACCCATGTCTTTGGCCACCTTTCTTTGCTTTATGCTTCGCAAGATTGCACTCTTACTTGCTCAATTTGTCTTTTCACCTTTCGAAATTTGTCATTCTGGACACCAAAGACACCCAGCTAGGATGCCAACGCCAGGCACCCCCATCCCCTTTGGGTGCCCTTGTCCTCTTTTTACTTTGGTCACACTTTTGGGTCCTTTCTATCCATTTGAGCATCTTATATTTTTGGTAGTCGGCCTTTTCTGGGGTTAATTACAAAATTCAAGCAAGGGAATCATATAAATATAAAGTTATGTGATCATAATAAAGGACCAAGCACTAAGCACTACTTATCACCACTTAAGGTTGCATCCATCAAAGCATCTAGAGCTCCATTTGCATCCATCTAGGTCCATCACAAGGGACACGGGTTGGTTCTTACGCATCACACTTCATAGGAAGAGAGTTTATTGTTTCCATGCACACATTATTTATATCCTACATGTTGCTAATTACTCGCTACTCACAAAGTATGACATGCACAAGAGCAACCTAGGGCACAATTCCACACACACTCACATAGAACTACATTAGGTATGAGATGTAGTGCAATGCTTAGTTGTAAGTCTACCATTTTGGTGGATGAGGATAATTTGACCCCTCATTTTGCATCTTTACTTTTTAGGATTTAATGTCTATTTGAGGGTTTTGTAGGTGCATCATTTGTTGTAGGTTTTATAGCGACCCTGACGATCCAAGTGTGATATACATGCGGTCAAAGAAGAACAAGTGCGAACCTCTTGCAACATCTCAGAGGAGGGTTTTTAAGCATCTACGTAGACTAGGGCACCCAGAATCAAGACCAGGTGCCCATGGGTGCCCCCATCCCTCTTCAGTGCCCCAATCCGAGTTAAATAAGTCAGATCTATATTTTTCCGGGCTTTCGTGCGACGGTCTTCCACTCCTGTTCACCGGTCACCACTGCGACATAGTCCAACAACCTGCGAATCAACTAAGGCTCAGCTAACCCTCTTCACAATTAGGGTTTCATTATTTTATTGCTTAGTTTCTTGAGTTAAATTCAATACTTCATTATTTATTTATTTCTTGCTTTATATAATCTAGATTAGGCAATAATTTTACATTTTAGTTTAATCAATAATTTTCTCATGATGTTGACTTAGATGTGTCACATTGGAGCTTGTGCATACATATAACCATGTCACGTCAGAATTGTACTCATAGTAAAATGTACTATGTAACACCATAGATGTATTTCATGGATGTTAACAACCATCCATGTATTAACATACATCTACTCATCTCGGTCATACTCTACATATATCCCATATGGTTTTACATGAAACCAACCAATGACACAAGTATGAATATGGACACACACATTATTCATCCTCCATACTAATGGTTTTAAATAGGATGACCAACAACCTCTTATTAAATATTATGATTACTCCAATAATATGATTTGTATCTCCACTATATTTTTACATGATGGGAAAACAAGGATACTTCACAACAAAAGAAAACTAACAAATAAAAATTTGAGGACAACATAATTGGTTCCCTCTTGATCATTTCCACTTTATCATGTACAACATAACTAGTTCCCTCTACCACTAGTTACCAATCTTGGCATTAGGCGGTTTGACACACTTTGGTTTGCATCCAATGCATTTTGTGGCCTATAAGGTAGTGAAAAAAATTAAGGACGGAGATCATTATCCTTCCTCCTAACCGCAATGAACCATTTATTAATAAGGAACTTAGATTTTAAAGCTCATATGGATGCAATTTTTATGAGGAGAATCTCCCCCACAAGACTGAAATACTAATTCCAAATTGGGTGTCATCACCCATTAACGTGTCCATTATAAATTAATTATTTGATTTTGACTATGATTGTGAACACTCAAATTTGGCAATTCACTCTTTGAAATTCCTAGTTTTGGAAATGCACTATTTCTAAGATAAATACAACCTTCCCATTCCCACTTAATACATTCCAAGGTATCTTGTTTATCTTTTTTATCCTTGCACATTGACATGTCAAATTCTTAGAGTACAATGCATAAATTTCATAAACAAACACCACATAACAACTTCCAAACTTTAGATTCCATATTTCCATCCCTAATCAAGCCTATATATTTTTTTCATGATAGTAAATCTAGTCATGATCGACTTATACGGCCTTAGATTGACATGTCCTCCAACTTTGCTTTTAAATTCATGTCTTTCATTAGGTCTTATTATCTCTCAAGGTCATCCTTTCTTATATAAAGCATTTATAGAACCCTATATAAATAAGTAAACACCACTTCATTTGATAACTTGGGAAATCCTATGGCACTACATTGATACAATCAGCCACTACAATTTTAAAAGATAAGAGGGATCCTAAATCTTGTAATAACTAATATGCAATCATTAGGGTAGAAATATCTACAGTGTCTAAAGCTTCTTCTTAGGTTAAGACAACAATCTATCTCATCTACAAACACTCAAACATCCCTTAGCCAAGTATCTTGGCAAGATCCAACTCAACTCAAGCATTTCCAAAGATGGTTGTTAAATCTAGTTGAATTCATTTAAATATCACATGATAGGTGGAGAATGATGTGCGGTTTGAGGCCTCTTCGGATTAGTGCTAATGTTGGTAGTGCGTGGGGTGACCACAACCTAACTAATGTTTGGTTTTCAGACTTCTCATACATACTTAGGGTCTAATATCATGATTAAAACATTCGGATAAATTTGTAACATGATAAAAAAATAGGATTTGAAAGTGATAAATAGTTTCCGACAACTTATAGTGTGTAGAAATTACAGAGCCCAAAACCAAGTAGGTCCAAGACCCGCATGATGGGTCAATAGTGTATAAATGGTCTTGGTAGAGTTTTATGATCTTATCCTAGGTCGATTTCTAGTTACAATTTGTAGAGTGAAGCATCCTCGTGTTCGAGATCTCCCTTTTCCAACAATGCATCCTCCTAGAAATTCCCTTAATCATTTGTAATCAACTAAGCACACTCATTCCTTATTTAACATATCGGTTATAAGTATAAAAGCATGACCACTCACCGCAGGATGTGACCACGAGCACTCACTACATGATGGGCATCTAACTCTAACCACTCATTGCATGATGGACATATGATTCCGACCACTCACTTTGCATTATTTTGATTTTTAGACAATTAATGTTGGAATTTATTCAATCATAATAATCCCCAATTACTAACCCTTACATCCTTGAGTGTATTAATTAAATTTAATTAATTATGTTTCATGTTAAACCTAATTAGGATCTTGATGCAAGAGCATCACTTGTACATACTCAAATTTTGGTTTTCCTAGTTGTTTAGGGTGTGTAGGGTCCATTTGGATGTTCATGATGTGTTTTTAGTCCATTTGGACTCTTGAGCATTGTAATAAGTGGTATTTGGGGTTTCCCTCTAAAACTAAATTTCAAAAGTTTGAGTTTGTATTATAGGTGTGTTATAGGTTTTGAATTTAGACTAGGTTGAATAAAGGTGTAAAATGGGGTCATGAGACATATACATCACCAAAACATGACTTACTTGACCCTAGCTAGGATGTAACTCACTTTGGTTAGCCTATTCCTAAGTGAGTTAGTGGTTAGAACCCTAACTACTTTCTATCCTCTTCATTTACATCATAGGAATTTGAGTTAAGGAGGCGTGTGAGGGGTAGGAAGTTAATGTGAAGGAGTATCTCTATATCGAGCTAAAATGGCTCATGAAGCATTGTAATGTCATTGTGTTATCAATAAACAACTTCTTAGTTTGTAAACTGTGGTGAATGTTTATAAAAATGATGAATGAATGATTATAGTTATCTTATGAATGTGGTTTGTGGATTTTGGATGGTTATTTCAGGTGAATAAGAACCACATAGATATAAGAAAGGAGTATGAAGAGGTGAGAATGATAAAGTAGACAATCCTATGCAAGCTTGGAAAACTATGTGCTTGAGGTATGTTTGTGAAGGAAATTTGATTAAATGATGGAGAGAGATTGAGAGTGGTAATTGCATGAGCACTTGTGTGAAGGGTTAATACTAAAAGGACATTAAGTTTTGCTATGATCAAGTTGGTGATATAATCGATGTTATCAGAATCTGAAGCTTGAATAATTCTAAAAAGAACCTAAACTATGTATTCGGTTTGACAATCATTGAAATGTTTGTGTGAGAATATATAACCTATTTCATTAAGAAAGAATAGTGGTATAGTTGTTTCAAGATATTAACAAGAGTTTCCAATCATTAAAAGGCTTTGAAGATTTCAAACAAAGTATTAAGAGACAAAGAAACCTCCTTCTAGGTAGGGATACCTGTTCTAGGAACTTTAAATAAATGAAATAGTGAAATGCTAAGAGGAAGATATTAAAATCATGTTAAAAATATCCACTAGGATGTCTATAGAATATTTCAAGGAGTACTAAGTTTCAAGATGATAAAGAAGAATACTTCTTGTTTACACTTGAAAACACAAACTTGGTTATGCACGGTTTGAGGACCTTCAAGGCAATATTCTAGTGTACAGTCTTATTCTATCCTTGTTGAAGTTTTGAATTTATTGAGGAGTTGGAAGGATGTTCAAAGTGGTATTAGTCACAAGAAATAGAGTGTAATCTCATAACACTCAAGAGGAAGATTCAAAAGTACAATCATTAAGACAAACCCGTGACAGTCCTAGTTGTGCTAGTGAAAACAAGTTGACAAAGAAGTTATACCAAGCATGTTGGTAGTGTTGATAGTATGTGTGACATATTAAGGAGTGAGGAAGAGTCCCTTAAAACCATCAAACAATAATAAATTCATAAGCTGTCTTGTTCTAATACGGTTGAGTACTTAAGAAGCTTAAGAGCATTTCTTAGCAAGTAACTTGGATACGACTAATAAATGAATTGAGGGAATGGATGAAGAGGTGTAATGTTAGTGGTAAGGTATTAAGTGGTATAAGGAACTTGGACCAATCCAGAGGAAAGGTTAGTAACGGAGTTCGAAGACTATTTGGGTGTTAAGAACACGACAAGACCAAAAGCCAAGTAAGAAGCCAAAAACTAGGAAGATAGCATGAATAAAGATAAAAGGGTGGTGAAGTCTTGAAAAGTGATTGAGAAGGGTGGATTTAGGTGATGCAAGGTGGGTTAAAGGTGTAAACCAGTTATCAAGTGACTAAACCCTAAGAAAGTCTTTAAAACCCTATAGAGACCTTTATTGAGACAAGCCTAAAAGAAGAACTTGGAGTTGGAGTTGATAGGGAGGTAGGAGATGAAATTTATCATGAAGCAAGAATGACCTAATGGGTATCTAAAAGCTAATCAATTTTGCATGAAAGTTTACAGCTTTTTTCTAAATGCAAAGTTTTGTATGCTTGGAGGGCCGAGAAATTAGGCCTACTTCTAAATGGTAGGAGAAGAACAAAAGTTGATTGGTAAAGAGTTGAGTCCTAAAATTTTGTGATGATCATATTTAGCCAAAAGGGTATTTGAATAATTTGACAATGAGGGATTATTATTTGTAAAACTTTCTAATGGTCTAAATTTGCATTATCACAGGCTACAAGCTAGTTTAAGGTATTGATTAGTCAATGGTGACAAATAAAGGTATGGAACTTCTTGGGGTGCATGAACATGTTTGTTCGATGTATTTGAGCAAGTGAAAGGTATTTATAGCCTTTAGTATAGTTGTTTGGGACATTTTAGTGTTTTGAGCAAATTGACCTTCTTGAGAAAGAACATAGTTCATGATTTTGGTGATTTTGCAAGATGATGAATATAATTAATGCTTTATTGTGTTGAGTTGGAAAATCTCTCTTCGAGATCTAAACACGATAATAAGACTATTTTATTTTAATTATTGAATTTGACAACAAACCAAAACAAGATAATTCAAAACCATGTGAAAAAAACCCAATTTAAAAATATTATATACCATTTGACAAATTATAAATGTTTTTAATGATGACACAAAATCCATTTAAATATTAGATCCAACAATTTGACTCTATTACACTATTAACACACTTTACAATGACTTTTTTTTAGCAATTTAAACCTCATATGACATAAATGAGTACAATATAATAATTAATTGTTAAAATTACTATATTTTAATTTTTGATACTACTAACACATTGTGAACACTCTTATTAATGACGATTCTTATTAATGACGAACTCATACCAAGCGATCGGCCTCAGCTTGGAAGGATACCGCTTCTTCAACAAGAGGGTTATCAAAGAGGCTGAAGAGAGAAGATTTGTGGAGGAGGAGGAGAAGCTTATATTCAACACCGCGGGTCTGCTTGTTAATTCAATTCCTTCTCCGTATGATGAAGTCACCCGCGTGATGATGATTCGCTACATATCCTTGGAAGGCGTTTGTTTATTCTTGTCCCAAGCACCTTGTCTTTTTGAATCACTTTCGTAGGAGTAGGTTGGTTTGCTTTCCCCACTATCTGTTAAACTCTCTTGAGCGCTCCATTTTGGAGTTCCAGAAGCATACCCGGGCGGTTCCCCTTCACCAAGGGCTTATTCTGCTTATTCACAAGCACCGCCTTATTAAATTCCCGGTCTCCCTTCCTCTCCCGGCCTGGCTGGGCTGGGCTCTGTTGCTGCCCGATCCTGTCTCCTGCTTGTGCCCTGCGCTGCCCCGCCCGGTGCCGATGCCCCCATGCGCAGCTGCTCATGCTTCTCCTTCTTTTCCTCCCCGCCGCTGCCCCTGCCACCCACACCGTATCTACTTCTAAACGTGTCACCGGGGCCAGGAGACTCAACCTGAGTCTCCACTGGGCCGAGGGGGATGAACCTTTGGATGACATTGCTCGTGATCTGCTTTGAACATTAGTAGTGCGGTCCCAAAGCGGCACCAACGGATAACCCTTCTAGAAGATTGGAGGCCTTAGAGGCTGAGCTTAAATTGCTGAAGGATGAGGTAAAAAATCTTGCTAAGCAAAAAGGCAAAAAAAGCATTGAGGGAGAAGGGAGCATTGGCACATGCTTGACTTGATGAAATATACAAAAAACTGACCTCCCTTGACTCCCGCCTTGGGAAAACGAAGACTAGGCATGAGTATAATATTGCAGCATTCAGGGCCATAGAGGAATTCATCGAAGGTCATGCAAGAAGTGTTTCGCATCTCAGCGGTGTCCCGATGACTCTTTGGGGCAATGAGAAAGAGAGTAAAAGAACCAGAGAGGAGCTCGATAAGACGGATGCTGCTCATATGACCACGCTGGGTATGTACCATGCTTGGAAAAAAGTAAAGATGAGTATTGATCAAGCGGCCAAGAAGTAGTCCAGTTTACGCTTCTCGGGCCGTAGGCTTCTTTGTTTTTTGTTGCCGTTGTTTTCTTTGTTAAGTCTCGCGTTTGTGTTCTTTGTTTCTAGGCTTCGGTGTTCTTGTTTCTTTCTTTGTAACTTTTGTGCTTTGATCTGACTTCTCTGCTCCTCTCTCTTATTCAGCTTTTAGGCCTCCTTTTTGTACACAAGGGTATAGTCCCTTTCAAAAACTATTTACCAATATTAAAAAAACACATTGTGAACACAATGATAGTTATAGACTTTATGCCAATAAACTAATTTTAATATATACTAAAAGTTGAAAATGCACTCTTTAGACAAAATCGTTTTAATAAAATTGTTGACTCTTAAACATTAAAATATCTTTTGACCAACCTACCAAATATTTGAACTTACCTTACAAAAATGGGACAAAACATAAATTTTAGACTTGGTACCCACGGAGCCACGTTGCGATAAATCAAGTCACGATTCACTAATCCCTACTTTGACCCCGGTCCCCAAGTGAATTTGCATTTACATATTATAAGGAAACCTTTATGAGTTTTTAAAAATTCATAGGAATAGATTATATGCATAGGTAGTTCTTGACACAATCCGAATAAACATATATATTGACTATTGACATTAATCAATGGTCTCATAATGTGAAGGCTTTGACACATAGTAGCTCCCACCTAAACTTTCAAGTCTAGGAGGAAAACCATCTATGATACATAAAAATGAGCTTTGGACATGCTCAAGAATGCCTCGAGCCCATATATGCGTTTCTTCCCTGCAAAACCTATTGTCGAAGTTCTTTTGGATGCCTATTTGGACGGTCAAATTATATATGTACAATCTAACAATATTTAATAAAATATAAATTTTATTTCAGTTTTGTATATCATCATGTGTTAACCAAATATTTGATATCGATTTTTTGTACTTGCATATGACTTTGCTACCCTTTTTTTTTTTTCATGTGTGGAAAGGGGATTGGTGAGTGCCTTTATGTCACTAGAGAGCATGTTTGAGCGGTTGGAAGTTTTTCCCATGTGCATTCATTTATGTTGACAATATCACTTATGAATGTCGACTCATTGAATCGACATATATCTATAGAGGTGATAAATCGTAGAAGGATGAAAACCTCAAAAGGAAGTACTCATAGGTTTGTTGATACATAGTCAAAACATACACATGATTGTTCATTAAAGACTTGAATACAAGCGTGAACCGAGACAAGTAATGTCTAGAAGATCAAACTTGAGTAGAAAAGGTAATAAATCTATACTTAGGTGTGAATTAATTACTTGACACAATATATTGATGACAGGGCCCATATTCTAAATTGCATGAATCACTAATTATCATATATTTTTGACACATGAAATGCATATAGATATTTATTACACAACCTTAATCAATATGATAGAACCTTAAACTTGTCAAATAAGATTTGATATAAAACTAATTTATCAATGAAATAAATTTCTACGCAATTAGATAATTAAATGAATAACATTTAATTTGTAAAAATAACATACAATAAACTATTATAAAAAAAAAAATAACAAATTTCACAAAAATACCATTCGTTGGGAGGAAGAAACTTCACCTACCCCTATCAATAATAAAAATTCATGCTATTCTAAATTTGAAACCTTCTATGATACTAAATGATAACTTTGCTTCAAAGAGTCACACAATAATACACATTTTTATTATTCATATAGAAAATACCACAAATAAAATTTCTCCCTCTATAAAATAGCAGATCTATTCTATCTCCTACAACCACGCTACTTAACATAAATGATTTGTTCTAACAAATCCTAAATCTCTCTCTCTCTCTCCCCACACACACAAATTTAATATTCTAAATCTAATAATGAGTTCTCTAAATACTCATTACTTGCTGCATATATTACATTATATCACACACACAAAGTATCGTACCCTTAAGCACATTAATATAATGTGAGTACTAAAAACTAATTCCCAACAATAGGTGTATCAAGTAATGTGATATGAACAACTTGTCCAACAAATGATGTATAAATTAGTGCGCTAGGAGAAATGTGTCTAAATCAGGATATATATAGATCAAAGTGCTAGGAGAAATGTGTCTAAAGAAAGAGACGTGTCAATCAACGTGTAGGAGAAATGTGGCTAAATCAAAATATTTATAAATCAACGTGCTTTAGGAAAAATGAATCTAATAAGGATATTTATAATCAACTTGATATGAGAAAAATGTGGATAGATAAAATAAGTACATAGGAAAACAATTGTATAGAGAAAATAAGTGCATTAAGAAAACAATGACACCAAGTAGGCAAGTACATACAACAAACAAGTGTATATAGAAACCATGCATACAACAAAAATTATAGAGAACAAGTGATGTAATAAGCAATATGCCCAAAGTAAACAAGGAATCATTCAATGTGCATCGAGAAAATAAGTGTATAGAAAAAGTGATTTAACAAATAATGTACCTAGGGTAGTAAGGAATTATACAACATGTATAGAGCAAACAAGTGATTAGAGAAAGTGTTGTAACAAATAAAATGCCTTGGGAAATAAACAAGATAGATAATGTGTTGGATTAAACACAAGTTTAGGGCCAAAAGTAGTCAAACAAGTATAACATTATGCAGTAAACAAGAATTAATTCAATTATTAACAACAATAAGCATTGAACATGACATATTAGTACCTAAAGGTAGTTAATGTGATCATTGTAAGAATCATGAAATATAATATGTCATAATATATTAGGTAGTGAAAATAATTAAAAGAAGTCATGTATCAACAAGTGTAAATATATGATCTATATAACTTTATTTTCTCGAGATGCCCCTGATGTAGGTATTCCCATAATGTGGCAAGTCTATAAGATGTCATAAAGTGTGAAATATGTGATCTAAATATGTTATATGTAAGATTACCCTAGTGTAGGTATGCCCCCAATGTGGTGGGTTGGTTATAAGGCTCAAGAAGATGTAAAGTGTGTGTCTAAATGTCCATATATTACATGTATTTGTTACTATCTTATGTTTATTATAAGTAGAAAGTGCAAAAGTATATAAGATGTGTAGAGTGATAAACCTAAATAAACACAATGTCTAAGTCTATGTAATAAATAAATCAGTCACATGTAGGTCTTAGTTTTGTATTTTTTCCATATTGTATTGTTTTTGTATTTTTTCCATAAGAGACCTTGAAAATAAATTTCCAATTTGAAATGTAATAAGGGCCTTGGGTTATAGGTTGTAAACAATAAAATATAGGGGATGGGGTCTTGGGTAATGATCATTACCTCAAATATCACATTGAACACCTAAAATTTATTGAATCATCGAGGTTTTACCTAGTCATAAACTATATATAGGAATTAGAAGAATGAGTATTGTGCTTCCATGAAAATTTCATTGATGGCTAAATAGTATAAGAATATGCACATTTAAAAGGTATATACAAATGATTGAACCTATGAAAAGAGAATGCTAGTGCAATGTTTCTTAGGTTGAGGCCCCAAGTTTGTGGTTATAATAAATAATTCATGCATGGGAGAACTAGGATCCGATTCACTGTCTAAATTGAAAAAGTAATTTTGCATGATATGGTAACCATAACCCTATCGGTAGGAGGATACTTGATTTAACATAAATGGTTAAACTCTATAGGTGTAGTAACATAAATGGTAGACTATGCTAATCAATTAGTTTCAAGGCTAATTATAACAATTCAATAATAATCATTGAATAGAGCTAAATAATGATAGACAATACAACAAAGTACTAGTAATGAGAAGGAGAAGAAGACCGAGGTGATATTCTAGATTGTGTGATAATGGGCTGACGATGGATTTGGAAAAGGCTAGAAATGGTTTGATTGAGCTTCATTACTGAAACTATGTCCAAAGAATATTGATGTGAATATTCCATCTCCCTTCATTATCCTTAAAATACTACAATAGGACAATAATGTTCTAGACGAGGTTCTTAAGAGTGCATGGACACTGAATAAATAGAGTACTAGTTCTCCGAGTCTTATAGCTTCATGAAATTCCTCCAAACCTCTACTTCATTCCCTTCTCTATTCTAATGTTTATTGATACGTTTCAAGTTACCCTTCAATGATAATACACGAGTGAGATGAAAACATGGTTTAAGATAATGATACAAATGGACTAAGGCTATTTAAACAAGTATAGAGGATTCAAGACAAAACCATCTTAGTTTAATTATGAGCAATGTGGTTTTAAAACATCAGGATCTTCCACTATTTCACATGATTATGACATATACCCCTTCACAATATTCTTGTTGAGATTACAATAGACAAAATCTTGGTCTCAAAAATTAATTAAACTGAGTTGTTAACATAGTTTCTATACTTATATTGGTATTATCTTAGAAAAGTACTATTTTGAGGACCTTTAACTTCCTAACAATCCTAGCATGCTTATACTAGACTCTTTCCTCTCTAAACTCTCCTATTCTCTTGTTTATACCTGTATAGTGGTCTCTCAATATTCTAAAGAAAATATAGATAATTATCCTCTGTTTTCCTCTATAATAAAATCAACAATCGAGGAATAAAATTTTATAACCCTAACCATGGTTTCTTACTAATACTAAGTAGTGAAACAAGGAAAAATGAGTAACTTGACTTCTCAACAAACATTCATATCCCTAAACATTTTATTTCTCATTGACATGGACTTGTTAACCTCTTCATACAATGTTCAAAATTCTTTAACAAGAAAATATGAAGAATGCGAAAATAATATGAGAGAAACCTCAAGAATATGAGAATATGATCACACAAAAGTAGGGTAATATGTAAAAATATGGTCTTCAATACCCAAACTAGATATTAAACATATCCTTTTCCATGATAAGTACTAAAATAACTTCTACATGTAATGACCTTACATTCTTTGAGCAAAGAATTATAAAACTTAATGTGGACCACCACTATTTATGGATGTCCTATGTTAGGCGATAACTAGGAATCTATTCTTCTAAGCCTATCCAAAGACATTTATAAGGTATCCATCTTGTCCATACATTGTTTCACCTTCTTGAAATCCTTCCACAATTGTTTTAACCTTCTCTCATATTAAGAAGTGGAAAATGAACCCCTGTACATAACTAATATTCATAGAGTATATAGTTCCTTGAATATTTCAAGGAACAAACAAAAAAAGCAGAAAGATATTCCCGATTAAATGATATATTTTCATCCTTTTGCAATAAATGTTATACTTACTCATGCAAAAATATTATAAATACAAACAATAATGGATAGGAACCATGTTCTCTATTTATTCAAAATTGTGTATATAACTTTGAAGAAACTTTCCTCCCTTTTGATCTTCAATGAAACTTTGTTACATTTAAATCTATAGTACAAGATTCACTTGCCTCTTTCTCTCTTATACTTTCCATATGGCTTCCCTGAGTTCTATCTTAGGCCTCCTTTGAAAATATAGAAAAAATAAAAATAAATGAAAAATATTTGTTTTTGTTATTTTACCAGGACTGAGACACAAAATCGGAAAGACTCTTCCTCTTGGATCTTTTAAATTACTCATTTTTCCTTCCCAATATCCGATGTAGCCAAGTCTTACCCTTTTATTCTCTCCCTCGAATGAATACTACTTTGTCATCCTTTTCCATCACAAATTAGTTACTCCAAGTAACTAGAGTTAAGAAACTAACCAAAAAGGAACTAAAATTGAGTTAACATGTGTGAGGAGGAGTTAATAGATTGGTAAACATTCAAATACATGAAATTATGCCCCCTCATCCTTCTCTCAAAACCTCATGCCATAACATGAAGAATTGAACAAGAAAAGAAAACTCCCAAACCTTACTTAAAATTTGAATTTTCAAATCCTAGTCTTGGCGGAAATCTAATTTTAATAAAATGGAAGGTCGAAACACAAATGAGTGACATGAAAACATATCTTAGTATCCAAAATGAGGTTCAATACCTTAGAAAACTAAAATTTGATCATATTCATAGTGTATTCCCTTGCATCACATATGGTACCACCCAAAGCATACCTCCACTATGGCCCTTTCTAGACGCCCTTGTCCCTTTGTAGTTTTAGCCCTTGAAACATTCTAGGTATCTAAATTTCTTCCTAATATACTCATGTTTGTAATTTGGACCTTTGACACTATACAATGCTCGTTGTGCAACCGATTAAATCTTCAAACCTCTAGACGGTGAAGGAGTCTTGTTAAACAAACATTAGTTGGGTTGTGGGCATCCTATGCACCACCGACGCCACAACTACTTTAAAGAGGGATAAAACCGCACGTCATTGTTACCTAGTATGTGATATCTATAGAGCTTATATAGAGCTTGAGGGATGGCTCAAATAAACCGATAACAATGAATCTTGTGAGATATTTTTATCATAAATCCTACTAATTATTATTCTTGGCTTGTAAATGAGTGTGAATTTTGTTTATAATTTGATTTTTTTATAATTTGATTTTTGTTTGTGTAGAAACATAAATTGGAAATTTATCCTTTGAAAATGAACAATTTGGATTTATCTTTATACTATGACTTGTGCACACATCCTAACCTTAATTGACATATATTTATATCTCTTGTGTGACATGATTTACTACACACATTTCTCAATCATTCATATACTTAGTTGCATCTATCCAAACTAGTGTCTTACTACCATGCATCTCACCAAAGATATGGCTCAAACATCATAAATTTCCTATCTAAAACTGTATGGGCGGGGACCAGACCATACTACTGTTTATACCTACCTAAATAGTCTTGTCTCCCACTCTCCTATGACTCTTTTCCAATTTGATATATGAAAGCCTATATAAGCAAGTATAATATACTTAAGAATTCACCTAAAATTATCAACAACACCTATTAAAAATACACTCCTAAATCACTCAAGGATCTCCTAAATCTTCGCAAAGTAGTTGTATATCCTTTAAGAGTAACCACTACTCAGGTCTAAAGTACTCAAACTATGTTTAAGTGTCTAGATTCCCCATATAAAAGCCTCTAAAGTTCCTAAATCCAAGTCATAACAAGAGCAAGTCAATGTGAAGCATTGCAAAAGATTCATAAGGGTTAAAGGGAATCGATCTAAAATTTGAAACATATCACACTATATCACTACCATGGTGGGTATATTATATTATATATAGTTATGCCAACTATCTTTATGTCAAGATAACTACATTGATTTTGATCCCCTTTACAAGGGGATGTAGTGCAATGCTTGGATCTCTTCAATAAGGGTTGAATACCATGGCAAGTCCAATCTACGCCACACACTATTTTCTCCTTTTGTTATCTAATGATGTTCATGAAGTGTTGGTGTAAGTATTTATGGTTTTCATCTATTGTAGGTTACTATAGGTTTGGTTGCAGATTGGGTAACCCTAGCATTAGGAAGTATGTTTCTAGGACATTGATGGCCACCAAAAGTTGTAGAGTTCTAGTAGATATTTTTTTGAGATTATATAACCTAGGACCATACTACACTATACCCCAAAGTATAGTCTATCTTGTTTCATACTAGTATAGTTTCCAATCCACAACTCTAAAGACTAAGAAATTTTAGATATTTTCCTATTTTCACATCTAGTTTGCATACCCAGATCATCACTTTGTACTCTCTATTCAGTTAAGTACTCTTCCTTCTTGTGTTTTAAGAAACCATTCTATTATTTATATATCATATAGTGTATTAAAAGCTATATTTTGTGTATGCACAATAATGTTTATTAATCAATTTAGAATATACAACTTGTGTAACCCTTATGCATTTTAATAAATAAAGAAAGAACCTGATACCAAACCCTTATTTATTAATTTAGGGTAGGGATTTTTAGTGGTGAATATTCATAATTTGGTGAATATTCCATTTTAGGAAAATTTGAAAAAGCAAATGTTTTGGAGCAGGTCAGTGTCTTGTTTGCCTAAAATTTATTTTATATTTTTTTTTAGGGGTCGGCTTCACCAACCCCTTGAAAACATCTCCTATATAAACCTAGGTGATTTACCGGGTAGTATACTACTAACTTACTACTAGCTTATTGAGGTACCAACATATCAAGTATTGTGAACTTACAGGGTAGGTTGTTGACACACGACATGAGGTTGTTGGACGCACGATAGGAAGTTGTTTACACACGACAAGAGGTTCTTGACGCTCGACAATCATGTGTTATTGAAGCATGACAGGAGGCTACAAACGCATGATAGGGGATTTGCATTTTACTGATCATGTGACAATGAGTTTGTTGTCGTGTGACAACAAGTTTACCGTCGTATGACAATAACCTTGCTTTGTCGGCGACAATAAGGTCACAGTGCAAAAACAAGGTTGTTGTCATGTGACAATAACCTTGTTATTGTGCGACAATGACCTTATTATCACCCGATAGCAAGGTTGTTGTCGTATGATGGTAAACTTGCTACCGCACAACAACAACCTTATTGTCACATGTCTTGAAAATTAGGCGAAAATGTTGCACACAAACCCCAAAAATTCACCTGTTTCACGAAAGTGGTTTTGGGGATATTCACCAAGGATTTTCCACCTTCAATTTCCCAGAGGTCTCTTAAAATGAACCCCGATTTAGGGTCTAAACAGTTTGGAAACATGACACATTTCGAGGTGTGAGAAGTAGAGTATGCCCATAAAAGTTTTGTGTCCTAGGATGTACTACCACGTGTGTTATATATTTTTGTCATTCATTATTGATTTTAAATTTTACCTTGTGATCTAATGATCATCATAACATGCTTTTCATCATTTATGTGACTATTGGAGCTAGTAGTTATGGGACTCATATGAGCCTTGTGAGGTTATTTGGTATTATATTGTATAATTGATGTATTTCAAATGATTTGAGTCATCTTCGTATTCACCGAGTCCAACCAGGGTAAAATTACAATTGAATAACATGTTATCAATATAATCTTGTACGCATTATTCATCTCCTAGTCATCATATGGGTGTTTCTCATTATCTTATGTATAATTTTTTTGTTCTTATATTTATCTGTAGGTGTAGAGGCTAGCAATGGTTTCTAGCTATGTTCAATTTATGGGCATACCTAATCCTTGGATTGGGATAGGTGATAGAGGTAGATTGAAATATGAATATAAAATACTAGACTGGGGATAACGTTCTTAGTTATCTCAATAACGTGACAATATTTGTAAGGGTCATTATATGCAAGACATATGTAACCATACCTACCATGTACATATGTAAAGTGGAGAGGAATACCCCCATACTACGGATACACATTATTTGAAGTAGGAGATTGTAATTTTGGTATGAAGACATTATATGAAATTATATTGGAATTATTTCTGGCCCTAAGGTGATCAATAGTGTGATGATGCATGTTGGTGGATGAGAAATATTATTGAATCCTTTAATCATCATATCGACTTACCTATAGGTTACGTACGAAGACCCACTTTGTATTTAGAAATATTATGCTACAAATATTCATATGTGGCCCATAATTGGCAAGAGCTCACTTGACTACATTTCTAAATATACATACCTAGATAAGTGATGGAAATTTTAACTCAATAATATCTTGCGTTGTAAGTCTTCTTTATCAATGGATTTTTATAGTTTATTGTCTTCAAAGTGTTTATAATGTATACAAAATAGGCCCGTTTAATATTGGTTGGTAAAGTGGATTTTCTTGGTGTGTGATATAGGATATCCTTAGTAGACTATGTCACTTGAATAACTCTAAGAGAGAAATTTCAGCGTGTGTGTTCTTGAGTTGATCAATTAGGTCATAGTTGTTGGTTTTCATTATAGGAGCTCTATATTATAAAGGTATAATTGGGTTGTTGTCATGAAGTATGCCCCTAGTGGTAGGGGGATTGATCAAAGGTCTACCATACCATGTTAGGACCATGATTACCTCATAGGTATATATATGATTGATAATCAATTTAGAATGGATAGGAGGTGTATTCTTAGATGTGGAAATAAATGATCGAGGAGGAATACAAGGGTCTTTGAGATATCACTCCCGATGAGTAGTCACATGAAGCATATTATATGCCATATTGGTTCCATAAACAATATTTGGAAGATATGTGTTATTTTTATTATTATCTAAGTCTCACATAATACAAATTAGGGTTTCTATAAACCCTAAAACACACATAAGTGAATTAGGACTTTGGAAAAATCCCAAGGAATAAATTTGATGTTGAAAATCAAATAAAGAATCTATAACCTTAGGGATGAGGAATGAATTCATATTTTGGAATAATCAATACATAAGTATGGTTCAACAAAATGTAATATCAAATCTAGGTTAATCTAATTTAGATATTGCAATATGTGTAAATGATCATTTCAACACAACAAATATAGAACTAACAGTCTCAAAAGTATGTAAGGAATATTAATTTTCTTAGCACAACTCAAAAAAGTGGATAAAATTAATTAGTGTTAGGTTTTGAAACATATTCACCCCAAATCATGTTCATAATTTGTGACAATGATCTAAACTAAATGAGAAGGTTGTGTAGGTTTTCGTAAAACTACCTAAAATTTTAGTAGCCTAAAACTAAAAATAAGACAAGTTTATTTATCATGGTATAGGTTCTATTCTTTGATGTGTGCTAGGCTTGATGGATGTGTATTTTTATACCATGATCTATAATTTACCTTTCATACCTACTTCATCTGTGTCTTTGGATCCGTTTCTTGTATTTGTATATCTACAATGACTTTTATTTTATACCTATAAGTATCTTCTCCCAAATTATTAACCTTCAAGACTATAATTCATTATATACTCTGGAATTACTCATCAGACGCCATTGATATGATGATTCCCGCAATACATAATAATACCGTAGACACAAAATCACACACATATTACTATTTTATTATGTTGTTAGTATGTTATTATATGTATGAATCTTAAATAAGAAAAATATTCATTATTGACACTATCTCTTGTCCATCTATGTATTTGATTGCTTTTTATCATAAATCTCTTCCATATTTGTCATTTTTATATCCACTTCTGGTTAGGTCACAAGGGTCCTTGTCTGTCTTTCTTTTCACATTTTCATTATTTATCCCGGGAAACTAGCGCCCAACTTAGACACTAGTGCCTAGGGCGCTTGTGTCTGTTTTGGGCACTTCTATCCTAATTATTCTTTTTACACATTTTGACATTTGTGGTCGGCCTTTTCACTTTTATTATCCTTATCCCGTGTTCATAGTCGGACTTTTGTGTCATTAGTGTCGAAATTCAAACAAGAGATTCATATATATACACAACATACACACTATTATTTTGGTTGGAATTTCAAAGGGGCTATCACATCTATACACTATCACTATTATCAAAAGGGACTACATTTTGTGTTGCACACACTATTTAGGAAGGGTGCGTTTTGAATTTTATACCACACATTTGTATCAAAGCTAGCTATAGCACTTATCTTGGCATCATTGGCATGAGGGGAAACCTAAGGACACTATTTCACACACAAATACACAAAACTACATGGAGTCTAAAATGTAGTGCAATGCTCGGTACTAAGTTCACTCATCGTGTGACCACCCTGGGTCAGTATGACTTCACATATTGCATATTTTATTTAGATCTGATGTGTTTGTGAGCTTGTGCAGGTAGTTATGGTTTGTTTTATAGGTTGTAGGTATTATAGAAACCCTAACTACGAAATTAGAGCAACAACATAGATATTATAGCGAAGACCCTCGGACCAAATACTAAATATTTACACATGAGACATGAGCACTCGGAATAGACACTAGCACCTAGGCATTCCTGTCCTCTCGTAGCGGCTTGCTCTTGTCCCACAGATCAAAGTTTAAAAACCCTATGCCAACCACCAACTGTTGCATCATTCCTAGTCGGATCTATGATACATAGTCCGACTACCTTTAGATTACACAAAAACCAGCTAAGTCATCTATCTCTCTTATTTGCTTAGAGTTTTACATTGTTTGAGTACTTAGCACTTGTATATTGATGTATATTATCATTTGTATATCCTTTATTACATTAGTTACTCTAAAATTAGATTTAATTTAATTTATATTAAATCATTTGGTGAACCCCACTCTTATTCGAACTCCTTGCCCTAGGATCCCAAAACCTCATGGCTAAAAAAAGGTACCCATCTCCAAAGCACGATATGACCTATATGCACATGCAACCAATATTTTCTAATTTCGCTAAAGAATCTAAATTTCGTAACCTCATGCACAATCCTCAATATGATCCAAAGGTCCTCTAACAACTCCTTGAATTCCAAAATTCTCTTCCTATTGGTTTCAAACCCCTAATATTTGCATAGTTTCCCTTGACCAAAAATTTACCACATGTTCTCCTTCATTTACCATAGCCACGAATGATCCTCAATCCTCCTCTCCTGTACTTATGAAAAATGATAACAACGATATAAATTATTTGCATGATGAGGTTCTTGCTTGTGAAAACATGGATGCTAATGACTCTACTTATGATAATGTAAATATAAATATGGATAATGATGCTTCTACTATTATTCAAGTTGAATGTAAATATATTTCTCCTATTGTTCTTACCTCTCAAAGTGTTTCTAATGTTTTCCATTATAGATATAATGCTAGCACTCTCACCACTTCCTTGTATGATAATGATAATCTTAATGAAATATTTTCTTGCGAAAATATGGTGATAATGACCGATTATAATAATGATACTACACATGTTAATGACGATGTTTTTTCCATTAAAGTTGTTGCATTTGAATCTATACCTCCTCTTTCTTATACTTATGAACTTATTTCCAATACCACCCTACCCCTAATACACCTCTTACTTTGTCTCATGATCCTTAACCTAGTACATTCGTAGAGCTTCCAAATCCATCTCCTCCTCTCACACCTCCATCCCCTCCTTCCACATTCACTCCCCCTTCTCAGGTTCCCATGCTCACTCACAATGAAAAGATTTAACCCCTCAATGTTTCTCTCACTTCCCTAGACCATCCCTTCACAAGATATATTTTCTCTCATGCATGTTATTGGTACTTTCAGACTCAAGTTCATGCCCTCACCCACAAGATTAGAGCATATTATGCCTCCATTGACAATAATTCCCTTCCTGGAAATCCCATTCCTAAGAAGATTCGAAATTCCACTTTCCCCAAGGGTGTCATCTGCCTACTTTATCATGTTTTGATGGCATAAACAATCCATATTTCATTTAAAGTATTTACGATTAACAATGGATTCTTATTCGAATGATTTCTTGTTACTCAAAGCCTTTCGTAATATATTTGTTGATCCGTTCTCCAATGGTATACTAATTTACCTAATGGATCTATTGGTGCCTACTATGATATGGAGGATGCTTTTCTTAGAAGTTTTATTTCTAACAATGGTCCTAAATTTATATATGAATGCTTGCCTTCTTTGCATCAAGGAAAGAAAGAACCAATCTTAGATTATATTTTACACTTTAATTCTTACATGCATCAGTTATTGTTTCAGCCTATTGATCTAGAAATGCAATTTATCTTTTTCGTGGTTTAATTCCCCATTAAAAGAAAAGCTATTATATGATACATGTGATTAATTTACTCTTTTATGCTATAAGGTTATTGATTTAGAGAAGGAATTAATTGCAGATCATGTTATAACACCCCCTTCTACTTCTTCTATTCCTCCCTTTCCTACTAAGTCTTCTCCTCTCCCACCTATTGACCTTCCTCCATGGTCACCCTCTCCTCCTCCATGCAAACGTCTTCCTTCCCCACCATCGTGCCGATATTCACACTGGAGGTCTTATCCACCTCCCACCCATGATCCATTGCAATTTTCACATGTTGCTAAACCACTTTATGTCTTGCGTACCTTACTTGATAAAAAACTAATTTGTTTACCTTCCAACCAACATTATCCCCCTCATCGGTTGACCGCTTTGCCATTGTGACGCCATTTTTACAATTTTCACCACATCAATGGCAACTGTGAAAATGATTGCTATGTTATCTCTCGATCAACTACAATAGTTAGAAGATAAAGGTGTCATTTATTTCCACTCCTACTCTCGCGAGTTATTTCTCTCTCTCCTATTCCACATCAACGAGCCTCTGCCAGTGTTAGCTTATCTATTCACCTCCTCCTAAGGTCATTATCCATCCACCTCCTAAGGTCATCATTCATCCACCTCCTCTAATTGTCCTACCTATAGCCACATCATCTCACCCTCCACACATTGCTATTGCATCTCATTGGCTTCCTAAGTAGCCTGCTTCCACACTTCCCACCGTCACACCTCCCATTATTGACACCATTTCCTCTAATATCCAATTCAACACCTATACACATGTTGTTGTTGTTCCACATGCTCCTACTATACATCATAGGCCACTCCACCTCTAGTAGATGATATACATTTCCATCTCATTACCCAATGATGCACTTGTGTTCTTAAGGTTCATACATGACTATTGAGGGAATTTTTACTAAAATGAACCTCACTCTCACACTGGGGAAATCACTCTTCTTCCCCATTTTCATCTTAATCACATGCGATTGCAAAACATTATTTTACATTGTTGGGAATTCGGGATTGCCGAATAGTGTTGTGATTCAATAACAAACCCAATCATGCACACATGATCTAAACAATTACCCAAAATCTACAATAGTGGAAGTATAAACTAGAATAATTCAAATAAAAAAGTACACACACATAACAAGCATGTCTTGTGGTTCACCCAATGTGCTCTATGTCCACCAAAGATAGAGATCTCATATATATAATATACCAAGAGATTACAAACCAAATATTTGCACAAGAGTATATGTATCTCTAGAAGAATATCTCCTCCTCCCATATCTCAAATCAAATCTACCTGAGTGCACTACAACCGTGCCTTTGAAACACCACCAGATCTCACATACTAGGAACTACCCTGCATCTTCCACTATGTAACCAAGCTCTCACCGTGAATATGTAAACAAGACCTCTTAGAAGGGTCTACTGATGTGCAACCATAACCATGCACCAAGAAGTAAGTCTCTCCTCCATCACTCCATAACATGTGTAAACATGACGACAACTTCCTTTACAATACTAGATTCCTATTAATCAACAATACAACATGATCTCATGGATTTGTAATAAAAGATCTCACAACAACTTGTGGATCTACAAGAATGAGAAATAATAAGTTCTCACAACAACCTATGGATCTAACAAGAAGAAACACTAAGTGCTTTGCATGTTATGCAAGCCATTACATGAGACTAAACAATACAAAGTAAATACAATAGCGATAATACCATATTCTCATCAACAATGTACCCACACTTTCATTTTGTTCAACTTCTCTCCATGAAATCTCATGCCTTCATACAATCTGTGTTTTCTTCTTCATCTTCTTCTTCATCCTTTCAACCAAGGATAGCTCAATTCTTCTCTTTCCTTATTCCAACCTATCTAACCCTAGTTTTCTAGCTTATATAAGCCTAGAAAAACTTAGGGCACAATAGCCATGCAATTACATCCTTTAGATTTTCTTTAAAACAATAGCCAAATTTAATTCCCATGAGTTAAATATAAACTTTCACGCACTGAGATAACCGGTGCCGGTTCCGACCAATGTAGGTTCCATGTCCCGACCGGTGTCGGTTCCTAACCAACACCAGTTCCTCCTAGGTGATCGACGCGCGATTCTTATGTAAACCAATAAACCTCAAATGTATGCATTTGTGAAGTAATTCAGCTTCGTAACCTAAAAATCTCCCACTTGGAGATATATGGTTGAAACATGCACTGCACTGTACATCACCATCCTCTACATACCATGAAGACCATATTTCTATCCATCAACAATTCTCTCATCAATAAAACCAGGAATATCAAACCATCTTCTCAAACCAAGAAGATAAAACCATGACTTACCAAACCTGCACGAAGCTACAACTGATCCATGACACCAAGCCTCAAGCTCCCACTGAATCGTAACACCATACTAGTTGTTGGTATTAGACAATTAAGTCAACCTAGCTCCTTATGCAACAAGAAATCATGAATAAAACACCGTAAGATCTCCCACTCAAACCGAAGTACTGAGCCTCAATTGCATCCATAGCCATACCTATAAAACCAACCATGTTCTCTAACCATCTATCCATGTCTCCATGCAACCACCAATGCAATTGACCAAACAAATCAAACTGGAATATGTGAAAGCAAAACAAGATCCTGGGTAAAGATAACCCAAATGAGTTCTACCTACAACAATGGGTGATCAATCCACAAAAATTACATAACTCAAAGAATCCAAACATTGCAATATGCAAATCCAACCTTGCATAAACAACTTGCATGTCCAAGACAACTATCTGTAGAAAATATCTATCATGGAGTAACATAATAACAAGAGGAAATACAAACATCCCCTAATCATGCTCAAAGCATCTAAACCATGCTCATAGGCATCCATGTGCAAAACAAACATCTGCATCAGCATAGACTCACAAACCTGAATCTATCCATGTATACAAACTCACCATGTACATACATCCATATCACTGGGCTCTCAAGAAACTACAAGTCTACCCCTTTGAATAAATCCAAAGCCGGATATGAATCATGTGCTCATCAATGTCAATAACAAACATCCATGCTAAAATATGCCACTAATACCAAGTGAAAATACCCAAAAACATGTCATCAACATACTCTGCACAATCAACCAAGATGAAAGCAAAAACAAGGGCACCATCCAAAAATGGTAGATAAAAACTGCTGTCAAACATGTAGCCTAACCGATCACGGTTTCCCAACCGACACCGATCAACTCCTCACTAACCATGGTTCCCGGATGACCAACCACGGTTAGCCAAAAATGACACCAATCTCTATAACAATTAGATTTATCCTTTTTCCACCCTTCAAACTCTAAAAATTGCTCTATCATCTCAACCTAGCTGAATAAACCATCAACTACAATCCCATAGGAATATCCAGGCACCACAAAATAAACTAGAAGTGACATCATCATGCAATAAACTCAAAATACTTGTAAATTCATGATTTTCCTCCAAAACAACTTGTGCCTCATGCCACTTTGAAGGGTAGCATACTCCTCTCACTCTACACATGCATATGTGTCCAACCTATAATGCCAACAACCATGGCTTTGCTCTGCTCAACATGAACTCCCCGCACCGCATCGATAACAAGCTCAAAAGCTCTAATATATATATCAGTGAGAAATAAAACTAGATGAAAGAAATATAAAATTGATTCCCTTCTTAACAAAGAATACTTCTACATCACAGAAGTTTGGACTTCTTGTGAAGTAGGTGAACCACCTCCTTTTCATCCATGTGTACTCAACATCTCTCATTACCTGCAACTGTGTGTCTAAACATGAATTTTCATTGAGGATCTCATCCTTAGACTGAATACCCTTGTCCTCAAGATTCCAACACATCCCGGAAATAAAAGTCAAACCCACCAAATATCCATGGTGTAAATTTTTACTTGTGCACACAATCCAAACATAATATCAGTTGCTCCAAATGAAAGAAATAAAACATGAATCATATAGAGATACCTGACTCAAAGTCTCACTAGACTAATCGAGCCAACTCTGTCCTCTTTTTGATCTAAACATTGAAGTGATCTACACCATCTCTACCATGTACACTCTGTACAAGAACCAGATCCTCCAAAACAAGACATAAAACCACCATGCCCTCTCCTGCCAAAAACCCAATACATATAAAGCGCCATGATACCGACCACAATAAGCAAACCGGTACCGATTACCCTCTATGACCAACATCGGTTCGGGACCGCGTCGAGTCTTCTTTGGAATGAACCCAATGCCACACAATTTGGCATAGAACACCATACCAGGTGCCTACTCTGAACGAATCGATAGTGAGATGAGCCAATCATTTCAAGAAGCACCCAAATCTCGTACAAAAAATAATACAACAAATAATCCATGCAATAAAATTGCATCAAGATGAAATACATCACCTTACCAACACCAAGATACTCAATCGCATCTTCAATCGAATCAAGTACATGATTCTCTCGAGGAAAACCTCATCTTTTTTTTTGTGCTACATCCTCTCTACCGAATCTCGTGTATCTAGCGCACCAAGGATGAAAAACTTGCTCCTCTACCTTAGATCTACAATCTAAAACATGCATGTGTAATCAAAACGTAAAGCACTACAAAACCAAGATAAAACCATACCTCTATAACCCGGATCTGCAATATGACCACCATGTTTATGCCTCCAAGAACTAGGGACACCTCGAAAACAAGATACATTACATGCATCTTCTCAATTTTTTAGATCTATGATTTTCTTTTTTAAAACCGGGCTGCCCGAGAACCGATCATGGTCACCTTGAATGGCTGACCATGGTCACCCTATAACTAACCACCGCCGCGGCGGATCCGATAACCCTCAGAACCGACCATAGTCACCCTAAAGAACGACGGTTTCCACGACCAATGCTTTGGTCACCTTTGTAATTTCAAATGACCTTACTCTTCTAGTTCCCACTTGAGATTGAATCTCTTCCTACAATCTTCTCATCATGCAAAACAAACTTTTCTCTCATTCATGTCAGTAATAACCACTAACAAAACCATGAAGCAAACCCTTGCTTTGAAATAACCAAGCTCGATACCATTTGTTGGGAATTCGGGACTGCGGAATGGTGTTATGATTCAATAACAAACCCAATCATGCACACAAGATCTAAATAATTCCCCAAAATCTACAGTAGTGGAAGTATAAACTAGAATAATCCAAATTAAAAAAAAAGTACACACACATAAAAAACATGTACCATGGTTCACCCAATGTGGGCTACATCCACCAAAGATAGACATCTCATATATATAATATAACAAGAGATTACAACCCAACTCTTACGCACAAGAGTACATGTATCTCTACAAGAGTATCTTCTCGTCCCGGATCTCAAATTGTATCTACACTGAGTGCACTACAATTGTGCCTCTGAAACACCACTAGATCTCACATACCAAGAACTACCTTGTATCTTCCACTATGCAACCAAGCTCTCACCTTTGTGAATCTACAAACAAGACCTCTTAGAAGGGTCTACCAATGTGTAACTATAACCATACACCAAGAAGTAAGTCTCTCCTCCATCACTACATAACTTGTGCAAACATGAAGATAAATTACTCTACAATACTAGATTCCTATGGATCAACAATACATCATGATCTCATGGATATGTAATACAATATCTCACAACAACCTATGGATCTACAAGAATGAGCAATAACAAGATCTCACAACAACCTATGGATCTAACAAGAAGAAACACTAAGTGCTTTGCATATTATGCAAGCCATTACATGAGACTAAACAATAAAAGGAAATACAGTAGAAGATAATACCATATTCTCATCAACAGTGTACCTGCACTTTCCTTTTGTTCATTTTCTCTCCATGAAAGCTCCTGTCTTCATGTAATCCCCTTTATCTTCTTCTTCTTCTTCATCCTTTCAACCAAGGATAGCTCAATTATTCTCTTTCCTTATTCCAACCCATATAAACCTAGTTTTCTAGCTTATATAAGCCTATAAAAACTTAGGACACAATAGCCATGCAATTATGTCCTTTAGATTTACTTTAAAACAAAAGCTAGATCCAATTCCGTGAGTTAAATATAAAAATTCACGCACAGTGTAACCGGTGCGGTTCCACGGTGATGTCGATTCCGACCAACACCAGTTCCTCCCTGGTGATTGACATCGGTTAGCTAACCGACACCAACTGGTTAGTTCTTGTGTAAACCATTAAACCTCAAATGCATGCCTTTGTGAAGTAATTCTACTCCATGGCCTAACATATATCTCCTCATTATACAATTATCCATGCATTATTAGTTCATTCTTTTATCTTATCTAAATCATGTTACCATTTCCATTTATCCACCACATTGCATCTCATCTATACATTTTTATTTACCATATGTTATACTATTCACTCTTATTCATATGCAATTATTATTCAATCCATTACTTAGCAATTCTTTCCACATTGTAACAAATTTCAATAATCAACAACTATATGTATGTATGTGTGTGTGTATATATATATATATATATATATATATATATACACACACACATATATATATATATACACACACACACACACAAACACATATTACACACACACACACACACACACACACACATATATATATATATATATCATCATCATCAAAATCATAGTTACAAAATACAATCGTTGGGGACAAGCCCCCATGCATCAATACATCATATACTAATACATCATATGTCATCCTCACTATCACTATCTACAATCACGGAGCTTTAGAACTTGAAGCATCACTTTGCTAACTTTGTGTCATCAACCTTGGCCTCTATATCTCTTAAGATGGCTCCACAATATTGAAATATTTGACGTCTATTCTACATATCGGCCCTGTAGCTCCACATACCATGAAAATACATCCTGAGCTAGGCCTCTTTCTCCCGAAACCTCTCTCACTCACTCTATCTCTGTACGAGCCTCATTATGCTCGCTCAAAAACATGGTACATGTGGTTGCTGCTATAACCACCAACTAAAATAAATGGGTGTGCTCACTTGGAATCATGTCTACCTGCTCTAGCATCCCTCCTCCCACGAGCACATCCGGAGGCACATTCCGTGTCAACATGTGTATGGAGGTATCTACTATTAAATTTCAATAAGCATCTTCTGCCCGATCACACAATGAAAATTAGCTATTACACATCTTCATATCCATCAACTATATCAAAAATTCAACAACTAACAAATAAACATTAGCTATTACACTTATGCTCTGTTCACGGTGTTGCTTACATTGTTTACCTCGGGGGTGGTGCACGGCCTTCAACTCCTCCAACTACCCGATCACCTACCACATCTAAAGCTACAAGAAATACCAACACCCATATGTGTGTTTCCCACTTCCTATACTCCTCGGTGTACCCCACGTCATCAACATGTATAGGCCCTATGGCCGGATCTACCTCATTTGGACTTGGATACACTAGTTAGGCTCATTTGGGCCCGACCTCGACCCTAGTCACCTCATGCAAGCCTCGTATAAAGACACCATATATATGGCTCCGGGGGCACATCTTGGGCCATGCCAAAGCTGTTTAGACACTCGCTCACATTGGAACAACTCTTCTACCCTTGGGAAATGATCCTATAACCACATTGTGCATGAAATGCACCATGCAAATCAACACTCTTGTCCTCCACCCATCCTCCATAGTCTCTATACGGTCTCCATTTAATGACCACTGAAGCCCATCGATCTATCATTGACCTATAAGTGGTTGTATCCAACCTCTTATCATGGGTACCCACCAACTTCTCAGTAAATATCTCTCGGCCAAGCCCAATCAACCCATGGCTCACTTTGAGCGGCTTCAATATAGCTACATGCTCATACATCTATACATGCAACAAAGAGTAGCTCCTAATCCGCCTCCATAATCCTCATAAGTAAATATATATAAATTCATGTATAAATGGGATAATACCCATCGTGACCACACATATCTCATACTATGCTCCTCTATGCTCTAACAAATATCATACATCCTATACAAAATCCCAACTCTCTCGCCTGCCCTCCACTTGCCACCGACAAAGCTAATACTACGTAGTAAATTTCCGTAACCGCATGGAACCCCGATCTCAAAATCATGTCCAAGATGATATATGTCGGTCGTACTCGAGATCCTAAAAATACCATCATGCTGCCCTCATATGACTACGGGTATCTAATATGACCATGATCTGTACTCTCTCTGCAACAATCAAAAACCACAGTATCCTATATACATCCTCTAATGTCACTGCCATCTTTCCTTTTGAAAATTAGAATGTACAAGTATCGTGCACCATCTCTCGCACAAAGTAGTCAACATAGACATATTATGGCGTATTTCCAAAATCTCATAATGTGTTGTAGATCGACACAGTCCAATATCTTCCACTCATCGTCTGTCAACCCCAAACCAAGTAATGTACTTAAGTGATGGCCCGCCCAAAACTCCTAGGACAATATATCTCTACAAAACACAACAAAGAAACAAACACCACAAATATTAGCATAACAAACATACTTCAAAATCACTCATAATGACCTCAAATTAATTACAATACATGCATTTCACCAAATAGTGCCAAAACTCCGCCTTTAGACACTAGTGCCTAGACATAGGTCATTAGCACCCAAAATCATGTCACTTTGGCGTCACGAATTGGGCACTATTATCCCTAGAAGGATGGAAAGCGACTTGTCCGCTTCCATCCTAGTCATAAATGTTAAATACTACACAAATTCAAATTTTACTAAATCGATATAAACAAGCATTTTTACAATTTTTCTCCAAAAATAGTCACACATACCAACTCCTCGGTCGTCTGTGAAGCCACAATCATCGCCAATCTCTCAAATCTCGTCGGATGAGCTGCTCTAATGCATGGCATTCTCATAGATTAAAGCTCAAATCTTAAGAACTCTCGGTAAAAATGAAATTACTATTCACTTTTCAATATTACTATATATAGTAATTCCAAATTTACCCTAGACTATAGTTATTATTTGCATTCACTCTCACAACTAATACATGACACATGGTTTTGCTCATATCTTGAGCTTCATTACTCCATTTTTCTCCCCATTTGTGCCATACAAACCACGGTCCCCTCTAGTAGTATTATATGAATTTATACATTCCATATTCATATTAGGCACATGTACTAATCAATACATACACATTCTTTGTCAATACTACTACCTCTCCTATACTATCTCTCATTTACTATTACAACTTTTTACAACCTTGCTTTCGCAGTGCTCATTTCTCCACCCTTCACCCTTTCACCGAAAGGGGGTCATACAATCGAGATCATCCTATAATCCCTCTTAGGATACACCAATTGACATTCCCAATACATTACTATCACAATTTTCTCTGATCTCATTCAAACACGATTACAATTATTCTATATGACAATAAATAATTTTTGTTATTTCAAATCTATCCCCCAAATGACCTAATTTGGGGAAAAGAAAAAAACCTCTCTATGAGTAAATATTCTAAATACATCTTATTCAATCAACTACTATCACTCAAATCAATCAATCAATACAATAATCACAGTTACTATCGCTCCTAGATGACCTAACTTGGGAGCCACCGACATTACCATTGCTTCTAGATGACCTAACTTGGAAGCCATCTAACACTATTCAAATCAAAACACCCATTACTATAGGAGTGGGGGAAATGAGACGTCATTACCTTTCCTATATTGCTCCTATGTGGGTTCTTCAATCAAGAACAAACATGTTACAATCGGAACTAATCGAAACTAATCGGAACTAATCAGGTAAGAAATTTGGTCTCTATCCATCTATAGCGATAGGATATTGTTAGGAAATAAGGGATAAAATATGCGGAATAATCCCTCACGAGTCATGTGAGTAGAAACTAATATGCGAAATTATTATAGATCTCAAATAAAATTACGAATAAAATAACACAACACAAAGAGACAAAGTATTTAATGTGGTTCACCCAATTTGGGCTACGTCACAAAGAATCACTTGCTTAGATTTTATTACAAGCCGCCACTCTCTCAATACAATACCAGATCTGTTTGGAGCTATGCTCAACAAACTCTCTGCTGAATTCACACACGAATTCAAAACACATCTCGCAATACATTTGCTTGTTCCTCTATCATATGCATAAGACCATATAAATAGACAAGCTGCTTAAGTAGTTTTACAAAGCGTGGGTATCAAAACCATGGGTAAAACTGTCCCATAAACCTATGGGTAAAAAAAAAACTCGCCCATATGAGGCGAGGATACATGAAAAGTGTACATTACTCTTAGTGTATAGTCTTCAACACTTTCACACATGAAAACAGGCTCCACAACCTAATAATCTCCCACTTGGAGACTAGTTTTCCTTTGAGCAAGCTTCTTAACCCTTCACTAGTTTCTATGAAGACCAACCAAAGCTGAACACAACTTTAGTTTTTCCTTGTGACCACCTTGGTCATCATGTCTGCAGGATTCTGACTGGTATGAATCTTCTCCAACTTCAACTTCTCTTCCTCCAAAGCTGTCCTGATGAAATGGTACCTTAACTGTATATGCTTCATCCTGGAGTGGAAAGCAGAGTTCTTAGCTAGGTGTATAGCACTCTGACTATCACTATGCATCTTACATTCCTCCGCTTATGCTCTAACTCCTCAAGTAATTATTGTAACCAAATCATCTCTTTGCTTGCCTCTGTGGCAGCAACATACTCAGCCTCTGTGGTTGACAAAGCCACCAGCTTATGTAGTCGTAAAATCCGACTCACTGCAGTCCCACCTACAATGTAAATATAACTGTCGTGCTCCTCCTGTGTCTACATCTCCAGCCATGTCGAATATACATAACCACGTAAAGTGGTGTCGATCCATCATAGCACAAAAGCTGTCCCCATGGTCCCTCTCAAATACCAAAGGATCCACTTTTCTTGCACAATGCTCTTTACGGATCACTCATAAATATACTCACAGCTCCCCTTTGCATGGGCAATATCAGGGCCTAGTGCACACCATAGCATACATCAAAGCGCCAACTACCGATGAGTAAGGTACCTTGGACATCGGTTTCTTTCTGCTCTGTCTTGGGACACTTTGCTCCTTTGATAACTTAAAATGGCACAAAGGAGTCCCAATTTGGTTTAGCATCTTGCATGTTAAACCTATCCAATACCTTCTTAATGTACTCTTCCTGAGATAAAGTCAGCTTCTGTTCCTTCCTATCTCGAGTTATCCTCACACCAAGGATTTGTCTGGCTGCCCCCAAATCCTTCATATCAAAGGATTCACTTAGTTGTTTCTTGAGTACTTTTATTTCTGCATGTTTTTACCTGCAACCAACATGTCATCTACATACAAACATAGGATAATATAACTTCCATCCTCAAATTTCTTTGTATACACACAATGGTCAGAATGACATCTAATATAACCTTGCTCCATCATGAAGCTATCAAACTTCTTATACTATTGACGTGGAGCTTGTTTGTGCCATACAAGCTCTTCTTCGGTTTGCACACCATCTCCTCTTTACCTTTGACTTCATATCCTTTTGGCTCTTTGCATATATAGCTCCTCCTCCAAATCACCATGGAGAAATGCGGTCTTTACATCTAAGCTGTTCTAAGTGCAAGTATTTCGCTGCTATTATTCCAAGAACATTTCTGATAGAAGTCATTTTTACTACAGGAGAAAAAATCTCATCAAAATCTATACCTTGTTTTTGTGCAAACCCCTTGACCACCAACCGGGCCTTATATCTTTTCTTTCCTCCTTCATCTTTAACTCTGTACACCCACTTGTTCTGCAATGATCTTTTGCCTTCCGGCAGACTTCACCAAATCCCAAGTCGGTTCTCCATGAAAGACTTATGCTCCTCATCCATGGCTTGCTCCCACTTCTTACTGGCATCTACCTGCATTGCTTCATCAAAGCTCTCTAGCTCTCCACTATCAGTGAGTAATAAATAATAAAGAGAAGGAGAAAAACGTTCAGGTTCTTTTCTTACCCTAGAAGACCTCCTCACTGTAGGAGTTTGGGGTTCCTGTTGAGTAGGTTCTTGAACTGATTCATGGGTCACTTTCCCATCTGGAAGATCCTCTACCACTGCATATTCTTTCTTGGATTCTTCCCTGTTTTCCTGCAATTGTTGCTTATACATGACTTTCTCATTAAAGACCACATCCCTAGACCGAATGATTTTCTTGTCCTTAATACTCCAACATTTAAATCCAAAGTCATCACCACCATAACCAATGAAAGTACATTTTTCTGATTTAGCCTCTAGCTTGGTCCTATCATCCTTGTCTATATGAACAAACACCTCACATCCAAAGACTCTAAGAAATGAATAATCAACTTTCTTACCGGACCAAGCCTCCTTAGGTATGCCTCCATCCAAGGCACTTGAGGGTCCTTTGTTTATCAAGTACACAGCTGTGCTCACCGCTTCTGCCCAAAAAGAAAGAGGTAGTCCTACATGTAACCTCATGCTCCTAGCACATTCCATTATTGTTATGTCTTTCGATACCCCATTATCTGTGCGGAGTTCCCGAACCGTCTTTTGCTGCGGATTCCATTCTTAGAACAGTAATCATCAAATTCATTGCTGCAATACTCCCCTCCATTATCTGACCTGAGACATTTTAGCTTAAGACCTGTTTCATTCTCTACCAAGGCTTTCCATTTAACAAAAGTGTCAAATACATCAGATTTGTTTCTAATACAATAAACCCAAACTTTCCTTGTTGCATCATCAATAAAAGTAACATAATAACTTGAACCCCCAAGAGATGATACAGAGGCCCCACACATCAAAATGTACCAGCTCTAACTTACTCTCTTTCTTCGTAGGTCCAACCTTGAGAAACCTTACTCGCTTCTGTTTCCCATATATGCAGTTCTCACAGAAATCCAAACATGTTTCTGTATATCCAGGAAAATTCTTCTTTATGATGTTCATGCCCTTATGGCTCATATGACCGAGCCTATAGTGTCATAATGTTGTATCTGCATCTGAAGCCACAAAATTACAATCATTAGTACTATCAGTGGTTAAATACAAGGTTCCAACCTTCTTACCTCTTGCCACCACAAGAGCACCCTTGGTAACCTTCCAAGAGTTAGCTGTAAATATCACAGTACAACCATCACTTCCCAATTGCCCCGCCGATATCAAATTTCTCCTTAATGTAGGCACATGTCTGACATCCTTCAATAGCCATGTATTCCCATTCGCATCTTAACACAAGCAGAACCTTTTCCAACTATCTGCAAGGCTCATCATCACCAAGAAAAACATGCCCAAAATCTCCTTGAACATAATCAACAAAATAATGCCTATGTGGAGAAGCATGGAAAGAAGCCCTTGAATCTAAAACCTAAGATTGATAATATTGTGCAAAGAAAGAATCAAAGCATCCGACATACATTACCCGTTGCCACATTTGCCTCCTTGTTTTCTTCCTGTTGTTTCTTCTTATCCCGAAGCTCCCAACAGTCCTTCTTTGCATGCCAGGCTTTCCACAATTCCAACATACAATCTTGTTCTTGGATTTTGACCTTGCTCGATCTTTTGATTTTCCACGGTTTCCTCTATTCTTGTCTCCCTCTAGTTTCCACTATCAAAGCATTCCTTGAAGTAGAAGATTCCTAGAGATTTTTCTTCGCATTTCCTCGCTTAGAATCACCCCTACAACATCCTCAAACTTCAACTTCGAGTTAGGCTGAACCGAGTTACTTACCGCCATTACTGTGCTATTCCAACTCTCGGGTAAAGAGCAAAGAATTAATAAAGCCCTAACTTCTTCATCAAATTCTATCAGAACCGAAACTAGCATATTCACTACCAGTATTGAAATCATTTAAATGATCTGCTACTGAACTATTCTCAGACATCTTCATATTAAACAACTTTTTCATTAAAAATATCTTATTAGAGGTAGAGGGTTTTTCATACAACTTCCCTAATGCATCCATTAGATCTTTTGTAGTCTTTTCCTTTGAAACATTAAATAATACCGAAGATGCAAGACACAGCCGGATTGTCCCAAGTGCTTCCTATCCAGCAAATCCCATTCCGCATCTGTCATACTCGAGGGTTTGTTCACCTTCTCAGACAACGGAGTATAAAGATCCTTTTGATAAAGGTAATCTTCCATCTGCATCTTCTAAAGACTAAAATTCTGCCCGTTGAATTTATCAACCCTAGATCTTCCATCATCTGCCATAGCTCCCACTCAAGCTAAAAAATTTCCTGCGATTCAACACTTCAGCAAACCAAACCAAGGCTCTGATACCAATTGTTAGGAAATAAGGGATAAAATATGCAGAATAATCCCTCACAGAATCGCAATAGTAGAAACTAATATGCAGAAATTATTACAGATCTCAAATAAAATTACAGAATAAAATAACACAACACAAAGAGACAGTATTTAACGTGGTTCACCCAATTTGGGCTACGTCCACAAAGAATCACTTGCTTAGATTTTATTACAAGCCACTGCTCTCTCAATACAATACCCAGATCCATTTGGAGCTATGCTCAACAAACTCTACAGAATTCACACCCGAATTCAAAACACATCTGCAATACATTTGCTTGTTCTCTATCATATGCATAAGACCATATAAATAGACAGCTGCTAAGCGAGTTTTACAAAACCGTGGTATCAAAACCATGGGTAAAACATGTCCCATAAACCTATGGGTAAAAAAAAACTTCGCCCATATGAGAAGAGAACGTTTCTCGATATGTCGGGTGCAATTTTTTAGGCCAAAAAAATGTATGACTAATTTTTTTTTTTGGGGGACTGCTGACCCCCGAACCGGCGAGGATACATGAAAAGTGTACAAGACTCTTAGTGTACAGTCTTCAACACTTTCACACATGAAAACAGGCTCCACAACCTAATGAGATATTTTGGAGAAGCATAATGAAAGGAGAGAAAAATAGACCTCTCTCCCCAACACTCTTCCTTTGGCAACAAGATACCTAAATCCTCGCATTATCAACAAATCAGGTTAGGAATTGATCACTCCCTACCCCTCTACCACCTTTGACAAACAATCCAACATCTCCAATGACATCACAACCATTTCTACAAGTTGCCCCTTATGAAAATTTTCTATCTCCTCTTAAGCCACGTGGGTAAAAAAATTGATACATGATTTCCCACGCTTTCTGACTTCTATATTCTACGCGCACTCTGTAATATGGATTCTCCGGACTCTATACAGGTATGTTCCTTACTTCCTTTACACTACTTGAATTTTAATCAAATAACATAAAGGGGGAAATGTAGAGACAAAATCACACACATATTACTATTTTATTATGTCGTTAATATGTTGACATATGTATGAATCTTAAGTAAGAAAAGTATTCACTGGTGACATTATCTCTTTTCCATCTACATCTTTGATTGCTTTTTATTGTAACACTCTTCCACATTTTTCATTTCGTATCCACTTCTGGTTAGGTCACAAGGATCCTTATCTGTCTATCTTTTCACATTTATTGTTATTTATCCCAGGACACTAGCACCCACCATGGACACTAGTGCGGTGCGCTTGTGTCCATTTTGGGCACTTTTGTCTTGTTTATTCTTTTTACACATTTTGACATTTGTGGTCAGCCTTTTCATTTTTATTATCCTTATCCTATGTTCATAGTCGGCCTTTTGTGTCACTAGTGTCTATTGGGCTGATAATGTCAAGTGGGCATACCTTTTTGTGGACCACCACTTACGACCCCTTTGTTTAAAAGTTTATTTAATAAATTTTAGGTCGGTCTTTCACGACTAAGAGTGAGACGGTATGACCATTCACCCATCCTATATATATAGGATGATCCCTCATGGGATTGAATTATCAATTGAGATACAAACTAATACATTATATTATGTTTTATATGTGAATTGTAAAGCGTGAGACACTTGGTCTACATTTGTTTCCGTGAGATTGAGGAGAGAAGTGGAAGTGCTTGGTTAAAGTCTTGATAAATTCTTAATACTAGACAGTGCTTTATTTTAGTGGGATTTTTTCCTTCAGGTTTCCCCACTTTAAATTTGGTGTCTTCTATCTCATTTACTTTCAGCTCTTGTAATTAATCTCTTTAATCTGCAATCTATAAACATATAAATCTATGGTTAATTTAACTGCACATCATAATTTATAATCTTCGGCATTTATTTTGTGGATCTATAATTCATTAATTATAATTCCCATTGTTTCCATAACATGGTATCAAAGCTGGCAATTATGCGTGTGTAGGATCGATCTGGATGCTTTTGATTTAAAGGAGTGAAGAAGCTTGAAGTTTATTTTTTGATCTGCGAAACCTTAATAGTTTTGTTGTCGACTTCAAGCTAATAAGGTGAAAAACTCTAATTCCTACCCAAATATTTTTGAAATATTGGTTAAATTGGATGTTTAGATCTTGATTGAGCATTTGTGTGCATAGATCTATGTTTCTACGACCTATTCTTGGTCTTTGAAGTTTAAATCCATCGTTTGCAAACTTATTTTAAGTTTTTGCGCTTTTATAGCCGTTATAGTTGTTTTTGGTTGTGGATCTGAATTTTTCCTGAAATCCAGTTAGTTGAGAGCTTGTAAGTTTTCCCTAACATTAAAATCTTTATTTTTTCTAAATTCTCTGTTACTATGAAACTTTAGCCAATAAGAAGAGGTTGTGTCTTTTTTAGGTTTCTCTGTCGGTCTGCGAAGCACGAGCCAATCATTAAGCTCCAAGTCACTTTATATTTCACAAAATCAGCCTTGTGTTAGCTTGTTTGTCATTTTCAAAATTCAAGCCAATAGAATTACTCTAAGTTGCTTCGTATTTCGTAATTGTGATTTTTTAATCGTAGCGATGGTTATCTAGTAAGAAATAGCCACCTTTTTGCATTTATCACTCCTTGTCAAAATTACAAAAAGTGAGCCATTGAGAAGGCTCCATGTGTGTTTAGTTTTTGCATGATCATTTAGATAGAATCATAAGTGCAAACCAATAACAAAACACCACATTCTTTGTTTTTGTGGGTTATTCGGACCTGAATTTTATTTTAAAAATTTTGGCTTATTCTGGGGCTTTAAGTCCACCCGAACCCATCTCTTAAAATTTTGGTGGAAAGCTATCAAGTAATCTTTTTGGTCGATAGATTGTTGAGAAGTGACATCGTTTGATTTTTTTGTTTGCTGTCTTTGATTTCACATTTTTATTTAGACCCAAAAGGCATAATTTTTATTAGTTCTAAGGACTTCACGTCCGCTAGGGGGATCTTCTTTGGAATTTTCTGGAAAGGTGACACGTGCCCCTCTTGATATTGTTGATATGCGCCACGTGTCACCCTTGCCTTGGTCATCCTTTAATTTGTTTTTATTGGTTGAGTGGCTCGGTTAGCTCGTTTATGAGCTCGCCCCCACCGATTTGCAAAATAGCTCATCGAGATAATTTTTTCTAACCCCCACTTCGGATCTGTAAGTTTGTTAACTTAAGTTTATTCCAAGGGTTTCAAGTCCACTAGGGAACTTTTGTTGGGAGAACACCAAAATAGTGATGTGTGTCTCTATTCATCATTAGTTTCGTGCCAAGAGGCAACTGCCAATTCCTTTGATCATTTTCATTTTATTAATTTGTTTTCTAAGTTTTTAAATTAATTTTCTTTTAAAAAGGTTGTAGCTTAGTTCGAGCTCATTTGGCTTGTTATAAACTTGACCGGTGTGAATTGATTTTTAATACTACTTTGAGTTGTGCATCTTGTGTGCCAAGTTGGTTCTATAGCTCGTAATATGAGAGCTTGATCTTGACTTCAATTGCTCTCCCACAAATAATTTGTTCTTTTTTAGTCAAATATGTGTTTCATAACTTTGTTTTGTGTGCGTTTATTGTTAAAATATAAAAATGGCCAGTAATGTTAGTTTCTCAAGGAATAAATCTCAGTTATTAAATGAATCTAATTACAGTATTTGGAGAGTTTGAGTAAAATCTGTTTTATGGCTAAAAAATTGTGGGATCTTATGACTGGTGTGGAAAAATGACCCACAAGTAGGAAAGAAAATCCTGAAAACCTTAGCTTCTTCTCTCAAAGATCACATGAAGCTTTTTAAACCCTATCTGCAAAGCGTAAAAGATGAATGTTTAATGCATATAGGTCATATGGATTCTCTTGTTGATGCCTGGAAGTAATTAGAGACTATGCATGAAGGAAATCATTTGTAAAAAATAATTAAGCTAATTATGGAATTGTTTACAACTCCCATGAAGGGGGATGAGAAAATTGTTGATTATCTAGCTAAAATCAAAAACATAAAAGCACAATTGGATGGATGTAATTGTGAATTGTTTTAGGATAAGATTATTTATTTTATCATTTAGATTAATATTCATGAAAAATTTAGGAACTATATCTCCATCCTTAACTCTAAATATCAGAATGAGTCTGATTTACCTAATTTGGACACTCTATCCTCTCTTCTGATTCAAGAAGAGCGTGTTATGGAAAATTTTGATTCTAAAGAGAATGCCACTCAGGCACTTCTCACTCAAGAATCAAAAATTAAACCTTATAGATTTAAAAATCAAAAATCAACATTTAAACCTCTTAGTAAAGACATGAAATCTAAAGGTTTTGAAAACATACTAGGGTGACTAGATCTTCAATAAGGAAAGCAAACATAGGGGCAGACACTACAAAGGGAAGGCCCACTAAAAATGATCAAAGGAAAAAGGAGATCAATAAGGCACTGATAGATGGTACACATTCCTCTTTGGACCATCTGGTTCATTCTTCCCCCCGTATCTTTAAATGAAGATTGTCTCATGGAATATCAGGGGCCTTAATGGAAGTGGAAAGTAATGTACTCTTAAATACTTAAGGAAGACCTACAATCCCACCATTATGGCAATCCAAGAAACTAAAATGAGTGCTGAAGCAATACAGTTTTGTTGTAAAAAAGTTTGGAAAAAGGCTGATTGGGCGGCTGTTGATTCAAAAGGATCCTCTGGTGGTATGGTTGTCCTTTGGGACCCAAGCAAAGATAATGGGTAAAACAATTCTTTCCTCTCATTCCCACCTTGCTCTTACTTTTCACACTCTTGACAACTTGTATAGTTGGATTTTTTCTGTCATCTATGCCCCTAATACGTTGCATGGTAGAAGACAACTCTGGAAGGATCTTCAAAGTTTTCAAAATAGTTGTCCCAACTAGAAATGGCTTCTTATGGGTGATTTTAACACACCTCTTTCCATTGGAGAGAAAAAAGGTGGTACTTCTGATCATACAACAGGAATGGATGATTTAGCTAATTTTATTTCTCACTCCAATATCTTAGATTTAGAACTTCATGGAAATCCATATACTTGGTCCAATAAGAGATTTGGAGACAACCTTATTCAAGTTCGTCTTGACAGAGAAATCATCTCAGCTGACTGGATTTTAAGTCAAGATTTTCATCTTTCTTCTCTTCCTAGAATTGGATCAATCATAACCCCATTGTTCTTAACATGATGAATAATGAATGACCTTCTCATCCCTCATTCAAATTTGAGAAAATGTGGTTAGATCATCTGGATATTCAAGACAAAAATTAAGGAATGGTGGACTTATAGGTAGAAGGGACAACCTAATTTAGATTTGTGCAAAAAATCAAAAACATAAAAAAGAAAGTAAGGTTTTGGAACAAAATAGTTTTTGGTAATATCTTTATTCAGAAAAAATATCAAAGAGGATATTGAAGCCTTACAAAATAAAGTTGCAGCAAAAGGTATGAATCGGGAGGACTACGAGACGTGAAAAATCTCTTTTGGCTGATTTCCACACTATTTGTGCCAGAGAAGAATCTTTCTGGAGACAAAAATCTAGAGTAGTGTGGCTTAAAGAAGGGGATAAGAACACAATTTTTTTCCATATGACAACCCTCAAGCATAGGGCCCACAATAGGATCTCAAAATTCACTCTTGAAAGAGACACCACTTCTGATCCTAACTACATTAAGGAGGAAGTGCCAAGTTTTACAAGAACCTTTTAAATGATTCTCCTTTCTTGTCAGTGGAAGCAACAAATACTCTGCTGGATTCTATTCCAAACAATATTGTGAAACCTAAAGAATTTTGCATTCTTAGTAAACCTGCTTCCATGGAAGAGCTTCAAAAGGTGGTTTTTTCTATGGAGGGAGACAAATCACCAGGGTCCTGATGGTTTTTCGATTTCTTTTATCAAAATTTTGGAATATTTTGTTAATGATCTCCTCAAAGTAGTCAATGAATTCTTTAGGACATGTAGGCTTTTGAAAGAAATCAACAATACATTTATTGTTCTTGTTCCAAAAATATTGGGGCCAAATACTTCAAACAGTTCAGGCCTATAAGCCTTACTAACATCCTATATAAGATCTTTACTAAAATTCTTACTTCTAGAATTCAACCGCTGCTCCCTCGAATCATTTCCAGCCAATAGGGAGGTTTTGTGAAAGGAAGGCTTATTAGGATGGAGTGGTTATGGTTCATGAAACCATTCACTCAATGGAAAAAAGTAAGAAAGTGGGCATGGTTTTAAAATTAGATATGAACAAAGCCTTTGACAGGGTGTTTTGGGCCTTCCTAGATAAAGTCATGGAGAAATTTGGGTTTGATGCACACTTGAGAAAAATCATTAGCACTTGTATCTCTTCCTCCATATTTTCTATTATTGTTAATGGTACTCCAATGGGTTTCTTCCCAAGCAGTAGAGGCATGCCAAGGTGATCCAATCTCTCCCATTCTCTTCATTATCATGGAAGATAATCTTAGTTGTACCATAACTAGGGCTATCTCTCTGGGATTTTTGAATGGCTTTAAGCCTACTTATTTGGAGATCACGGTCTCTCATCAAAAGTTTTTGCTGATGACACAATTATTCTTCTTCTTGCTTATATTCTTGAAGCAAATCTATGAATAATATCCTTCAACTCTATGAAGAGGCCTCAGGACAACAAATTAATTTTGATAAAAGCTTTCTCTACTTCTTTAACACTCCACCTATAAGACAAAGGAAAATTACTCAAATTTTGGGTTGTGAAATTAAATATCTGCCCACCTCTTACCTTGGTCTTCCCCTTGGTACTAACAAGGTACCCTTGAGTGTTTGGAATGCTTTCTTGACAGGTTTCAAAGAAAGCTTGTTGGTTGGAAGGAGCTACTCTCTCTAGTGGGAAAATGCTTGCTTATCAAAAGCACACTTCAAAATCTACCAATCTACATCATGTATCTCTTCTTTATTCCTGTTTCCATTGTAGAGAAAATTGAGAGAATTAAAAAAAAACTTTCTTTGGACAGGTACAGAAGAGAGAAATAGAATTCACTTGGTAGCCTGGGATAAAGCTTGCAACAACAAAAAAGTAGGAGGTATTGGAATAAAAAAATTAGGACTATGAATGCAGCTCTAATTTCAAAAATGGGATGGAGATTAATCAAAGAGGAAAATCCTGGGATGATCTTATTAAAGCCAAATACCTTAATCAAGGCAATGTTTAAGACTTCTTCAATAATGTTTGCTCATCCCATTGGTTCAAACTTTTGGAATAATCTGGTTAAGATTAGAAAGACCTTGAATCAGGCTGTAAATGGTCTCTTGGAAATGGAGAAAACATAAATTTTGGGATGATAGATGGGTTGATTTCCATAATCTTAGCAATAATGAACACTGGGAACAACTCAAAAATAACCTTACAACAACCATCGGACACCTTAGGATATATATTCAACTTGGTGATATATTGGAGAGATCTTGAGTCTATTAAAGATCATAAGGACCTTCTTCTAGAGCTGAAAAAATTCTTAGGCATATCCCTATCATCCAAATTCAAGCCAAGGATGAATTTATATGGTCTCATTCTTTTGATGGTAACTACATGGTGAGATCAGGTTATCAAATTTATGCTAATGAAGTTGCATGCAACTTTCCTTGGAGCAAGATTTGGTTTAAAGAACTCACTCCGAAAATAAACCTCTTCCTATGGTTTGTTTTGAATAAGAGCATCCTTACCATAGATAACCTTATCAAAAGGGGGTCCACCATGCCTAATAGGTGTTACCATTGTAAAAAGATAATGAAACCATCCATCATCTTCTTTTACATTGTCTATTATCGATGCTCTATGGAAACTTATTTTAATAGATTTGGTATTGTTTGGTCTTTCTGGATGACATCATACATGTCTAGGTTCAATGGAAACCTCCTTTCAAACATAATTTTCTTTGGAGGATTTGGAGACTCATCTTCCCCACACTATTTGGAGAATTTGGAAGGCTCACAACTCTCTTATCTTTAGAGATACCAACAAAAATATCAAAAGTATTATGAATGAAATTACAATTGCAGAAAAGAAAACATCCTTACAGTTCAAACCCCCCAAAAAATCTAAGTATCCCAAAGATGAGGAGAAATATTTAAAGGCCTGGAATATTAATTTAGTAGGTTCCAATTTCCTTACCCAACATTGACAGATCTCATGTTTAGTGGATTCCCCCAAAAGATGGTTGGTTTAAGTTGAAACTTTGATGGTGCCTCTAAAGGCAACCAGGGACATCCAAGAGGAGGAGGCCTCATTAAATCAACAAGGTGAACTTATTTCTACTTATGCAAGGTCCCATGGGAAAAAAATCCAATCATTTTGTTGAGGCCCTTTCCACTCTCTAGGGAATCAGAATGGATAGAATCTCAAGGTTAACAATCTCATTATAGAGGGGGACTCTTTGAATATCATTAACAACCTCTCTGGAACCCAAACACCTAATAGGACCATTAGTGATTTCATCAAGGAAGCTAATAAGATTTGTAATGGCCTTAATATTATTATCAACATGTGTATAGGAGGGTAATTGTGTTGATGCACTTGCTAATGTAGGTGTTCACATGAATAATTATAGTGAGTGGCATAATGTAAGGACCTCCCAACACATCTCATTCCATCATTATTAATGAAAATACCGCCAAACCATCAATACATATTAAGAGATGACCTTACACATGTGGAATTTACATCCTTGGTACTTGCATGAGTTTGATTTTATTCATTTCCATTCAATCCTCTCCTCGAATATTGTGGGCATCTATTTTCAGAAACATGGTTGGAGTAAGGAGAAGGGTTTTTTGGGTTGTAGTCAAGCTTCTCGGCTACCAAATTTTGTCATCAAAAGGTTTTTTTTTCCACTTGTTGAAACCTAAATTTACTTCTACCATTTCCATCCATGATGGGAGGGCCATTTATATGAGTTGAACTGTTTTCGACCCCTAATGACAACATAATGTGGAACTTTGGGAAGCCCTCAATGTTGGAGGTTTCACAAAATTCATTCAATGGATCAGAGGGTCATGATTAACATATCTCTATGCAATTTTTCACCAATTGGAAAGATAGAAATATCAATTTTAAAGGAAAGATTTCAACATTTTAGAACATTTCATTTCCTTCATCACGGGTTTGAGTATGGAGGGAAACAGTTTTTCCGTAATAAGTTTGACAAAGATGAAGGAAAACTCTTCTTGGACGAGGGGGAAGAAATCCAAACAACACGTGTTGACATCATTATATGCTCTTCTATTCCACAACCTTTTGATGAAGTGGCCCGCATGGTGGTTTGCTACATTACACTTAGAAGGTAGGTTCTCCACCCTTCCCTTACACCACTTGGTTCTGCTCAATCACTTTAGGAGAGATGCTAAGGTCAGTTTGCCATATTACATTTTACATTCTATGGAAAAACTATTTTAGAGGTTCAAGGTCATAGGCATGTGCTTCACTCCATCAAGGAGTCATCTTCCTTATTCATCAATTTATCCTTGATGTAATTGTAAATGACCTTGCCATCCTTTAGCTCCTCCTCCTCCCCAATAACCCCATATTAGAACCAAGAATCCCAGCTTTCATGACCTTGTTGCTAAACTCCACCTGTTAAACGATTCTTAGAAGTAATAAGAAAGATAAGGAGATAATTGGGGTAGAAAATCCTTCCAAAGGTCAGTCATGCTACTCCTAGTGCCCAGGTCACTCTTGCTATTCTTGAAAAGTTTAAACAACAAGTGATGCTTTGAAATCTATTGAAGATAATGTTGATTTTCTCCTAAAGACTGGTAGCAAGATCACCACAGACCCTGCCTCCATTACCAACTGCAAGAGGAAGTAAAATCACTCACTTTCAAATCAAAGCTCTTGAGGAGAAATATAACAATCAACTTTCCATCCATAGAGAGTCCTTGATCTCCTCCATGTTCATATTAATCAGATTTGTGATGTCAGTGGGATTCCTACATCAACATGGAAGAATGGGAGGATCACTAAGAAGTTCTTCAAAGAGACCAATCTGGACCCTAATGTTGGAGCAACCATGAATCTATATAAGGCACTTAGAGTTACTCTTAAGGTGTATAAAAATCTGTGAATTAGTGCCTTTTTTACTACTGTGTTCTCAGTGCAGTTGTTATTCGCTATTTCCAAACTACTATTTTACTGTTGTTTATTTGTTTTTAGGATTCTTGTAGGCAGTTGGCCCCTGCCTTAGTACTCTTATAGTTTTATCTTTCTTTTTGGCTTTTGGTTGGGGTGTGGCCCCCTTGTTTCAAAAAACCACATTGTACTTTCATGTCTATCTTGGTTGTTGAGCCTTTTTTGTTGTACTACAAGGTATGGTCCCTTTAAAACCATTTACCTATAATGACAACTAATTGTACACACTCACATATTATTTAAATATTAAATAATACTAATATTCAAACCATATGTTCACACTATGAACACTAATTTCCTAACATTCACCCCCTTAGTGTGAACATGGGTGAGTTCTGTCTAGTACCTGCTCATGTTCTACAATACGATGGTTTTCAAAGAGTACCATCAACTCCAACAGAGTTTTCTAGTGGAACCATTAACCACTATGTATGTGATTTTCTAAGAGATTCACAAACTCTCAAATTGGTTTTCTAGTGGACCACCAACCACTTTCATAGCAATGTACACATTTCCCCATCCACATTTTACAAAAGAGAACAAAATATAGGAAAATATGTTCCTAACTATGAACAGGAATTATCCATCTGTTCTTATTTACTCTCACACATGTTGAAAGCAAACACACAAAAAATAGAAAATAAATGATCACCAATATAATGAAGCAATCTCTTTGTTGGTGACTAACAAGAGATGCTTATTTTTCCTCCATCCTCCTTTGCCTCCAGCCTCCATGAGTCACTACTCAGTATAAGTAGTCATCTTCATCCTCCTTCTATTCAGGTTCATCTTCTTCTTCAGTGCTTTCTTCATCAGTTGCATAGGCCTCATCCATCTTTAGCTTACCGGATAAAATATCTTTGGCACGAACAATACAAAAAGAAGACTTGTGTCCCTTTTTCTTGCAATAAAAACATTCTAATTATTTTTTGTTTCTTGAAGAACTAGGATACTTTTTCTTTGTATAAAGGGCAGTTTCTTCCTCAATATCTTATTTTGTTCTTTTTTCTTCAGCTAGTAATGCAAAAATCATACCTTCAAGTGAATGAGAAGGCATTTGACTAAGAGTAAAAACTACATTACTATATTTTGGAGGTAAGCTATTTAACAAAATAGCTTTTGCATCTTCATCATCTACCTAAGCACTTACTTCTATCATTGTCTTAGAAGAGATCTAAGATCATTAATATGACTTGACATAGTTGCACCCTCATTCATTTTCAATTTGAATAACTGTAACTTAAGTGTAAATTTAGCATTCACACTTTTGCACCAAATGTCTGACTAAGCAAATCCCATATGTCTTTAGACTTTTTTTCTAAGTCTACATAATGTAACTCAGTGTCAGATAAAGCAAGCCCAATAATGGATTTTTCTTTATCATCCCTGGTTTGCCACTCCAGTAATTTTGTTGCATCAGTTGTTTCATTTCTTTTCCATTTACAATTCCCCATAGATTTTTGTTCATCAGTTGCATTTGTATTTTCACCTTCCATGTGTGAAAATTTAATCCATTAAATTTATCTAGAGGTATTTCCATGATGGGTGTCGAACACAGTTGAAAATGCACCCTTACAATAAAAATCAGCTTTATATTTAACCAAAATAATAAAGCTTATCAGAGTTTAATTGCTGGAAATTATTGACTATTTTTTTTACAGAATAATTAGAAACGTCATAATTGTTTCCACGATTTATCTTAAAATATGAAATGGGTTTATGTAATTTTTGATAGAATTTTTCCATAATACAAATAAACAAACCCAATAAATTTTAGAAAATTCTGAATCTGGGTTTTTGAGAAAAACACAAATTACCAGTCATTTTTTTTGGGAAGATCGAATTCTAGAAAATGGTGACGGAAGCTTTAAAACTCTCAGATCTGCATCCTTGAGGCTGCGGTTTTGTCTTACAATCACTCTCATAAATCTTCCTAACCTGCTCTGATACCAGATGATGCTAAATCTCTAGATTTGCATAAATAAATTCAACAAAAATAAATCAAATTAACTCATGAAATGGAAAGTACAGAAAATATAGACAAAATGAAAGTAGAATGGAGAAATTTCTATTGAATATGAGAGGGAATTTTATACAATTGCTTGCTCCTAAAATCATGGAGTCAAGTCTTATCATTTTATCCCCATATCTCTCCTTTATTCCCTAGTCTTACTCCCAATCCCAAGATATTCTCACACATTCCTATCTCTATGAGTTGTGCATGACAACTAATTGTGCACACTCACATATTATTTAAATATTAAATAATACTAATATTCAAACCATATGTTCACACTATGAACACTAATTTCCTAACATAAATCATATCAAAATCAAGAAGAAAATGAATAGAATAATCATAGAGCTAATGTAGTAACTCTATAAACTACGTCTATCACCTATGGTGAAAAGTATTTGATTTATTTGAATGTAATGTTGAAAAAGGAGTTGCTTTTAATTTATAATTAACTCAGATGGTTTAGTAAAAATAAACTAGAAGTATCCACAATGAGTGGATTATGTTTTTAGTGAACACTATGACTATTGTTGTACCAGTTCATATTTGTTATCTATCAAGTCCTATCTCATTATTTGAAGGCTTAAAATAAGATAATGAAGATATATATGTTGATAAAATATTCTACGTGATTACTTGAAATATTATTATATAAATATCAAATAACACTTGGGGACACCTTTGTGTTTGTATTTGGAGACGTCCAAATCGATTACATCTAATATATATTTTACAAGTGTAATATGTTGAAATTTCTTCAACATATTTGCAATATAGCATGGTTAGCTAAGCATATTGTTATGTTGTTATACAACTAGTGCTTAAATTTTACAAATGGTTAAAAGTGAAATCATATGATTTATATTATGATATCTATATTGATATTATGACTCTAACCATCCTGATGTTGTGTTGGATATAGAATATACATATGGATTGTGTTCAAGTTTTTGTAGGTTCCATCACTTGGAGCAGCGAAAAAGGCATGTGGCTAAAGAGGCCATTGGAAGAGATACACATGGGGACTAAAATAAGTATTCCTCTTCTATATGATGGCCAAATATCTCTTGATAAAGAAGCCAGTTCAACATCAAAGATCAAGTTGTAGATATCTTCACCAAGCCACTGTGTGCTATGAAGTTTTGCAAGTTTCATGCCTTGTTGGGCCTATCGAGTTTCCATTGAGGGGGAGTGTGCATGACAATGACACCTCTTAACGGTTGTTATAAACTTCCAATACTTCCTCCATTTTGTAATAAGTAAATAGTCACAATATGTGAGTTTACTTGTAAATCCCAACGAAACATTAGTTATGGGTATGCATTGGTTTATAAAAGGCTCCATAATCTGATATAAGTCTTCATATATAAAGCACTTGTCTTAAGAATTTTTGTATGGGAAGATCTGTATGATTTCCCTTGTTTGCATGCTAGCTTGAATCACTGTTGTTGATTTATGGATCTGTAAATCCTTTTGTAGAAAAAGGTAAATTTGACATGTCTTGTTTTATTTTTCCCACTTAACATTAAGGGGAGTGTTGGGGTGATAATGTCAAGTGGGGATACTTTTGGTGGACCACCACTTATGACCCCTTTGTTTAATTTTTTTAAAGAAACTTTAGGTTGGTATTTCACTGACTAAGAGTGATACAATATGATTGTACACCCATCCTATATATATATATATATATATATATATATATATATGATGATCCCTCACGGGATTGACATATCAATTGAGATACAAGCTAAGGCGTTATATGATTTTGTATATGTGAACTGTAAAACTACGAGACACTTTGGTCTACAATTGTTTCTATGAGACCGAGGAGAGAAGTGGAAGTGTTGGGTTAAAGTCTTGATAAATTCTTAATACAAACAATGCTTTATTTTAGTGGGGTTTTTTCTGCATGGGTTTCCCCACTTTAAATCAGTGTCTTGTCTCATTTATCGTCGTTATTTACTTTCAGCTCTTGTACTTAATCTCTATAATTTGCAATCTATAAACATCTAAATCTATGCTTAATTTAACTACACATCACAATCTATAATATTTAACATTTATTTTGTGGATATATAATTCATTAATTATAATTCCCATAATTTCCATAACAATGTCAAAATTAAAATAAGAGATTCATATATATATACACACTATTATTTTGGCTATCAATTCAAAGGGCTATCACATCTACATACTATCACTACAATCAAAAGGGACTGCATTTTGGGCTGCATACACTACATAGGAAGGGGAAGTGTTGAATTTTATACCACACATTTACATCAAAGTGGGTGTAGCCTACTATCTTGGCGTCATTGGCGTTAGGGAAAACCTAAGGACACTATTTCAACGATAAACACACGAACTACATGGATTATGAAATGTAGTGCAACGCTTGGTACTAAGTTCACTCATCGGGTGACCGGGGTGGTTTAACTTCACATATTACATATTTTATTCATATCTAATGTGTTTGTGAGATTGTGCAGGTAGTTAGGGTTTGTTTTGTAGGTTACAAATATCATAGAAACCCTAACAATAAAATCAAAGTGAAAAATAAGGTATTGGAGTGAAGACCCTTAGACCTAGAAAAAGAGTAGATCCTGAATATTCACATAGAAACTAGTGCCCAGAATGGACACTAACACAGGAACTCCATTCCTCATGTGGGTTCTACGGTCCTACACATTACAAAATTTCAGAACCCTCTTCCAACCACTATTACATCATTCCCATTTAGATCCAACAAATACACAGTCCCCACTACCTCCATATTACACAGGAACTAGCTAAGTCCTCTATCTCTCTTATTTGCTTAGATTTTCACATTCTCGAGTATTTAACACTTGTATATTTGCTATATATTATCATTTATATATCCTTTGTTACATTAGTTACTTTGAAATTAGATTTAATTTAATTTATATTAAATAAAACACGATGAAAGAAGATCAAGCCACACATAGTTCTCAAAGTCCTTCATTGGAGTGGAGGTTAGAAAAGGAAAATATAGATGGAGCCTTAACTCAACTCTCAATAATTAGTAAAGACAAATGCCTTTCTTTTAGTACATAACTATGATCTTGGGCATCAATGATGGATTTATTAATATTTGAGTAGCTCTATTATAATGTGTTGTAAGAGAGAATTACTTCATTGATTTGATTAATGTCTTTCTTAGAGGTGCTTTGATATGGGATACCTAGATGCCCATAATAGGTAAGTGTGCATGCATTTATATATGTGATTGATTCAAAAACATTTCTTTCTCAACTGATCTCCTAAGCCAACTACGGTAACTTGTGCATTTGAAAAGATGATTGTTGAAAGTACAAAAGATAGGATCACTAGCCATGGGACATATTCTAAAGCCAAATATATATATGAATGAAAAACCTATCAAGGTTTAAGTTGGAACCAAATATGAGACATGAGAGAGTTTGTAAAGAGTCTAAAGATGTGTTCTATATAAGGTGCATTGATTCTTGAAGTGCTAAGTTAAAGAACAAGTCATGACCTAGTTGAATCCAAGTGTAACATAGAGAAAGATGCTTGTTAGTTTATTTAATAAATGGGTAAATAATATAACGTTAAGATAAATATATAAGTATTATTTCCAAGTGTCCCATGACAAAATTATAGGTACTAAACTCCTCAAAATCAAAATATTCATCCATATCGGTGATCTAGTTGACCAAATCATTATAAATTAGTCTTCTCGAGAGATACGTAACATCCATATTTAATTTGCACCTTATTTTATAGATATTTGTAAAAGAATAACTTGTCCAACTTACACATCTTCTTCACCTTCATTTTATTTTTAATCCACATATTATTCTTCCTCCTTAGTATCACTCTAGTAATATCTCATTGTAGAACCTATTCTACGATATTATTAAACCACCTTAAGTATGATAGACACACTCCTTAGCTCATTCAAGAGTACTTCATCAAACACTCCTACTATGGATACTTTGATAACACCTCCTATACTTGATGATTGCTTATGGTACATTGTGACTTTCTTCAATAATAAACATTATTATTACAAATTTCTCACAATACAAACCATTTCACTCTAATAGTTGTAGCCTAATATGTGATACCTATTGATGTAGTCATAATGATGAGGTTTATAGTTAAGGAAATACTTAACCCAAATTCAATGAAAAAAACTAGATTATACACGAACATGGTGAAAATCTTATACTAAAAAAGTAACAAATTACAATATTTGTGTGTGCTACAAAAATACACTTTATCTTTTAGTTATAAAATAAATTTCTTCACATTACAAAATTGAAATATCTTAGACTTCCACTTTCTCTCCTATGTTTCTCTAACTATGTAGATCTAGAAGGTATATCTAGTTTATCTTCTTTAAACTTCTGATTATTTCAACATTTGATATGATCACGGTGTGCGGTTTAACTAAAACCTCAATGTTTTGGTGTAATAGTTCGTTAAATTTGGTATGAGAAAAACCGCCTAGGTTTGAGTCACGAAGTGGGTGACAATGAGGTCTTCTATCTAGAGTATAAGATGTGGAGCTTGGTGGGGATTTCACTAACACCTTCGTTGCTTGACACATCACGGTCTCTGTCTTCAAAACTATTCAAAACTCTCTTTTCATGCCTAAGAAAAGTTTCAAGTTTGGGTGTTTCACCTCAAAAGTAAATGCGATGAAAAAGATAAGTGGGTGATGGGCGTAGGAGGAATAACTGCGTTATGTGGACGAGTAGAAGGTGTTGCACGCACTGTAGAGTTTTGATCCAAGTTGATTGTGTGAACTTCCCTTTGGCTAGGAGGAATGACCTATATAAGAAACACAAACAAACCACAAAATAGTATTAAATAACAAAAGTTAGAGGACTACCTAGCAAGGATAGATCTGGGAAGTGTGATGCTTCCTCGAATGGTTGTCAATCCTCTGTTTAATACAATTTAATGTAAGAAATAATTGTTCCTATTGTAGTTGATAAGATTTAGGTATCTCCTATTAACATACAACAAGTGAATTTAACTCAACAGGAAATGGTTAGAATTAAATTCGGATGATTAATGGGCTGGTTTGGGTCTATAGGTGTAGTAGAGGTTGTAGGTGAGGTCTGGGTGAAATTAGGCAAGGTTTTGAGCTATTTTAGGGAATTTGTTAACTCGTGGTTGTAGGCAAAATTTCAGTCTCTAGAGACCAATATTGGTTGGTTGGTGATCACCGTAAAGGAGATAGACCCGCCTGGTTGGCTAACCGGTGTCGGTAGGGGAAATTCGGTTCAAATGTTAAAAACAAGAGTTTGAACCTCTCTGTGATTACACAAGAGAGTGAAGGTGGTGTTGATAAGGTCGTGATATTGTTAAGAAGACTCATGTATGCTGAAAAGAGGTTGGAAAGGGTGTAAAGGATTGGGATGGTGGGAAGAAGGTGATATACGGGTAATGGAAAGAATGAAATACAAAAAGAAATAAAAGATCTATAATTGAATAAGCACAAATGATAAAATCACAATACTTACTAGGTATGTTGTAGATCCTATGAGTGGAGGTGGTTGGTGGTTGATCGAAGAAGAGATGCTTGGGTCCAATGTCGCGACAAGTATAACCTATGTGCTCTGTGAGTATTCCCATGCAATGGAAGGAGAACTAGATGATTGTTTTGCGTTATGGTTGTGTGTGTTCATCATCTGGATGCAGGAGGGCTTGAATATTTGTGCTTAAATGCAATAAGGCTCTAATCACTAAATGACCAACCTAGGTAAAGGGTTGTAAAATTCTATATAAAGGAACTGATGACGGTTTAGGTGACATGACGTCGGCCGAGGATAAACCAATGTCGGTTAGGGTGAAATAGTCTTATTTACTAAAAATAGGTAGATCTTCCCAGATTTGGCATGTTTTCCTTGTTGGGTTTGCTTAGGGAAGTAGAGTTCTTGTGAGAGAAGGAAATAATATTTTAGAAGAAGTCCAGTTAGGTTTAGGAATAATTATTAGTTAGCTAGGTCAAGTAGTGACTCAACACTGGGAGTGATGACTCAATGTTGAGAGTAATGACTTGGTCACTGTGAGTTAAATTCCCCTGGAATGGGTTCAGGATGAGGTGTCACGATGAGTCGGAGGTGTGAGGATGAAATTGAATTAATTAAAATAATTAATTTAATTAATAATGTCAGACGAATATTAATATGGGATGAATGGGCCATGATTAGTTAAATGTGTTACATTAATTAATTCAAGGGGACCGGGGAGTGTGACCCAAATTTGGTGTCTACTGATTTCCCCTTTTTGTCGCGTATCTTGTATTGATAAACGACACTAACTAAAATAGGAAGTTGGTGCTCCAAGTATGAGTGAGGGTTAGGTTTCCCCAAGTGTGGGTGGAGGTGATCCCCTCAAACCAGGAACTGATGAGGTGTGAAATGGAGTCGATGAGTGGTTTGATAAATGGGTAAGTGATGAAAATGAGGGTAGGTTGGTTGTAGGTAAGGGTGTTTTCATTCGGGTAATAAGTAGTGGTAGTCTAACATATGCATACGTATAGATTACGATAAGGTACAGGTTGAAGAGCTTGCAAACTATACGTCGTCAAAGATCGATAGGTTTATCCAAATAAGGTTGAAGTGGTTTAGGTATCCAAGGTATATGATATGGTCCTAAAACACCACTAGGCCAGGTATAGGAACAGGCAATAGGTTTTGTTCCAGGGCACCAAAGGTATGGTCGGGATAAATAACACAACTTCAGGCAAGGTAAGGTCACTAGGCGAACAACATGAGTATCACATAGTAAGGTATAATGAGTACACAAATTTGAGTGTCACAAAAGGTGAGGTTGGGTTGGGTGATTTAGGTAAGGCCATAGGAAAGGCCATGGTAGGGATAAAAACATTCCCAACTGATTATGAGGTTGGGTGATAGGTAATAAGGTCATGAGGTGTAAGGTTAGGGTCAACTTTGGGTTAGGCAGAAAAAGGTTTCGGGCATGTAAAGTTGGTACTATATGGTGCAATGAGGTTAAAAAGGATAACCGACCGTGGTCATGGCCAACCGATGTTGGTCAAGAGAAACCGAGCACAGTGCACTAGGGCACATGACCGATGTCAGTTTATGGAAACCGATGTCGGCCAGTTCGGATTTGGAATAAAAGGTAAAATCCATGAATTACAGATTCATTTGTGTTTTTCCATTTGTGAAAATGACAAGCAAAGAGTCGTTTTCATACTATTGATGAGAGTGACCATGATTGGGATAGATTCTAGGTTGATTTGGAGAGAGGTGAGTGGTTGGAGAGGTGTAGAGGTGGGCTATGAGATCTTTTGGCGCGATTCGATTGGTGGAGAGCCAGGGGTTTGATTCAGACATGGTGGTAGCAAGAGGAGGTGCGGGAGGACCATCGGCTCGAGACTAGAGATCCCAACGAGGTGATGTTGACATGTAGAGGTAGGATTCAATCCTTTTTGGTTGTTTTTGATTGAATTTGTAGGAAAAAATGAACTAAAATGGGGGAATTAAAAATTCAAAATGTAGTTAAAAATGGAAGAATTTGGGTATGGGGTGGGTGCAATGTAGATTAATTAGGGTGTAAAATGGAAATGGGTGGGGTTGGGTGGTTTTTTGGTAGGTTTTAGGATTGTTTTTTAAATTTTTAGAAAATTGGGGGCATGGGGTTTGGCTTTGAGCCGAACCGAAGGAGATCGGCGTTAGGCTAGGTTGGGGCCGACATCGGTTTGACATGCCGACATCGGTGGGAAAATAGTTGAATGACATCGGTTCAGGGTGACCAGTATCAGTCCATGTGACCGACGTCGGTCACTGTGAAAAGTGACTTAGTCTGAATAGGTTAAGTTGAGAAGGCCAAAATGGGGTAAAAAATGAAATTGGAGGGTAGATAGGTAGTGAATAAGGGAAAAAAAGAGAGATGAGGGAGAGAAGCAGGTGAGTGAGGGTAAATATAGGTACACATAGGCAGGTAATAGAGGAAGATTAGGTCATATTTATGGAATGGTTTATGGGAACTTGATAAGCCAAATTAAAAGAAATGATAAGCAGGGAAGTAGTTAGGAAATATATAGGTAGGGCAATTTGGTTGTAAAGAAATGGGAAAAGTAGTTTAGTCTTTGACATTGTTGAGTGGTATGGATGCATGCACGACATCGACATCGATTGATGACACGGGACCATGTCCCACCGTTATTAGGGAGATGTGTCCCAATGTTACTAAGGATGAGTGGACACATATGTGAGATGTCAGATTGGTGGGCATTAGGCGCTACAGGTGGATCCGATGGGATCACAGTCTCATGGTCACGCTCATCGATAGATGGGATGCAACGACCAACACCTTTCATCTACCCACTGGTGAGATGACCATCACACTTTGGAGGACATATACAAGATTCTGCGGCTGCCTATTGTTGGTGAGATAGTATATTTGGTATCTGTAGATGGAGCCTTTAAGGTGATTATTGAGGTATTTGGGGAGATGGCGAATGAATTGATAGAGCATAATGTCAGTCTTATTCACGAGTTTTTGTATGTTGCACACCCACAAGAGACACGATTAGTAGTGCTGATGATGGTGGCGGTGGGGTGTTATGCACTTCCTGATTCAGAGGGTGGTCGGTTTCCAGAGGGCTGATGGGAGTATTGCAAGATATGATCGAGGATCGGGTCTTCTTTACATGGGCACATGCATATTTAGTGCAGCTATATAGGGAGTTGTGGGCCTACTAGAGGATGTGACGCTATGAAATCTATTGTACATTCCTACTACCCTACTGGACATACTGAGCATATTGTGGTAGTGCGGCCACGAGGACTATTGGTACAGATTGGAACCATGGGGGACAGAGGGTAGGTTATAGGAGGTGGGTGGCCGTAGGTGGTCATCCTCGAGTAGAGGAGGTAGCTCGTGACGTAGTATACTACAAGCGGGAGATGGAGGGCTTGTATGTGATGGAAATAGTCTAGCACCCCTATTTTAGTTTTCTAGATTTTAGAGGGATGGCTGAGGAGCTATGGGAGTTACATTTAGTGCGGTGGATATAGGGTAGACATGTCGATGAGCACAAGATGATCCCGATCGAAAGATTCTAATGCCGTTCGGATTACAATAGGATGTGCCGCCACCCTTCCCACAGTACCACAGGGATGATGTGGAGAGACCTTTGTCTCCACCCCAACCCACAAACCCCACAGGACATGAGGAGGTACCAGTGGATACAAGATTGGATGATTCAGGGACCACTGTGGCATACAAATAGTGGTGGGTAGTGGAGTTACATGAAACATCACCACGACCAGGTCAGCCGGACTTAGCCACAATGATGGTTCAGAGGGATGCCCCTACAATGACAAGTGACCACCTTTGGGAGTTCAATTGACAATACGGGAACAAGTAGTTACTTTGATAGGGTAGGTGGCTACATTATAGGGTCAGTTGATTGCTACCTAGGTTATGGCATAAGTATAGGTACATGCTCCCGGGGATGGTGCAAAAGTAGTAGTGTTACATGTGAATGTTACTAGTTTACAAGGATAGTTGGAAGGCTGCGTAGTCACAGTCACAACCTTACATGCCAGTGTAGCTACACAGTACAAACAAATCTTTGGGATAGGGTCTCATGTATAGGCACCGACACCAAGATAAGGTCCTCTATTGGTAGGGTAGAGTTCACAGGTGATAGTTAGGTGATGGCACCACCCCAGCACTGTATCTATAGCGAGGTTAAGGGATGCCCGAATGAGGCTGCTATTATCGGGACCATCTAGCCACTACAGGTATTGATGTTCCCTTATATGCGTATAGGGCCCAAAAGTCAGCTAGTGAGAGGACCAGGTCCAAGAGTCACATGTCGGGTAGCACATGGAGTCATTAGCCCTAGAACCAAGGTCGGTGTGAGGCTACTAGTTCTCGAGACGAGGCCCAACTATGGGCCAAAAGGAGGAGATGGGTGAGAGTGAGGAGGAGGGCATCGGGTGGGGTTGATTGATCATGATATGTGATACTTGTGTGATGATTTTGATTTATATATATCGGCTTGTGTGCCAAATATTTTGTGAGATTGTATATGAGATTTTTTGAGACACTTTGATTATTTATCCTGTGTGTGTGTGTGTGTGTGTGTGTGTGTGTGTGTGTATTGATACAAAAACATTCCTCTTTATATAGTTGATGATTATTATTGGATGGATGATGTACTCTTTTTAATTTCCATTGTTATTATGTACCATGAGAACTAGGTGAGTTAGGCATGATTGAGTCTAGGTCATTTAGGCATGATGGAGTTAGGTATAGGCCTGGTTTGGTCAGGTATAGGCATGGTGGATTCAAAATTTCCAAGTTACTGATTTTATGGAAATGATGTGTTGTATGTATGTTGTGTTTAAATTTCCAAGTAATTGTTATCATGGAAATGCTAAATGATTAATGTATGATATGGTTGATGTTATAAAATGGTAGGTATGTATGTTTGTTTTTACGATATATTAATTTCTAAGTTTTTGTGTAAATGGAAACTAACTAGGGTAGAATGTGAATGTAAAGTGGGAAAATTGGATAGGGGTAAAAGTGGCCGAGCTAACCTCCAAGGGCCCCATGCCCTTAGAGTGTTACCTACATAGCCTTGACGAAAAGGGGCCTCAGGCCGATGTAGTTCTCCCATAAGCTAGGGAAGAATATGATAAGGGAGATGAATGGGTTGGTAGGTTTTAGGCATGATTGAGTCTAGGTCATTTAGGCATGGTTGAGTATAGGTTGAATAGGCATGGTTGAGTCTAGGTCATTTAGGCATGATTGAGTATAGGTTGAATATGCATGGTTGTCGTCTAGGTTGAATAGGTGTGGGTGATTTTGGTGGAAGAGGAATTCCCAAAATGTAGGTGTCGAAGGTCTAGTCTGTGAAGGAGGATCAATAAGTAAGAAAAGAGGTGAATGGTAAGAGGAGACAAAAAGCCACCTAATTGGTAAGAACCATTATGAGTCTATCATATCAAAGATTGGCTTACGAAATTAAGACCCTAATGTGTTGCACGATTGACTATTCTAAGGGTGAAGAAAGTCACATGACCACAAAATGTCACATTTGCGACATGTCCCTTGAGTAGGTAGAAGATGAGAAAGAAAATAAAGTGAGGTGAAATGGTTTGTTTTAACGTAACCTTGGTTTGAGACAACATGTCTCTTCTGAAAGATACCCAAGAACAAGATAGGCAAGTCCATGACGAAAAAGTTGTCTTTTTCTTTTTCATTTTGTTTTATAGAATGATCAATGAGGAAAGTCTATGTGGGATGAGTAGGATATCCCCTTGAGGTCTTTATGAAGCTGATCGATGCGAGAAGCTTCGGACTATGTACAATAGGGATAGATTTTTATAGCTTGTCCTTGAGGAGCAAACCATTTATAGCAAAAATATGGAAAGATGTCCTTTTAGAGGGAGTCATCTATTTACAATAATTTTGACTCAAGGAGTTTGGATTTGAAAATCTTGTATATTGCTTTTGATTTTTTTTTGTTTTGGACTTTTAGGTCATGGACAAGACTATAGAGAAGTATAGGCTTCTTTTATGAAGAAAAAACCATAGCACATGGGTGTTTGTTATGAAAGAGAGGTTTTAAGTGACGACGACCATGGGATTCCATCTGAAAGGACAAAAAGTATCCATGAGAATCATACCATGAGTAGAGCCATGGTATTCATATTAAAGATAAGGTTGAAAGGCAACAGGTAATCACATGATTCTTGTTTATTTGTTGATCCTTAAAATAGGTAAGTGGAAGGTGGATGTTGCTCAAGGGATGAGCGTTTAATAGATAGAAGGTGATATAGGGCTTGATTTAACAATAGAATGGTCAAATATGTAAGGCATTGAGGGGCTCAGGTTTGGGTTTACCTTCGAGTGAAGATAAATGATAAGCACCCGATCCATAGACATGAGTAACGATATAGGGTCCAAACCAATTAGGGGCAAACTTTCCCCATTTACTTTTCTCAAATTTTGTTATATGTTGATTTTATTTTAGGGACGAGGTCGCTGAACTTGAAGGTTATTTCTTGGACATTTTTATCGTATGCACGTTTGGTACATTTTGGTATATTTGAAGGTGATTGAGAGCATTTAGACGAGCGTTCATCTCACGGCTCAAGATTTGCCAAATAGTCTGGAAAAAATCATCATTGTTGAGCATATCTTTGAGTGAGATATGAAGAGATGGAATTTGGACTTCGAGAGGAAAGACATCTTCTATGTACCGTAGACCAAAGAGAAAGGTGTGGCAATAGTTGAGGTGTGAATACTAGTGTGATAAGCCCATAAGGCAAAAGGAATGTGCATGTATCAATCCTTACCAGTATCATCAACCACTTTCATAAGAATTTTATTTAGATTTTTGTTAGTCGATTTAGGTTGGCCATTTGTTTGAGGATAATAAGGTGAAGAAAAATTGAGTTGAATGTCAAAGGCATCATAGAGTTTCCGTAGGGTTTTGTTTTTGAATTTTTTTCCATTATCAGTGATGAGGCGGTGAGGAACACCAAAGCGACAAATGATGTGATGGTTGATGAATTCACAGATTTTCTCAATTTTTTAGAAATAAGAGGTACAAATTCCACCCATTTAGTGTAATATTCGGTAGTGGTAATAATCCATTGATGACGTTGGGAAGAATGAGGGTTGATCTCTCTGACAAGATCCAAACCCCATTGAGAGAAAGGCCAAAGGTCTCGTGTGACTTGTAAGGTGTGACTAGGGGTGTGATGAAGATTAACATGTTGTTGACACTTCACACAACACTTGACATAGTCACAAAAATCATGGTTTAGGGTTGGCTAGTAATAGCCCAGTGAAGGATGTGCTTAGCGACAACTAAGCCATTGAAGTGACCCCCACAAATCCCATTGTGAACTTCCTTGATGGTGTATGGAATTTAAAAACTTGTAAGGCATCATAAGAGGATACCGTCATAGCCAAGTTTATAAAGAAGACAACCCATGATGACATAACGAGTTACACTTTTGAGAAAGGTGCGTTATCTATTACAAGTAAGATCCGGAGGTAGAATTGAAAGGGAAAGGTAGTCAACAAACTGCTTATACCAAAGGTCACGTGGGTCAGTTTCAATGTTTCCTACAAGGTTGACATCTCAGATTAGATAAGAAGGTGATTACAACCTTTGAATAGTGAAAAATATTTTCGAGTTGGAGGGCGAAGCGAGATACTTGAGAAGCAAGATAGGTGTAATGTCCGTTCGCGCTGATTACCGGTTCTTGTCGCAGTGACCCTTTTCTGTTGAGCGTCGAACGACTGTGTGTAATTCCGTTGTCTTAGACCATGTCTTAGTGATGTTTTAGCACCTTCCCTCTCCTTCTTGCTTTCTCGAGTCATTAGTGACACCTCTGTTTGTGGACGGTGTAATGTCTTATGTGTTATCCCATTTACAGGAGGATCTTGCTGTTGTCGCATTGTTAAGCTCAATCGTTGGTCATTATTAATGTGGGTAGAAATTATATATAATTATAATATATAATGGTAATAATGTTTTATTTAATTTAATTGTCGATCGGCCCTTATTTTATAAGTATTATTATTTTACCTTATTTTCGATTATCATCGATATTTTATATTAATTGTCTCTATAGCATTTTTTTTCTAGTTGTTTCATCTGATCGTGTTGTAGGATGAACCCCGTCCCGCGCTGAAGAAGGGGTTTCCGTCTTGGCGCCATGGTAGTCCTTGCTCCGTGTTCGTATTTGAGCGTAACCTCTAATTTGTTTCCCCCTTCGTGTCATCGCGATGCTTCCGTCTTTGGCCTCCGCGACACCGTTACTTTTTCCCTATTTAATGGAAATTTGCATTTTCGAAGCTTGGTAGACGGCTTGTATGGAAAGTTGGTATTTTAGGGCATGTCCCTTTTTAAAAGAGATTCTTATATTTGTATTTTAAAAAAATATGATTGTTATGAATAGTCGATCTTTGTCTTCTATTATTAGTGTCGATCTGGACTGTCGACATTATTAATATTTCAATAGTTATTCCTAAGTTGTTCTTTTAAAAAAAAAAAAAAAAAACGTGATAATGATAATGAAAATAATATTTAGTTATTGTCGTTCGGTGACTTTTCGTTTCTTAATTGTTGATTATTAGCAATAGCTAACTAAGCGCATTAAGCTATTCTACTTAATTGATTTATCCTTCTGTCAAGCGAGCATCGATTTTTGGCATAAGAGGAGGATTTCCTTTATGACATTTTGGGTTATGCATGTTCATCCTTATTCCTAGGTTTTGGTATTCTTTTCGGTTTGCCATTTTTAAAACCAAGCTAATCAGGTTATTATGCTTTAATATATATATATATATATATATATATATATAATATATATAAGATGAAATAAAATAAAATATAAATAAAAATAAAGAAATTTAGTGGTTTGCGTGGGAAAGAAGGGAGGTAGGTGGTGGCACGAGGTTTGAGGAGACATTGAATTAAAATAAAAATTTAGTTTCTTGCGCTCTTTGTCCCTATCTGTCCCTCACCCCCTTTTCGCTATCTGGTCTCAGTCTTGTGCGTGGCCATCTCCCAATGGCTTTACCTCTGCTATCCGCCTTCCCTTCATTTATTACTATTGATTTACAAATCTCTTATGTACTTTCTGCTATCTGCCTTCTTTATTTTGCATTTGCGTGAGCAGGAGGAAAATCATTGTTTGGATTTGGTGATGAAGGGTGTGAAAACTCCCAATCTAATGGAGTCGTAGGTTATGGGAGCTCCTCCTTTGTTGTTTTCTCCCTTGCCATGGCCGTAAAACTTTCTACATGTGCCAAACGTGGCCACTAGGACGTATATGTCATCCAACAAGCTAAAGCAGCAGATTTCACCTATGTGTGTTGTTCTGTGTTCGGGTTGACGTGGTTACATATTTGAGGCATATAAAATAGGCATGTTAAACCTGCCCCTTGCAATCTTCTGCTGTCATTTTATTTTGTCATGAAATGAATGTTCTTTCCTCTTCTGTTATGGCATCTTGAAGGGGTTTTCTGGTAGTTGCTTTAAGTTTGCCCTGTTTCAAACTTGGTGAATCAATAGTCTATGTTGCTGTATTAGTTGGAATGATAAAACTTTTTTTTTGGGTTCAATGTTTTCCTTTAAATCGATTTCCTATATCAGTCTGTGACGAGCATAGTGTGCTCTGAGAACTTACGGATCATTTTGAGTTTGAAGTGATTGGTAGGAAAGTATATTGTTTTGATCAATCTTTGTGGCATGCATTTGGATCTCGTAATCAATGGAGGTTGCATTTTGGAATTGAAAACCGAGTACCAATATGTGTTCATAATAAGTTTGAGTTTTGGAATTTGGTTGGTATATTTTAAACCCTTATGCAAGGTTTGGGTAAATTCTATTATGAGGAAAATATGATAAAATATGAGGATATAATCAGACTTTGAAATATTACTTCCTATGGAAATAACGTTAAAGGGTATGTCTACAACTTGTATAATGAGTAACTGCCTAGAGCATGGATGAATGTCTCATGGGGAAATTTAGTATATTCTATCCCGGTTATATTTTATCACTCTCCTTATAGGAAATAAGGATATGGAATGTTTTTGTGGGCTGTTGTTGGTATCTTGATTTTTTTATGAATACGATTGAAAATGCAAAGCTGGGTAATCATTTTTCTATTGATTCAAATGCGGGTTGAAGTTCACTTTTGTTTGGGTTACATAAACAAGTCACTGTAGAGTATTTTGAATGAGATTTTGGTTTGTAGCCAAGTTTTTGGGCTCTGGAAATGATTATATGCCAGAATGAATTTTAGGATAGCGCATACTATTTTTTTACCCCAATAAATTAATGGGATGAATACTCATTTCAAGTTTCTGTACTAACGAGGATTGGGAACTTGGGTCGATCTTCCTTCCTCTTTTAACCGTTCAAAGGAGGTCATGTCACATGTGTGTGCCAGGTGTTTTGCAACAGATTTTCTGGTAGTTGTTTTATTGGCATGATCATGTTTCCGTGGCTGAGTTCGAAATGAATAATTTATTATTCAGGTATTAAGATAACCCAGTTTGGGTATAGGTATAATACGTATGGGTATATTTATATGCGTATCAAATTTATATAAAAAAATTTAATTAAGATATGGGTGTAAGGATTCCACTGTGTTTTTGTTGGAACCCTTGGGGTTTGTAAATTATCAACGCTTGATGATTTTGAGTTAGTCATTAATTTGTTCTCTGTTGTAATCACCTGAATTTTTATAATGGAATTTTCTTGTTGGGCTGGATGGAATAATCTGTTATTTATCCATCCATTGTGGATAATGATCAGATTGTTAGAAGACAATTTAAGTCTATGATTGGTTTCCTCGTGAGCAGCCATACCGGTTTCAAAGTATGAAAAGTGGCCTATTAAACATGATTATGATTGTATATATATATATATATATATATATATATATATATGAATGTTTTCTAAACCAAGTTAGAATGGTTAAAAATAAAACTATAGAAAACTAAATCGCTATGGAACCTCACTCTTGGAAGGATGGAATAATCTTGTGTTGTTGTGCGTCATGGATTGTTACTAGCATGTTTTGGCTTATCAGGTTTCTTTTGGAGGGATTGGGTATTAGATTTCAATCACGTAATCCATCGGATTACATGACTGAAATCTCAATACTCTCGAGCCTTGTTGTATTTCACCAATCTGGTCTTACCTTGAATAATTTTGGAATATCTATCTTACTTGATTAATGGGATTCCTCCTTGTTGGCTGGTATAAGGCTCTCTATCATGTGAAACATATTGTTTTAGTGGTTTGTGAATTGACTCATTCTTGAATTCAGAATTTTTCCTTTCATGATATTATAAAATGTTAGCTCACTGTTGCAATGGGTAGTCTTAACATGCTCAGTTCTAGCGAAATGACTCTAGCTAATATTTGTGCTAGATGGATTAAGCAACTAGACTAAAGGAAAAGAGTGTAAAAGTTGCAACAGTTCAAATTATGAAGTTCCTTGTAAAAATGTTCAATGTGTTGTAAATTTTGTAACATTGCTTGCAAAAGAGTTTATAAGATCTCTTGCCTGGGATTGATCGGAGATTACGTGATGAAGTTGTTTTGTCCTTTTTGTAATTTGGCTGGTAACTCATCTTAGTGAGAAATAATATTCAATCTTTACATTGGCATAAGTATTGTAAAACTTTGATCTTGAGAATTAAGTGTTAAGTTAAACCTTTCTAAGACTTTGTATTGATGTGTTATATGTAAGATAAAATGGGGTGGTTAATCCTTACAAAAGTTACCTAAAAGTTTTATTCAAATAAATTTATTGTAGAGGTGATCCACTTGAGAACAAACAACGCCTTAAGTAATCAAAGGCGAGACCATCCTTGCAAGTGAAATTATATAACGTGATATCCCTAGCTAAACTAGTGAACACTACTCCTTTTTGGTGAACTCTTAAAACAAGCTTAAAGGAAGACAATGGTTAGTCTCTAATAAGATTTAACAAGTAAGAGAAGAAAATTTAGAAACCACTCAATTTATCTCTCAGCCTATTTGAAAGTAAATAGTTTCCTTTTGTTAAGCTCTTTCGGTGAAGCCTAAGTAAAATCGTTAATAATTACGTATAAAACCTCAAGCCCCAATTAAACCTTGGTAATAACTAATGACATCTAAAGGAGGAATTCAACTTGACCTTATTCTCTTAACTCTTTCCCAGGGTGCTTTGTAATTTCCTCTTAATTATGTTGAACACAAATTCTTGTTGTAACAAGGTGATGAGCGAATTTTAGTAATGTAAGTAGGGATAGATGGCCTTGTGGTATTAAATTATCTCCTTTATTAAAATAATAATAATAATAATAATAATAATAAAATATAATTGTCGTAGAGGAGAAGACTTTAAGTGAACTACTCTGCAATGTATAATAAAATGATTCAGTTTGGTAAGATGAATTATGTGAATCATATCTTGAATCTCTCTGAAAACATAAGTTAAGAGTAAAAGAGTGTTTTACCAAAATATAACCTTTAATAATTTCTTGTTGTGGCTTGCCCTAGCTGTAAGAGTATCATGTGGTTGGACTATTATGTTGTCCTGTCAAAAGAAAAGTATATTGTCCTTTTTGGGTGTGAATGTTTCCATCTGCTACCTTCGTGGTCATCCTCGTATCTAGTGGTTCTCAGAGTTAGAGGTAACCTTGGTGACGACATGTTGTGTCATGTCATGTTTCCAGTCCAAAAAAAAAAAAAAAAATTATCCCGTATGTTTTCCTATGTAGTCTTGTGTGCCTGATATGAGGGTGTTACATTTGGTATCAGAGCGTAGGTTCATGCTCTCAAACCTATGGGCCAAATTGGAGTCACGTTGGTGATGGTGTGATATGATAATGTTACATTGCATGATGGTCATGGTATTGCAGGATGGTGGTTGATATTGGAAGAGTAATGTGCTTTAAGCGTAATGTGATCCGTGTTGTAATTGTGACATTGTGAACGCACATGATATGTATGTCACTTAGTGCGTATTTGTTATCATGTTGATGTCTTTGAGGAGGGAGTGTTCTCTCTCCTTCTTGTGGATTCTATGAAGAGTTCACATGTGAATTACTCATGCTTGTGATATGCGGGTGTGTCGAAATGTGTATGGTGTGGATTGATGTAAAGTGAATTAAGTTGTATCATGATGTTTTACCATGTTTTGAAGAAATGTGTGTATCACCTTGTATGCAGCAAATGAATGTTATGTTGTGATGTTACTATGTCCATCATATGTATGATTTGTGTGACATGTAATGATTCATGTCGTGATTTAGGGTCATACGGTGAGTGCATGAACCCTATCGTATAGTGATTGCACCTTGGGTGCAAAATGTGGTAAAGTGATGTAATGCACCTAGTGAATGTATGATTGTGATCTACCTGTATACATACCATACGTAAGACGTTATGGTAATTATGTGTGTACCACCATTGTATTAGTGATGTGGTTGCATGTTATGTTGTGAACCTTACACCAACCGAACCTGAGGGAAATCAGTAAATTGTGTATGTTTGGAGTGAGAAAATGTGTACCGTTGACCAATCACTCGAGCCAAGTACGAGATAGGAAGTGGAGCCTTAAATAGGTTGAAAACCCACTTTTTTTTGTTTGGTATGTGAGACACTTGCTCAACGGGTGTCATGCATATTGTGTTTTGTGGACACCTTAGGCTCAGTAGATGGTGACTTGTACTCTTTTCTCTCTCCCGATATGGTTGTCGTATGGATTTAACCTATGTGATTTTGACTATGTTGAGCCTTGTTGAAGTTGTGGCGAGATGATTCAGTTTGAGATGATGACAGTTGCATTATGGTTATGTATTTTACGAGATGAGGCTCGATGTTCCGAGTGCTAGCAACTCGTTGAGTACCCCTTTGGTGGCCAGATAAGGCCACACAGTTATCGTAATGTCACATTATTATAAGTGTATTTTATTCGTAAATTGTGTTTTTTACTTTATTTTGCAAGGACCAGCAATTTTCTTGATTGTCATGCTTTACACTTTGGGCATTTCCTTGGTTTGTGGTACTAACACTGATTTTTGCACTAACTATGGCCAATTGGTCAGTTGTTTTGCTTGGTTTTGAACCTTCTTCTAAATTTTAAGATTTTACCGCCTTGCCCAAGGCTTGTACCTTGCCACTTGGCATTTTGGATCGGAATGTTATGTTGGTCCTATTGTCGTGATGTGTGGAATAGGGTCATGGGATGCACCATGGAATGGTTGGACCTATGGACCCGCTTCGTTGTATGGGGGGTACGCCCCAAGGAGTTACAGATAACTAGCGGGTTGTTGGACCATGAGTTATTATGTCACTTGGGTTGGGGGTGACAGGGCTCTATGTGCCCAGGGCCATAGGGTGACCCGACCTCATTAAAAGGAGAAAGGAGACAAGCCTCTATGGTTGAGTGACCTGTTATTCTTTATGGCACTCTATGGTTGAGTGACCCGATATTCTCGATGGGGCTCTATGGTTGAGTGACCCGACTTGGTTTTGGCACTATGTTTCTTTCTCTGTGGGAGTTATATGGAGTTGCTTTGTAATACTTGGGAATAAGTGGTTATTTTTCGATGCTTCAGGAGGTATGCTGATGTGTTATGATGTTTGGTTATGGTGTTATGATATATGTGTTACTCATATCAGTTGCATATATTTTGTGATGTTCGTGGATATGGCATTGATGCCCTTGTGGACACTATGTACCTGTAGCTTTTGTTCGGAGTTATGTGAATTTTTCATCTATGGAATTGAGGAAATGTCTGGATGTCGTAGTACACCTTGTTCAAGTATTATATTTGTTAGTCATGGTTGTGTGACAAGTACTATGTTATGTGGAGTGCCTGTTCCCTTCCATATTTGAGTAATTTTTTTGTGGTGTAATACAGTCATGAAGAATATACTTGTGTGGTTGTGAAACTGTAGTGACTTGTCTGACCCCGGTAGAATGTTGTGTTAGTAGTTCATGTTGGGCACCTACAATAAGGAATAAACCAAAACTCTTCAACAATGAAATTTTAAAGAAATTAAACTAAGAATAATGTTAATGGAAAGAGACTAATGAAATAACGAATAAGAAGGAACTGTCAATCTTCACAGAACCTTGAAAGTTAAAATTTCTGCCAAATGTTCCTAAGGCTACCCTGTGGCCATGCTTCAATCAGCTAAAATTTAAAACCATAGGGAGTACTTTCTCCTTTATCTGTTCTTGGATGCGTACCATTTTTTTCCTTTGTGTTATGTCACATCGAGGACGATGCTTTCTTAAGAGGAGGAGAATGTAATGCCCCGTTCGGCGGTTACCCGGTTCTTGTCGCAGTGACCCTTTTTGCTGAGCGTCGAACGACTGTGTGTAATTCCATTGTCTTAGACCATGTCTCAGTGATGTTTTAGCATCTTCCCTCTCCTTCTTGCTTTCTCGAGTCGTTAGTGACACCTCTGTTTGTGGACGGTGTAATGTCCTGTGCGTTATCCCATTTACAGGAGGATCTTGCTGTCGCATTGTTAAGCTCAATCGTTGGTCATTATTAATGTGGGTAGAAATTATATATAATTATAATATATAATGGTAATAATGTTTTATTTAATTTAATTATCGATCGACCCTTATTTTATAAGTATTATTATTTTACCTTATTTTCGATTATCATCGATATTTTATATTAATTGTCTCTATAGCATTTTTTTCTAGTTGTTTCGTCTGATCGTGTTGTAGGACGAACCCCGTCCCGCACTGAAGAAGGGGTTGCCGTCTTGGCACCATGGTAGTCCTTTCTCCATGTTCGTCTTTGAGCGTAACCTCTAATTTGTTCCCCCTTCGTGTCGTTGCCGATGCTTCCGTCTTTGGCCTCCGCATGGCTGCATTACCTTTTCCCTATTTAATGGAAATTTGTGTTTTCAAAGCCTAGTAGACGGCTTGTATGGCAAGTTGGTATTTTAGGGCTTGTCCCTTTTTAAAAGAGATTCTTATATTTGTATTTAAAAAAAAATGATTGTTATGAATAGTCGATCTTTGTCTTCTATTATTAGTGTCGATCTGGACTATCGACATTATTAATATTTCAATAGTTATTCCTAAGTTGTTCTTTAAAAAAAAAAAAAAAACGTGATAATGATAATGAAAATAATATTTAGTTATTGTCGTTCGGTGACTTTTTCGTTTCTTAATTGTTGATTGTTAGCAATAGCTAACTAATTGCATTAAGCTATTCTACTTAATTGATTGATCCTTCCTGTCAAGCGAGCATCGATTTTTGCATAAGAGGAGGATACCCTTTGTGACGTTTTGGGTTACGCATGTTCATCCTTATTCCTAGGTTTCTGGTATTCTTTTCGGTTTGCATTTTTAAACCAAGCTAACTGGTTTATTATGCTTTAAATATATATATATATATATATATATATATATATATATAAGATGAAATAAAATAAAATAAAAATAAAAATAAAGAAATTCAGTGGTTTGCGTGGGAAAGAAGGGAGGTAGGTGGTGGCGCAGGTTTGAGGAGACATTGAATTAAAATCAAAATTTAGTTTCTTGCGCCTACCTATCCAACCGTCCCTCACCCCCTTTTTCTGCTATCTGGTCCTGGTGTGTGGCCATCTCCCACTGGCTTTACCTCTGCTAGCCTCGCTACGCTCACTCCTCGACCGGCCTATATCTCTATAGGGGCGCCCCCCACCCCTTCCTATCTTATCTTATAGATAGGGTGACCCCTATATGTATGGCTATCGCCATATCTCTAATCTCTATAGGGGGTGCCAACTAGATATAGCCGCCCCCCTATCTATCTATCTCCCCTACTATCCCCTCATTCCATTGCCTCCCTTCATTTATTACTGTTGATTTGCAAATCTTTTATGTCCTTTTTTGCCCCGCCTTCTTTATATTTGTTCGGCCGCGTGAGTAGGAGGAGAGTCTGTTGTTTGGATTTGGTGATGAAGGGTGTGAAAACCCCAATCTAATGGAGTCGCAGGTTATGGGAGCTCCTCCTTTGTTGTTTTCTCCCCTTGCCATGGCCGCAAAACTCACTGCATGTGCCAAACGTGGCCACTAGACGAATATGGTCATCCAACAAGCTAAAGCAAATGGATTTCACCTGTGTGTGTTGTTCCTGAGTTCGGGTTGACGTGGTTACAGATTTGAGGCGTATAAAATAGGCATGTTAAACCTGCCCCTTGCAATCTTCTGCTGTCATTTTATTTTGTCATGAAATGAATGTTCTTTCCTCTTCTGTTATGGCATCTTGAAGGGGTTTTCTGGTAGTTGCTTTAAGCTGCCGCCCTATTTCAAACTTGGTGAATCAATAGTCTATGTTGTTGTATTAGTTGGAATGATAAAACTTTTTTTTTTGGGTTCCAATGTTTTCCTTTAAATCGATTTCCTATATCATTCTGTGACGCCTAAGCATAGTGTGCTACAGAACTTCTGGATCATTTTTGAGTTTGAAGTGATTGGTAGGAAAGTATATTGTTTTGACAATGTTGTGGCATGCATGTGGATCTCGTAATCAATGGAGGTTGCATTTTGGAATTGAAAACCGAGTACCAATATGTGTTCATAATAAGTTTGAGTTTTGTAATTTGGTTGGTATATTTTAAACCCTTATGCAAGGTTTGGGTAAATTCTATTATGAGGAAAATATGATAAAATATGAGGATATAATCAGATTTCTGAAATATTACTTCCTATGGAAATAACGTTAAAGGGTATGTGCTACAACTTGTATTATGAGTAACCTGCTTGAGCATGGGTGAATGTCTCATGGGCAGGAAATTTAGTATATTCTATCCGGTTATATTTTATCACTCTCCTTATAGGAAATAAGGATATGGAACATTTTTTTTTGTGGGCTGTTGTTGGTATACTGATTTTTGTATGAATACAGTCTGAAAATACGAACTGGGTAATCATTTTTCTATTGATTCTAAATGCGGGTTGAAGTTCACTTTTGTTTGGGTTACATAAACAAGTCACTGTAGAGTATTTTGAATGAGATTTTGGTTTGTAGCCAAGTTTTTGGGCTCTGGAAATGATTATATGCTAGCATGAATTTTAGGACAGCGCATACTATTTTTTTACCCCAATAAATTAATGGGATGAATACTCATTTCAAGTTTCTGTACTAATGAGGATTGGGAACTTGGGTCGATCTTCCTTCCTCTTTTAACCGTTCAAAGGAGGTCATGTCACATGTGTGTGCCATGTGTTTTGCAACAGATTTTCTGGTAGTTGTTTTATTGGCATGATCATGTTTCCCGTGGCTGAGTCCGAAATGAATAATTTATTATTCATGTATTAAGATAACCCAGTTTGGGTATAGGTATAATACGTATGGGTATATTTATATGCGTATCAAAAATTATATAAAAAAATTTAATTAAGATACGGGTGTAAGGATTCCACTGTGATTTTTGTTGGAACCCTTGGGGTTTTTAAAATATCAACGCTTGATGATTTTGAGTGAGTCATTAATTTGTTCTCTGTTGTAATCACCTAAATTTTTTATAATGGAATTTTCTTGTTGGGATGGACGGAATAATCAATTATTTATCCGTCCATTGTGGATAATGATCAGATTGTTAGAAGACAATTTAAGTCTATGATTGGTTTCCTCGTGAACAGCCATACCGGTTTCAAAGTATGAAAAGTGGCCTATTAAACATAATTATGATTTGTATATATATATATATATGATATATATATATATATATATATATATATATATATATATATGTTTTCTAAACTAGTTAGAAACAGTTAAAAATAAAACTATAGAAAACTAAATCGCTATGGAACCTCACTCTTGGAAGGATGGAATAATCTTGTGTTGTTGTGCGCCATGGATTGTTACTAGCATGTTTTGGCTTATCGGTTTTTTTTGGAGGGATTGGGTATTAGATTTCAATCACGTAATCCATCGGATTACATGACTGAAATCTCAATACTCTCGGCCTTGTTGTATTTCACCAATCTGGTCTTACCTTGAATAATTTTGGAATATCTGTCTTACTTGATTAATGGGATTCCTCCTTGTTGGCTGGTATAAGGCTCTCTATCGTGTGAAACATATTGTTTTAGTGGTTTGTGAATTGACTCATTCTTGAATTCAGAAATTTTCCTTTCATGATATTATAAAATGTTAGCTCACTGTTGCAATGGGTAGTCTTAACATGCTCAGTTCTAGTGAACTGACTCTAGCTAATATTTGTGCAGATGGATTAAGCGAGTAGACTAAAGGAAAAGAGTGTAAAAGTTGCAACAGTTCAAATTATGAAGTTCCTTGTAAAAATGTTCAATGTGTTGTAAATTTTGTAACATTGCTTGCAAAAGAGTTTATAAGATCTCTTGCCTGGGATTGATCGGAGATTACGTGATGAAGTTGTTTTGTCCTTTTTGTAATTTGGCTGGTAACTCATCTTAGTGAGAAATAATATTCAATCTTTACATTGGCATAAGTATTGTAAAACTTGATCTTGAGAATTAAGTGTTAAGTTAAACCTTTCTAAGACTTTGTATTGATGTGTTATATGTAAGATAAAATGGGGTGGTTAATCCTTACGAAGTTACCTAAAAGTTTTATTCAAATAAATTTATTGTAGAGGTGATCCACTTGAGAACAAACAATTCCTTAAGTAATCAAAGGCGAGACTATCATTGCAAAGTGAAATTATATAACGTGATATCCCTAGCTAAACTAGTGAACACTACCCCTTTTTGGTGAACTCTTAAAACAAGCTTAAAGGAAAACAATGGTTAGTTTCTAATAAGATTTAACAAGTAAGAGAAGAAAATTTAGAAACCACTCAATTTATCTCTCAGCCTATTGGAAAGTAAATAGTTTCCTTTTGTTAAGCTCTTTCGGTGAAGCCTAAGTAAAATCGTTAATAATTACGTATAAAACCTCAAGCTCCAATTAAACCTTGGTAATAACTAATGACGTCTTAAGGAGGAATTCAACTTGACCTTATTCTCTTAACTCTTTCCCAGGGTGCTTTGTAATTTCCTCTTAATTATGTTGAACACGAATTCTTGTTATAACAAGGTGATGAGCGATTTTAGTAATGTAAGTAGGGAGAGATGGCCTTGTGGAATTACATTATCTCCTTTATTAAATAATAATAATAATAATAATAATAATAATAATAATAAAATTTAATTGTCGTAGAGGAGAAGACTTTAAGTGAAACTACTCGCAATGTATAATAAAATGAATTCATGTTGGTAAGACGAATTATGCGAATCATAACTTGAACCTCTCTGAAACATAAGTTAAGAGTAAAAGAGTGTTTTATCGAAATATAACCCTTTAATAATTCTTGTTGTGGCTTGCCCTAGTTGTAAGAGTATCATGTGGTTGGAATGTTATTTTGTCCTGTCAAAAGAAAAGTATATTGTCCTTGTTGGGTGTGAATGTTTCCATGCTACCTTTGTGGTCATCCTCGTATCTAGTGGTTCTCAGAGTTAGAGGTAACCTTGGTGATGACATGTTGTGTCATGTCATGTTTCCAAAAATAAAAAATAAAAAAATAATCCCTTATGTTTTCCTATGTAGTCTTGTGTGCTTGATATGAGGGTGTTACATTTGGTATCAGAGCGAAGGTTCATGCTCTCGAACCTATGGGCCAGATTGGAGTCATGTTGGTGATGGCATGATATGATAATGTTACATTGCATGATGGTGATGGTATTGCAAGATGGTGGTTGATATTGGAAGAGTAATGTGCTTTAAGCATGATGTGATCCGTGTTATAATTGTGACATTGTGAACACACATGATATGTATGTCACTTAGTGCGTAGTTGTTATCATGTTTATGTGCTGAGGATGGGAGTGTTCTCTCTCCTTCTTGTGGATTCTATGAAGAGTTCACGTGTGAATTACTGCTTGTGATATGTGGGTGTGCCGAAATGTGTATGACTGGATTGATGTAAAGTGAATTAAGTTGTATCCTGATGTTTTACCATGTTTTGAAGAAATGTGTATATCACCTTGAATGCAGCAAATGAGTGTTATGTTGTGATGTTACTATGTCCATCATAGGTATGATTTGTGTGACATATAATGATTCATGTCGTGATTTAGGGTCATACGGTGAGTGCATGAACCCTATCGTATAGTGATTGCACCTTGGGTGCAGAATGTGGTAAAGTGATGTAATGTACCCAGTGAATGTATGATTGTGATCTACCTTGTATACATACCATACGTAAGACGTTATGGTAATTATGTGTGTACCACCATTGTATTAGTGATGTGGTTGCATGTTATGTTGTGAACCTTACACCAACCGAACCTGAGGGAAATCGGTAAACTGTGTATGTTTGGAGTGAGAAAATGTGTACCATTGACCAATCACTCGAGCCGAGTACGAGATAGGAAGTGGAGCCTTACATAGGCTGAAAACCCACTTTTGTTTGTTTGGTATGTGAGACACTTGCTCAACGGGTGTCATGCATATTGTGTTTCGCGGACACCTTAGGCTCAGTAGATGGTGACTTGTACTCTTTTCTCTCTCCCAATATGGTTGTCGTATGGATTTAACCTATGTGATTTTGACTATGTTGAGCCTTGTTGAAGTTGTGGCGAGATGATTCAGATTGAGATGATGACAGTTGCATTATGGTTATGTATTTTACAAGTCGAGGCTCGATGTTCCGAAGTCTGCAAGCAACTCGTTGAGTACCCCTTTGGTGGCTAGATAAGGCCACACAATTATCGTAATGTCACATTATTATAAGTGTATTTTATTTGTAAATTGTGCTTTTTACTTTATTTTGTAAGGACCAACAATTTTCCTGATTGTCATGCTTTACACTTTGGGCATTTCCTTGGTTTGTGGTACTAACACTCAGATTTTTGCACTAACTATGGCCAATTGGTCAGTTGTTTTGGTTGGTTTTGGAACCTTATTTTAAATTTTAAGATTTTACCGCCTTGCCCAAGGCTTGTACCTTGCCACTTGGCATTTTGGATCGGAATGTTATGTTGGTCCTATTATCGTGAGGTGTGGAATAAGGTCATGGGATGCACCATGGAATGGTTGGACCTATGGACCCGCTTCGTTGTATGGGGGGTATGCCCCAAGGAGTTACAGATAACTAGCGGGTTGTTGGACCATGAGTTATTATGTCACTTGGGTTGGGGGTGACGGGGCTCTATGTGCCTAGGGCCATAGGGTGACCCGACCTCATTAAAAGGAGAAAGGAGACATGCCTCTATGGTTGAGTGACCCATTATTCTTTATGACACTCTATGGTTGAGTGACCCGATATTCTCGATGGGGCTCTATGGTTGAGTGACCCGACTTGGTTTTGGCACTATGTTTCTTTCTATGTGGGCGTTATATGGAGTTGCTTTGTAATACTTGGGAATAAGTGGTTATTTTCGATGCTTCAGGAGGTATGCTGATGTGTTATGATGTTTGGTTATGGTGTTATGATATATGTGTTACTCATATCAGTTGGATATATTTTGTGATGTTGTGGATATGGCATTGATGCCCTTGTGGACACTATGTACCTGTAGCTTTTGTTCGGAGTTATGTGCGTCTTTCATCTGTGGAATTGAGGAAATGACTAGATGTCGTAGTACACCTTGTTCAAGTATTATATTTATCAATCATGGTTGTGTGACAAGTACTATGTTATGTGGATTGTGCTTGTTCCCTTCTGTATTTGATTAACCTTTTTGTGGTGTAATCTGATCATGAAGAATATACTTGTGTGGTTGTGAATCTGTAGTGACTTATCTAACCCCGGTTGAATGTTGTGTTAGCAGTTCTTGTTGGGCACCTACAAAAAGGAATAAACAAAAAAAAAAAAAAAACTCTTCAACAATGAAATTTCAAAGAAATTAAACTAAGAATAATGTAATGGAAAGAGACTAATGAAATAACGAATAAGAAGAACTGCTAATCTTCACGTAACCTTGAAAGTTAAAGTTTCGCCATATGTTCCTAAGGCTACCATGTGGCCGTGCTTCAATCAGCTAAAATTTAAAACCATAGGGTGTACTTTCTCCTTTATTTGTTCCTGGTTGCGTACCATTTCTTTTCCTCTGTGCTATGTCACATCAAGGACGATGCTTTCTTAAGGGGAGGAGAATGTAATGTCTTGTTCGGCAGTTACCCTGGTTCTTGTCGCAGTGACCCTTTTTGTTGAGCGTCGAACGACTGAGTGTAATTCTGTTGTCTTAGACCATGTCTTAGTGATGTTTTAGCATCTTCCCTCTCCTTCTTGCTTTCTCGAGTCGTTAGCGACACCCCTATTTGTGGACGGTGTAATGTCCTGTGCGTTATCCCATTTACAGGAGGATCTTGCTGTCACATTGTGAAGCTCAATCGTTGGTCATTATTAATGTGGGTAGAAATTATATATAATTATAATATATAATGGTAATAATGTTTTATTTAATTTAATTATCGATCGGCCCTTATTTTATAAGTATTATTATTTTACCTTATTTTCGATTATCATTGATATTTTATATTAATTGTCTCTATAACACTTTTTTTTTCTAGTTGTTTCATCTGATCGTGTTGTAGGATGAACCCCGTCCTTGCAAGAAGAAGGGGTTTCCGTCTTGGCGCCATGGTATTCCTTTCTCCGTGTTCGTATTTGAGCGTAACCTCTAATTTGTTTCCCCCTTCGTGTCATCGCCGATGCTTCCCGTCTTTGGCCTCGCGACGATCATTACCTTTTCCTATTTAATGGAAATTTACGTTTTCAAAGCTTTGGTAGACGGCTTGTATGGAAAGTTGGTATTTTAGGGCTTGTCCCTTTTAAAAGAGATTCTTATATTTGTATTTAAAAAAATATGATTGTTATGAATAATCGATCTTTGTCTTCTATTATTATTGTCGATCTGGACTGCATCGACATTATTAATATTTCAATAGTTATTCCTAAGTTGTTCTTTAAAAAAAAAAAAAACGTGATAATGATAATGAAAATAATATTTAGTTATTGTCGTTCGGTGAATTTTTCGTTTCTTAATTGTTGATTGTTAGCAATAGCTAACTAACTGCATTAAGCTATTCTACTTAATTGATTGATCCTTCCTGTCAAGCGAGCATCGATTTTTGCATAAGAGGAGGATTCCCTTTGTGACGTTTTGGGTTACGCATGTTCGTCCTTATTCCTAGGTTTCTGGTATTCTTTTCAGTTTGCCTTTTTAAAACCAAGCTAGTCGGGTTATTATGCTTTAAATACACACACACACACACACACACACACACACACAAGATGAAATAAAATAAAATATAAATAAATAAAGAAATGCAGTGGTTGTCGTGCGAAAGAAGGGAGGTAGGTGGTGGCACGTGTTTGAGGAGACATTGAATTAAAATCAAAATTTAGTTTCTTGCGCCTCTTGTCCCTACCGTCCCTCACCCCTTTTCTCGCTATTTGGTCCTCGGTGCATGGCCATCTCCCACTGGCTTTACCTCTCGCCGCCGCCTCCCCTTCATTTATTACTGTTGATTTGCAAATCCCTTATGTCCTTTTTCTTGTCTCGCCTTCTTTATTCTCGTTTGGCTGCGCGAGTAGGGAGGAGAATCTCGTTGTTTGGATTTGGTGATGAAGGGTGTGAAAACCCCCAATCTAATGGAGTCGTATGTTATGGGAGCTCCTCCTTTGTTGTTTTCTTCCCTTGCCATGGCCGCAAAACTTTCTACATGTGCCAAACATGGCCATTGGACGTATATGGTCATCCAACAAGCTAAAGCAAACGGATTTCACTGTGTGTGTTGTTCTTGTGTTCGGGCCGACGTGGTTACATATTTGAGGTGTATAAAATAGGCATGTTAAACTCCGCCCTTACGCAATCTTCTACTGTCATTTTATTTTGTCATGAAATGAATGTTCTTTCCTCTTCTGTTATGGCATCTTGAAGGGGTTTTCTGGTAGTTGCTTTACGCAGCCACCCTGTTTCAAACATGGTGAATCAATAGTCTATGCTGCTGTATTAGTTGGAATGTTAAAACTTTTTTTGGGTTCCAATGTTTCCTTTAAATTGATTTCCCATGTCAATCTGTGACGCCTAAGCATAGTGTGCTACAGAACTTCTGGATCATTTTTGAGTTTGAAGTGATTGGTAGGAAAGTATATTGTTTTGTCAATGTTGTGGCATGCATGTGGATCTTGAAATCAATGGAGGTTGCATTTTGGAATTTAAAACCAAGTACCAATATGTGTTCATCATAAGTTTGAGTTTTGTAATTTGGGTTGGTATATTTTAAACCCTTATGCAAGGTTTGGGTAAATTCTATTATGAGGAAAATATGATAAAATATGAGGTTAAAATCAGACTCCTGAAATATTACTTCCTATGGAAATAACGTTAAAGGGTATGTGCTACAACTTGTATAATGAGTAAACCGCCCGAGCATGGATGAATGTCTCATGTGCAGGAAATTTAGTATAATCTACCCAGTTATATTTTATCCCTCTACTTACAAGAAATAAGGATACCGAATGTTTTTGTGGGTGTTGTTGGTATACTGATTTTTTATGAATACGATCTGAAAATGTGAACTGGGTAATCATTTTTATATTGATTCCAAATGCGGGTTTGAAGTTCACTTTTGTTTGGGTTTCATAAACAAGTCACCTTGAGAGTATTTTGAATGAGATTTTGGTTTGTAGCCAAGTTTTTGGGCTCTGGAAATGATTATATGCCGAATGAATTTTAGGACAACGCATACTATTTTTTTACCCAATAAATTAATGGGATGATTACTCATTTCAAGTTTCTGTACTAACGAGGATTGGGAACTTGGGTCGATCTTCCTTCCTATTTTAACCGTTCAAAGGAGGTCATGTCACATGTGTGTGCCGGTGTGTTTCAATGATTTTCTAGTAGTTGTTTTATTGGCATGATCATGTTTCCGTGTGGTGAGTCCGAAATGAATAATTTATTATTCAGGTATTAAGATAACCCAGTTTGGGTATAGGTATAATACGTATGGGTATATTTATATGCGTATCAAATTTAAAAAAATAAAATTAATTAAGGTATGGGTGTAAGGATTCCTTGTGTTTTCTATTTGGAACCCTTGGGGTTTGTAAATTATCAACGCTTGATGATTTTGAGTTAGTCATTAATTTGTTCTCTGTTGTAATCACCTGAATTTTTTTAATGGAATTTTCTTGTTGGTTAATGGACGGAATAATCTATTATTTATCCGTCCATTGTGGATAATGATCGATTGTTAGAAGACAATTGAAGTCTATGATTGGTTTCCTCGTGACAGCCATACCGGTTTCAAAGTATGAAAAGTGGCCTATTAAACATAATTATGATTGTGTATATATATATATATATATATATATATATATGAAACGTTTTCCTAACTAGTTAGAACAGCTTAAAAAAACCTATAGGAAAATAAATCGCTATGGAACCTCACTCTTGGAGGGATGGAATAATCTTGTGTTGTTATGCGTCGTCATGGATTGTTACTAGCATGTTTTGGCTTATCGTGTTTCTTTTGGAGGGATTGGTTTTAGATTTCAATCACGTAATCCATCGGATTACATGACTGAAATCTCAATACTCTCACCTTGTTGTATTACATCAATCTGGTCTTACCTTGAATAATTTTGGAATATCTATCTTACTTGATTAATGGGATTCCTCCTTGTTGGCTGGTATGAGGCTCTCTATCGTGTGAAACATATTGTTTTAGTGGTTTGTGAATTGACTCATTCTTGAATTTAATTTTTCCTTTCATGATATTATAAAATGTTTGTTCACTGCTTTGGATTGGGTAGCCTTAACATGCTAAGTTCTAGCGAACCGACTCTAACTAATATTTGTGCGAGATGGATTAAGCGACTAGACTAAAGGAAAAGAGTGTAAAAGTTCAGTAAATTCAAATTATGAAGTTCCTTGTAAAAATGTTCAATGTGTTGTAAATTTTGTAACATTGCTTGCAAAGAGTTTATAAGATCTCTTGCCTGGAATTGTTCGGAGAATTACGTGAAGAAGTTGTTTTGTCCTTTTTGTAATTTGGCTGGTAACTCATCTTAGTGAGAAATAATATTCAATCTTTACACTGGCATAAGTATTGTAAAACTTTGATCTTGAGAATTAAGTGTTAAGTTAAACCTTTCTAAGACTTTGTATTGATGTGTTATATGTGAGATAAAATGGGGTGGTTAATCCTTACAGAAGTTACCTAAAAGTTTTATTCAAATAAATTTATTGTAGAGGTGATCCACTTGAGAACAAACAATGCCTTAAGTAATCAAAGGCGAGACTATCCTTGCAAAGTGAAATTATATAACGTGATATCCCTAGCTAAACTAGTGAACACTACTCCTTTTTGGTGAACGCTTAAAACAAGCTTAAAGGAAGACAATGGTTAGTCTCTAATAAGATTTAACAAGTAAGAGAAGAAAATTTAGAAACCACTCAATTTATCTCTCAGCCTATTTGAAAGTAAATAGTTTCCTTTTGTTAAGCTCTTTCGGTGAAGCCTAAGTAAAATTGTTAATAATTACGTGTAAAACCTCAAGCTCCAATTAAACCTTGGTAATAACTAATGACGTCTTAAGGAGGAAATTCAACTTGACCTTATTCTCTTAACTCTTTCCAGGGTGCTTTGTAATTTCCTCTTAATTATGTTGAACACGAATTCTTGTTGTAACAAGGTGATGAGCGAATTTTAGTAACGTAAGTAGGGATAGATGGCCTTGTGGAATTAAATTATCTCCTTTATTAAATAAAAATAATAATAATAATAAAATATAATTGTCGTAGAGGAGAAGACTTTAAGTGAACTACTCTGCAATGTATAATAAAATGATTCAGTTTGGTAAGATGAATTATGCGAATCATATCTTGAATCTCTCTGAAAACATAAGTTAAGAGTAAAAGAGTGTTTTACCGAAATATAACCTTTAATAATTTCTTACTGTGGCTTGCCCTAGCTATAAGAGTATCATGTGGTTGGACTGTTATGTTGTCCTGTCAAAAGAAAAGTATATTGTCCTTGTTGGGTGTGAATGTTTCCGTGCTACCTTCGTGGTCATCCTCGTATCTAGTGGTTCTCAGAGTTAGAGGTAACCTTGGTGACGACATGTTGTGTCGTGTCATGCTTCCAAAAATAAAAATAAAAATAAAAAATTATCCCGTATGTTTTCCTATGTAATCTTGTGTGCTTGATATGAGGGTGTTACAACAGCCACGGTGTTCGCAAATTTATTAGTGGAACATGAGGTTGTTTGAAGATCATAATGGTCAAAGGTAGTCAAAATCATGTCAGCATGATGCTTATACTTTTGAACTATCTTGTTATTTAACCCCGATATATACCATTAACTTGGTTCACAACTAGTTGAGAGTTGCCAAAGATATTAATTGATTTAATGTCTAAGGCTATGGTGGTTTGAAGACCTAACATGAGTGCTTTATATTCGGTGATATTGTTAGTACAATCAAAATCTAGTTTAAAAGATAATGGCATAGGATCACTATCAAGAGGAATGAGGATAACTTCAGCACCACTACCATGCCAACATTTGGAACCATCAAAGAATAAGGTCATCTGGTAAATGGTATTGTCTAGGGAGAGGGTAGCGATGGATTCATCAGGGAAATCAAAGTTAGAAGATTGGTTTCCGGAGAGAGGTGCATTTGCAAATTGGTCAACAATGGTTTTTCCTTTAACAAATTTTTGATGGATGAATTCGAGATATAGGTTTGTAAGAAGCATGAGCCAATGTGTAACACGTTGATGTTGGTAGGGCTTAGCGTACATGTAATGTAAGGGGTCAATATTGGTGACAACAAAGGTTTTTGGTTGAGTAGGTAATGGTGAAGTTTAGTGGCGAAAAACTAAGGCTAAGTTGAGTTTTTCAGCATGAGTATATCTAGTTTCGTAGTATAAAAGTATACGATTTATATAATAAACTGCTTGTTCCCTGTGTTACTTGTCACAATGAGTGAGTATGGAAACTAGGGAATGATCAGTAGTAGAAATGTAAAGGTAAAATGGTTGGTCATCCTTAGGGGGAATGAACATAGGTGGTGTTAGTACGAAATCACAACACCCCCAAATGAGTGGTGGATATGCTTTTCTAAGGCAGGGTCATTTGGTGTGATTTGCATAACATGGGACCATATCTCAAGCTGTGGGACTTGCAGACTTGAGATGGCCCTCCAGAGAAAGTCGGCTTCTTCTTCCTAATCCTAATGCTAAACTACTCCTAAGGAAGGAAATGTGACTATCTACTCCTAATCTAACAATTCCAAGGGACCAGGGAGAGAGAGAGTGCATAAAGAGGGGAATCCTACACTAACGAGGTGATAGCACCAAGAAAAGGGGAGTGCTGATCATCATCTAGCCTTGCCTGAGTGGAGAGAGGTGAGCAATGGAGAGGATGGATAGATGCATCACAGACCAAGGATAAAGTTCACACAGAACACCATTTCAAATCCCCATGAACACAACTCCTAGATCTATAAATGAAATGTCCAAAACATGCATCAGAATACTCGTAACGATGAGAGGCAAGAAGATGCAATGAAAACAAGCGAAGGATGGACAAACACATCACAAAAATGAGTTTTATTACTTGAGAATTTTCACGAGATCATCATACATGAGCAAGAGAAAAAAACACCATTTACGAGAGTAGGAGGAGGTCCAGACTCCATTTTTAACCCCGGGAAGAAAAAGAAGGGGAGGCAGAGAAGAAGAATGAACAACAAATTTTACAATGAATCCTGCCCCTATATTTATAGAATCAATATGAGAGAAGAAAAAGGGAGAGAGAAGTGGGAAAACACGGGTCGAAGCTCAACCACCACTGTTAATGCCTCTGATGAAATCTCCCCCAAATCTGTCTTTACCGTGTCAATCCTCGGTTTGGCGCTTTGAAGGAAGAGGACACGGTGGAAACAGATTGAATCCGATCTGGTTGTTGAGACAAATGGATCCTACATTGAAGGCCCAAAGACATTTCTCCATTTTCTTTACCTAACCTCCTCAAAAACAAAGTCTCAGACCTCCATTGCATGGGCGAGGCCGAGATCTTTCCAATGGTGTCAGATTCGCAATATTTCGAGCCTTGAGTGAAAGATATGCCCCTTCAAAGTTTGTATCAGATCTCGTATAAATGGACGGGAAAACAGTTTGAAAATGGGTCCCCCTCTTTAATATGGGACACGTGGCACCCTTTGGTTGGCTGGGGAGATGCGCTCCAACTTTTTCCTTTATGCCTTTTGAATGAAAGGCAAACTTTCACTTCTCTCCCCGACGCCCCACCTTGGCTTTGACTCGGGTCTATATGTTGACTTTTTCCCTCTTGGGTGGAGTCGTGGGTCTTTTTATAACTTTTACCCCTTTTGAGGCAAAGGGTGCAAAACTAACCTTTTCCCGACTCCCCACTTTCCCCTGGGACACGTGTCACTCTGGCACTTGCTCGGGAATCTCTTTTCCATTTTCCCCTGAAATAGTGTCCTTAGGACACTTGGCAGCTTCCACCAGCCTGTTAATGCTTTGACAATTCAACTAACTCTACCCCCTTTGAGGACACGTGGAGGCACCACGCATGTTTGCAAATCGACCCAAAGCTTGCCTTTGGAGGAGCGTCGGGTTGACACTTGTCGGCCTCCGCTACTTTGTGGAATTTTCAACGGTCCTTCTTACTTTTTAGACTTTGGGCTATGTGGCGAGCTCGCACTCATTTGGGTCTCCACCTTTGGACCGACTCTTGGGGATGCACCACACTGACACTTGGCACTCTCCGCTTGCACATTCATACTTAGCCAATTTTTTGAGGCCCGCCATGTCCACCTTTGACTCTGTTTGACCATTTGACCCTGCCTTCGATCCAGCCCTGGGACACATGGAGATGCGGTGCTTGTTTGAGCCTCTCTATTTGGATCCATCTTTGGAGAAGCGTCGTGAGGACACATGGTCTCTTCCGCTGCCTCCTCCATACTTAGTCGATTTTGGACCCTTTCCTAAACTGTTCGAGCCTCGAAAACTTCCAGACTTCACCATTTCTTCTATTTCTTGCATCTGGTCTCTTTAAAACTGTCTCCTCTTTCTTCTCTGCCCCCGCCACTCCATTGTTGAGTCCTCCCTTGACCCTTTAAATAGATTTAGGATGTGGAAATGCTCAAAAGAACCGTTTCTTCTATTTCTTCTTGTGCGGGGTCGAATTTGACTCTCTCGGGCTTCTATTTTTGCTTTGCCTGGTTCTGGGATGTGAGCTCGTGGGTCTGTATCATTTCCCTTCATGTTTTCTTTATGTGTAAGGCTTGTTCTGACCAAACTTTCTCGGTGGGAAATTTGGGATAACAATTTGGCGACTCACGGGGACATCTGCCTGCTAGATGAAGAGACCAGTGGCCTTGAAGCATCCATTGGGCATGGAGTCTGCTTGATAACATGGAACTGATCCTTGAGCCACTGGGAGCCTGACTGCAAGCCTTTTCTATGTTTTGTCTGTCTTTGAGCCTACCCGCGTGTCTGCACTCTCAATTTTCATAAGAGAACCTTGGAAATGGAGTTTCTGAGAGTAGAAAATTGTTTTGACCTAGGGCTTCAATCTATCCCTCAAATGGACTATCTCGAAATGACATTTTAGTTGCTCTGCATTTGTTCCCTATTTCAACTTGCAACTGTCACAGGAAAACATGAGCCTTCTTTCCTTAAATAGTTAAGAGCCTGGCCTCATGCCCCTCTGAAGCAATACAAACAAAACTTATATACAAAGACCAAATCATACATGCCTCAAATGAGACATGCAGAGTGTGCATAAGCACTTCTTCTACTGGAAACAAACCTACCTACTCTACTCTAACCAAGAGCAAAGGGAGCTCAAACAAAGCCTACAACTGGTAGGGAGAAATAGCTTCCCTTCCTAAAAAATGGTAGCCATGCAACTGATTTGGCACTGAACGTGGCTGGTTAGATGAGTGAAAAACTGACAATAAGCTGGTCCTCCACCCAAATCATCAAGGTATCAGCATTAATGGAAAATACCTCTTCAAGCTGACCTGCATTAGACTCCTGGAGGCATTGATGGTGACCCTTGGTACTTTGATGATCATCCTCATGCCCTGAAGTAGGCATGACTGGTTTTGGTCTCTCCTTTGGCTCTAATGAAGCCAAGTACCTGATTGGGCACGGTCTGATCCTTTGGATGTGCCCATTTCTCTAAAATTCAACTCCAAAATTGGATTCTTCTTGTGGACCTTCTTGGGTGGATGGTGTGAGAGAAATGATGACATCCTCCTGCCTTTTCTCTTCCTCCTCCTTTAAAGAACATGGAAGATCAAGATCTTCCAATCTTGGTTCTAGAGGGTTGTTATGAAGTACAGTGCATTGTTTTTGAATGTTTTCCTACATGGCAGTAGGTTCATGTGTGTGGAAGATGGATCGAGGAGTGGATGACGTAATCTCCATGGGCTCCTCTTCATCAAGAAAATCTCTCAAGTCTGACAGACAGTTTACCTCCTTGTTCTGCTGCAAGTGCTCTGCCTCCTTCATGGTGTCTTCTTGATCTCAAACTTGCTCACCATGGTTTCCTTCACTCTCAAACATGAAGTTCGAAAGATTAAAATCTTCTTCAACATCAGATTTTGAAGGGGATGAAGTGGGAGGAAGAAGCGAAGGTTCTCCCGTAGCCTACTCCACACTTAGAGCTTCAAACTGTATGGTCCTCCTCCATCATGGGTTCATGAATCAAATCAAAGTGCTTTAAATGAAGGCAAAAAATATTCAATGATGCCTTCTTCATTGAGTGGCCTCAACACTAGATTTGATCTCTCCCAGCTTCTCCTCTTGTTCTTGCTCTTCTTCTGTTGCAAACTCAGCCTCAACCACCACTGGTTCTTTAATCTTGACCTCCTCTATTGGCTTGACCATCAAGGGGATCTTTGTAAACCCAAATTTGGCAGCCCAACTCTTCAGATTATGTATCATTTCTTTTCTATTGGGATCCTCTTTTTGCTATTATCCTTTACTGGATTCTTGAGTCTCTTCCCAACATGGGCTTGGGAAAGCAAGAGGAGTGGCAGGTTGAGATTCAACCAGCTTTGCAATTATTTGTGGTGGGGAGGGAGGTGAAACTTCTTGTTTGTTTGGAGGGGATGATTGTTTAGAAGGGAAAAGGACAGAAGAACTGAGATGAGGTGGAAGACTAGGTGATGGAGAAATGGATTTCACACTTGGGGTAGCATTCAATGGGAAGCTTGGAAATTAAAACCCAAATTGAGATGGTGTTGCTTGAGGAGTAGAGAGAAAATTACCAGATAATGGTGTAGGATTTACCCATTGACAAGGCTGCCTAGCACCAAGTTTATAGGCCTCTATCTCCACTATCCATTGTGCAAGTTGGGGTAGCATTTCAATCATGAAGTCCAGCTTCTCTTGAGGGCTGTAGTGTCTTGGAAAAGGGCCTTCCCATGGACAAGGTGCCCTACAACCAATGTTGAAATCCCTCATTTGAACTGTTGCCCTTAATTAAACCATGTTTGCCTCCATTTTTTTGATCTTCTCCAACAGATCAACATCCTCTACATAACTATCACCATCATATGCGTCCCCTTGTTCTTGATAAGCTCCATGGCCAAACTGACTTTGACTCTGCTCATATGGGTAAGCATAATGGTCCTGGATCTGATTATAATGTTGATCTGGAGGAGTTGGGAAATACATTGGAGGTGGACTGCATTGTTGTAAGTGTGAGTTCCATGAAGGGAATGAAGTCATGATTGCACAACCTCATGGAATGGGGAAAATGAAAGAGATGGAAGAAGAAAATGGATGAAAATGAGTGGAAATGGATGGAAAAGGTCTGTAACTTAGAGAATGGGTTTTTGACTAGATGGAGTCGCCAGATGTGCTTGAAAGTGCCTCCAAAGGCTGAAATATTCACCAAGAGCACATCGAACCTGATGAAGTGAAGTGGTAAGGTGCTTTAGACTGTCCCACCGGGCATGCCAAAAACTGTTAGTGCGAAATCACAAGCACCCCCAAATGAGTGGTGGATCTACTTTTCTAAGGTAGGGTCATTTGGTGTGATTTGCATAACATGGGACCATCTCTCAAGCTGTGGGACTTGCGGACTTGAGATGGCCCTCTAGAGAAATCTAGCTTCTTCTTCCTAATCCTAATGCTAAACTACTCCTAAGGAAGGAAATGCAACTATCTACTCCTAATCTAACAATTCCAAGGGACCAGGAGAGAGAGTGCATAAAGAGGGGAATCCTACACTAACAAGGTGATAACACCAAGAAAAGGGGAGTGCTGATCATCATCTCAGCTGCTTGAAGTGGAGAGAGGTGAGCAATGGAGAGGATGGACAGATGCATCACAGACCAAGGATAAAGTTCACACAAAACACCATTTCAAATCCCCATGAACACAACTCCCAGATCTACAAATGAAACATCCAAAACATGCACAGAATACTCTAGAACGATGAGAGGCAAGAAGATGCAATGAAAACAAGTGAAGGATGGAAAAACACATCACAAAAATGAGTTTTATTGCTTCATAAATTTACACAGAGCATCATACACGAGCAAGAGGCAAAAAAATGCCATTTATAGAGTAGGGGAGGAGGTCCAGACTCCATTTTTGACCATGGGGAAGAAAAGAAGAGGGGAGGCAGAGAAGAAGAATGAACAACTTTTTACAATGAATCTGCCCCTGTATTTATAGAATCGATCTGAGAGAAGAAAAAGGGAGAGAGAAGCGGGAAAACGCGGGTTGAAGCTCAACCACCACTGTTAATGCCTCTGATGAAAATTTCCCCCAAATCTGTCTTTACCGCGTCAATCCTCGGTTTGGCACTTTGAAGGAAGAGGACATGACGGAAATAGATCGAATCTGATCTGGTTGTTGAGACAGATGGATCCTACATTGAAGGCCCGAAGACATTTCTCCATTTTCTTTACCTAACCTCCTCAAAAACAAAGTCTCAGACCTCCATTGCGTGGGTGAGGCCGAGATCTTTCCAATGGTGTCGATTCACAATATTTCAAGCCCTGAGTCAAAAGATATGCCCCTTCAAAGTTTGTATCGGATCCGTATGAATGGACGGGGAAAATAGTTTGAAAATGGGTCCCCCTCTTTAATATGGGACACGTGGCACCCTTTGGTTGGCTGGGGAGATGCGCTCCAACTTTTTCCTTTATGCCTTTTGAACGAAAGGCAAACTTTCACTTCTCTCCCTAATGCCCCGCCTTGGCTTTGACTCGGGTCTATATGTTGAATTTTTCCCTCTTGGGCGGAGTCGCGGGTCTTTTTATAACTTTTACCCCTTTTGAGGCAAAGGGCACAAAACTAACCTTTCTCCGACTCCCGCTTTCCCCTGGGACACGTGTCACTGGCGCTTGCTCAGGAATCTCTTTTCCATTTTCCCCTGAAACAACATCCTTAGGACACTTGGCAGCTTCCATTGGCCTATTAATGCTTTGACAATTCAACTAACTCTGCCCCCTTTGAGGACACGTGGAGGCACCGCGCATGTTTGCAAATTCGACCCAAAGCTTTCCTTTGGAGGAGTTTCAGTTGACACTTGTCGGCCTCCACTGCTTTGTGGACTTTTCAACGGTCCTTCTTACTTTTTAGACTTTGGGCTATGTGGTGAGCTCATGCTCATTTGGGTCTCTACCTTTGGACCGACTCTTGGGGATGTGCCACACTGACACTTGGCACTCTCCGCTTGCACATTCATACTTAGCCAATTTTTGAGGCCCACCCTGTCCGCCTTTGACTTTGTTTGACCATTTGCCCCCGCCTTTGATCTACCCCCAGGACATGTGGAGATGCGGTGCTTGTTTGAGCCTCTCTATTTGGATCCATATTTGGAGAAGCACCACGAGGACACATGGTCTCTTCCGCTGCCTCCTCCATACTTAGTCAATTTTGGACCCTTTCCTAAACTGTTTGAGCCCAAAAACTTCCAGACTTCACCGTTTCTTTTGTTTCTTGCATCTGGTCTCTTTAAAACTATCTCCTCTTTCTTCTCTGGCCCCACCACTCCATTGTTGAGTCCTCCCTTGACCCTTTAAATATATTTACGATGTGAAAATGCTCAAAAGAACCATTTCTTCTATTTCTTCTTGTGTGGGGTCAAATTTGACTCTCTCGGGCTTCTATTTTTTGCTTTTACTGGTTATGGGATGTGAGCTCGTGGGTCTATATCATTTCCCTTATTTTCTTTATGTGTAAGGCTTGTTCTGACCAAACTTTCTGGTGGGAAATTTGGGATAACAGGTAGTTGGAGGAGGTATTATTTTAAGGCATTGAAGATTTTGTGGCATTCATCATTCCATTTGAAGGAGACATACGTTTTGAGAAGATGATGAAATGGATGGCAGTGGTCAGAAAGCTGAGAAATAAAGCGATGAATAGATTACAACTTTCCTTACAAACTATGAAGTTGATGAAGGTTAGTAGGTGGAGGCATCTCAATAAAATCCTTTATTTTAGCGGGATCAACTTCAATGCCACATAAAGAAATGATAAAACCAAGGAGCTTGCTGAAGAGAATAGCGAAGACACACTTCTTAGGTTGATGACGAACGCAATATTTGATGAGACAATCAAAGACAACTTTAAGGACAACAAGGTGTTTGAACTGATGTTTAGATTTGGTAAGAATATCATCAACATATTATTCCAATATACTATGCATGATGTCATGAAAGATATAAGTCATAGCCCACTGATACGTAGCATTAGATTTTTTAAGGTCAAAGGTCATGACATGATAACAGAAGGTCCCCTAAGGAGTGATGAAGGAAGTTTTGTGTTGATCTTCTGGGGTGAGTAATATTTGGTTATAACCCAAGAAACCATCCATGAGTGATAGCATCTCATGGCCGGCGGTGAGATCAAATAATTGGTCAATACTAGGTAGAAGAAATTCATCTTTAGGGAAAGCTAAGTTAAGGTCATGGAAATCCGTGCAAATGTGGAGTCCCCTTTCACTTTTGTGATAGAAAAATGTTAGAGATCCATTAGGGATAATCAATGGGTAGAATGAAGGAAACCGAAAGGAGGTGCTAGAGTTCTTATTTGACAATAAGGACAATGCGAGGATGCATTTTTCACAGCTTCTGTTTCACGGGTTTAGCATTAGGAATGGTTACGATATTTTGGACCACAATGTTTGGGTCAATACTGGGTATATTAGCGTAGGACCAAGCAAAAGTGTTGTTATGACACATAGAAAATAAGTGAAAGCTTCTTGTTTAGCAACATCTAAAGATTGGCCTATTTTTAGAATGTGTGGGTCGTCCTGAGTGTGAATGTTGATTTTGATGGTCGATTCATTCAACATGGTTTGCATCTCAGAAGGTAATGACCGGTGAATATAAGAATATTCCACACCAAGGTAGGTGAGAATAGAATCATCATCCTAACATTAAACGATGTTAATAGAAGGTGTATCATCATCAATCATGTTAGGATACAGGAAGGGAAGAGAAGAAGGAGCCTTGCCATCACGTTGATAAGTCAGAGGTCATGGGGAATGGTGTTCACAAAAAAAAGAAGTTAGGAGGAATGGATTCCAGATCCATATACTCTGTAGGTGAAGGTGGTGAGGTAGGTGAATGGGGGGGGAATGTTTATCGTCCTCAATGAGTTCGACTCGAGCCTTCTTGAAGGTGGTTCGGAAAATCCAATACCACTGTGGTCTTTATGCTTACGAGTGGTGCAAGGAATGACAGTATGGAGGCCTTGTTCATAGAAACCAAAGCTAAAGACCCTTCCAAGCACAACGATGGAGGAAGGTGTGGGTGAAGTGGCGGTTGGTGAGAGATTGAAGGTCGGAGGAAAATGGTTGAGTTTGGGAAGGTGGCTCGGGTGAGTAGGTAGAAGCATCAAGTCCCCATACATTAAGTTGGTGCGAAGGTGGGGAGGACCATAGGGGAAAACCTCACCTATGTGGTGATCATAGTGGGGATGTTGGTGAAGGTTACCATACTCTTGAGGAGTAAGGAATGTGTTAATGTTATAAAGGTGGTACTCCCCAGAGTGAGGCATTGAAAAACACCTTCTAAGGGATCAATAGTTGGTATGTGGGTAGCGGGAATGGATGAATCACTAGACAAGCTGGGAAGAAGAAGCATTGTATGTTTGAGAAGTAGATGGGTTGGCTGATGGGTCAATTGCAGAAGTTGCGGTAGCAGTGGGAATAAAGGAGTTAGTTGTGGAAGATGTAGCAGAAGAAGTGGTGGATGAGGAAACAAATTGAAGAAGAAGTGGTAGTGGTGGTAGATGCCTTAACTGGTATAAGGACATCATTGGGTTGATATAACATGTTACAGGTCTTGAAAGGTGAAGGGTGGTTGGAATGGTATAGTTTTTTCCTTCATGTTTGAATTTTAAAAATGGTGTAAGGTTGAAGGAACAACCCATGGATGCATGGATCAAGGTCGCCAAGAAGCATGTTGTACTAGAATTCCCCCTCTAAGACATAAAATAATTTAGGAATGGTATGGGGCCTACATGAATGTGGAGAATGATGGTGTTGAGGGTGGAAGTCATGGCATCATTAAATGAATGCAAGCATAACTAGGTTATTATACATGCAATTGGTAGGGATGCACATTTGGTTGTATGCATGGGAGGAAATGATGTTGATACTGGCACCTCCATCGATCATAATGCATCGAACACATATATTATCAATGTAGATGGAAATAAATAGGGTGGGGTTAGGATCATCGATTAGAGAGGTACAATCTCATGTGTCCAGAGAAACTAAGAGCGACTATTTGATGAGTGGTAGCGGGAGTAGAGGAAGGGGATGAAGTGGTGAGAGTGGCCACATGGTGAGGAGTGATAATGGATGTAACATGCGTAGGGTCATTAGGTAGACCTCAATAGATTGCAGGACCTCAATGAGGGCATGATGATGTGACTTAGAGGTTTGGACGAAGGTCGTACAAAGACATTTTGAGAGGAGACTTGGTGTAATTTTTAAGCATTGTATGATGGGAAACCCCATCAGAAATAGGGTATGTGGGTCCATGGATGGTGATTTTGGGTGTAGGTGTAGATGGAATATTGGGTAAAAGAGTAGTGGATGAGCTGGTTGTTTTCTCCTTTCCTTTGTCCTTTTGGGCTCAAGTGGAAATTTGAACCATATTGATCTATGGTAAAGGAGAAAGTGTGTCGTGATAGGTGTAGTGACAGGATGGGTAAAAATATGGTGAGGGCATATATTGGTTTTGTGAAAACAATGCAGCACATTGGCATTTTGGTGGAGGTTTGGCTAGCTCTCTTATGCGGACCATATTGATCTCAAATGTTGGAGGAGGATAAAAGGTTGTGGAGGGGGAGATGAAGGTTGTTGAATAGGTAAGGGATGAGGATGTGTGGTGATAGGTGAAGGTGGAAGAGGGTCCTCATCTAAAATATCATCATCGTCAAATTTTTTTTGAGAGGACATAGTTGGAGAAGAATAGTCTTAAGAGCCTTATATTTTCCACATCATGCCCTGCACATGATGGTAAGTGAAAATTTTGGTATCATCAAACCCTTTTGGTTTAGGTTTGAGTGGGTCGTAAGGTCTAAAGCAGTGGCAATGTGATGATGAGAGGTTTCAAAAGGTTAGCTAAGATGTTGGCGTAAGACCTTGCCAATGGATCACAATGTGAAGTAAGTGTGGGTCTGGATGGAAGTGTGGGTGAATTTGGTGGGAGAGGTGTCACTGGAGGTGGAATCAGAGGTTGAGTAAGTTTGACCACTTGTTTGGTAGATAGTATGGTTTTAGGTTTGGATTGCACCTTCTTGGGTAAAGGATGTAGTAGGTGAACTAGTTGTTGAAGGTAGTATAGGTTTAACTACCTCTTTGGAAGGTAGTGGGTTCTTGGACTTTGGTTGCACCTTCTTGGGTAAAGGTGAAGAAGAAGTGTGTGATGTAGAAGGGAAGGAAGATGGTGGAAGGGGATGGGTTAGCCAAGGTGATAATGGAGGTGTGGTGAAGGTTGTGGTAAGAGGAAATGTGGAAGGTACTGGTTGAGGGGAAGGGAATGGCATGGGTAATGATGAGGATATTGGAAGTGGTGTAGGTATAGGAGGTAGAAAGGATGTAGGTGATGTTGAAGGCGTAATATGTGTAGGTAATTTGGGTGTAACAGAGGATCGTGATGAGGTGGGTTGTTGTGTTTTTGGTTTACTCTGGGTAGGAGGCTACTTGGCCAAGGTTGATGGGTGGGGACCTAGGATAGATGGAAGTGGTGAAGGTGACGAGAGGGTAGTGGGTGAAGCTGGTGTATGTGGCCTAAGAGGTTGGGTCTTCCTCTTAGGTGGGGGAATAGTCTTTGTGATGACTTGTGAGGATGTGGCTAAATCTAGTTTGACAAGAGGATGGACTAGACTTGATGTCGGCATGACTCCTAATGTGGTAATGGGTTTAGACATGGAGGAAGGTATAGGTGTAGGTAAGGTTTTAGGCATAGGAAAAAGTTCATTTGATGGTAAAGGTTTAGGTGTGGGTGAGGGTGATGAAGAAGGGGCACTACAACTGGCATGGGCATGGTGGGTTTGGTTGTTTGAAACACCTTTGGATAGATCATGGAAGTATCAACAGACAACATCTACATTTGAGTTGAGATAGGAAGTCGAAGATGTCCCCAAAGCATGGAATTGTCAACATAATCCAAGTGGTTGGCCAAATGTGAGAATGACACAATGTAGGGGGATGATGTTGATTTGGTAGTAATCCTGTAAAGAATGTTTGTGAGACAAGGAAATGGTTGGCTTTAGACTCTGTGGGTAAAGAGATGAGAGAAAATCAACAAGATCCTTGAAAGCCAATGGAGAATTATCACCAATAGGAAGGGACTACTAATGGATCCCCTGTGGGTAGGGGAGATGGCAAGTTTGGATGAGGTAAGTTCATCTTTTGGTGAAGAAGAAGGTAAGCATGACTCTCCCATGGGTAGAAGAGTAAGTATTGTGGGTTGTTTGTCAAGTTGAGAGGTGAGTGGGGAAACTGCATCGACAGATATGGTGGACTCCTCCATGGGTGAAGGAGGAGATAAGGGAGACTCCTCTGTGGGTAAAGGAGAAGATGAAACAAGTCCCTCCATGGATGAAGGAGCTCATGCAAGAATCTCCTCGATAGATGGAGTAGGAGGAAATTGAGTAGGAAGAGTTGGTATGATGTCGAAAAAAAACATGAACCTCATGAATGTTACTTATCATTGGTCGAGGTTTTTTCGGTTTGGTTAGATGATGAGGGTGTGATTTGGGAATGAATTCTTGAAGATGTGAAGGTTCTGATTATCCGGTGCATTAGGGTTATCAAGATGAGATCTCCATTATCTAACATTTCTTGGATGATGTTTTTGAAAGTTATACAATTACCATCGTTATGACCTCTAATGTGATGATAGTTATAGTAATCATTTTCTTTATACCATGCAGGCACATACAATGAGAGGGGTCAAAACAGTATGTGGTTTGATGGGTGGAAGAGTGATTGCTCTGGATTTTAGAAGTTTTTCTAAAACTGAAGAGTAGGGTTCTCCTATGGGAGTATATTTTCGTTGCTCCGCTTGAAAAAAATCTGAACAGGAGAAAGATTGGAAGAAGGCTTTGATTGGTTGGATGGATGAGATGGGTTGACTTTCAAAACTACTACATTGGCATATCCTTTTGCTTTAGAATAATTATTTTGTGGTTTGGAAGAAGAAGAGGTATCATTTGATTTGAATGCACATGTTCTTGTTACACAATTGTATCTTCTTCTCTTCAATGGCACGAATTTCAAGTTTTGGGCCATGGTGAATGCCTCGTCAAATGTGTGGAAGGTTTGAACTTGGAGAGTTGGTGAGATGTGTCTAGCACAAGCTCTGGTGAACAACTCTATTAACTCGGTTTGAGGTAGTTGGAATGTGAGTTGGTTGATCAGGCTCACCAATGAGTGAAAAAATCTATGAGAGATTCGTCTTCATATTGGCATGTCACGTACAAGTAGTCATGGTGACCTTCTTGACAATGTTGATAGAAAAGTGGTCTAGAAAATCCTAAGCTACCTGATTAAATGAAAAGATGGAATGCTGGGTAGAACACTATACCAATCTAAATTCGGTCCTATGTCAAGGACATTGGAATGTCCACAAGAAAAAGCATCATCATGAGTGATTAGATAACACACATGTTTAAAAGACCGCAAGTGTTGTTGTGGGTCTTCTTTGTTGTTGAATCGATTGAATTTAGGAATTTCCCAATGGGGAGGGTATGGATGAATCGGAATGGATGGGTGAATGGGCTCATTACAAATCTCATCGTATGTTAGAGAGTTACGTGAGCCAGAGACAGATGCTTCCAATGTTTGCATCTTTTCCATCATCATTTTGATAAGATCATTGGTAGGTTGTGATGATTGGGCACCCCCTATAGTATAAGGGGGTAGATGAGGTGGGTATGATGTGGGTGACATCCCAGTATGTGGTGGTGCCAAGTATGAAAATTGTGAGGAAGGAATATAGGTCGGAATAGATGTAGATGGAAAGTATCCTAAATAAGTGGTAGATGAAATAGGGGTTGTTGGTGATAAGTGTAGGTAGGTGGAGTGGACGTAAAGACTCTCATAGAAATCGAGAGGAAGAGACTGCGGGATGGAGAGGATGATGTTTTGGAAGGGAGTATGGGTTACAACACCAATGGTGGCTGAGATGTAATAGGTATATGAGAGGTGGCGGGTGCTAGATAGACCTACACTCAAGGTGGTTGATAAAGGCATGGTTGACATCGTAGGAGTGACAGACGTCAAAGGCATGATCAGATGTCATAGGTGTAGTAGATATCGATGATGTAGGGTCAAGCTGGGAAACCACAGGTGGTAAGGTGGAAGAGGGTAAGGCCAAGCTAGTAGTAGTTGATGTAGAAGTGGGTGTGAGGGTAGGAGGAATGGACACATGCATGCCATATACAAGCTTGCCCCACTGATGAATCATGGGTAGATGAATGAGTGAGATAGTACTGCAGAGTGGTGGGGTTGTGATCAAGGAGTCTCATGAACTCCTCATCACAGTGGGTATGGAAAGAGCCTGATTGGGGTCCATAGGTGATGAGATTGAAGGGGGCGATGGGCTAGGTGGGAGCAGCTGGTGGCTAGCATGAAACATGAGAGTGTTAGCTTGTTTATGAGTCAAAACCATGTGACTGATGATAAAATAGGTATTGAGCTTTGCTGATGATGTAGAAACACATAAGTAATGGGGAAAAATCAGTCTAAAATGAGTGATTAGATCATTGTTTTGATTGGAAAATCAAAAAATATAGAGGCGATGTCGGTTGGGAGTAATGATGATGGTATGAGGGTAACCACCACCAATCGGTGGCTCAGACCGATGTCGATTATTATGAAAAATAAGAGATTCAAAGATCTGGAAATGAAAGGTGAAAATGGGTCAACCTGGACTCTGAAGATGATATCAGAGACCCAAAAGTGTGATAAAATGGTAGAACAAGACACGAAAAGAACAAAAAGGTGGAGAATACTATTTTGGTAAAAATAACCAAAAAAGCATAAAACGATGTCGTCGATTTAACCGATGGTGGTGAGATGATGTAACCGATGGTGATCATTGGACCGATATCGGTTATTGTGAAATCTGGGAAGAGAAGGAAAAATGAAGTTTTGGTGATTTAGATCAAATAAAAGGGCCAACCCAGAGACTGAGTATGGCTATGAGGAGTCCTAATAAACCTAGAATAAAACCAGAATACACCAGTCGTGATGTGGGGCGTAAAAGGATAAGAAAGAATGAAGAAACACAACTCACACCTCAAAACACAAAGTAGAAAAAAAGCTAACAAACACGAAATCCTAAGTTGTAGATTTTATGTTGTGGCTTATGCCATTTAGGACTGATTGTAAGTAAGATAGAATTTTTGGTTAACAAAGGTGCCCTATAAAAATCCGACAACTATGGCTGGTTTTGGGTAAGTTTTGGCATGGGAGATCCTTCTCTGAGATGATGACTGGATAGAGAGAAAACCAGATTGGAGCCCATTGTCAATCCTCGATCGTGTGATCGTTGACAACTTCTTCGGGAAAGATGTTGTTCAAGAACTGTGTAGTTTGTTTTTAGTGATTTGGTATAGAGAGTGTGCAAAATGTGAGCTATGGTTCAATTTTTCAACCATCATTGGGCATGACTTCCAACATATAGGTTTCCCACAATTTAGATGAGCTATAATGCAACAAACTCAAAAATGCAAGTGCACAAGTTTTAAAACCCAAAACCACAAATTATATTTGATGAGAACAAATTATGAAGAGGTTAAGGGCATGAATTTCACTAAGTGCAATGCAAGAAAATAAAGAAGAGTTCTTTTTAATCCCGAAAAAACAAGTGTCACTGAGACAATCAAAAGAAAAGAATATTTCTAGAGAAGAAGCTTAATGTGAACTTGTTTCAAATGAAAATAGACACACAAGATTTTCCCTAGGAATGAACAATGCAAAAGAACCCCAGATGGGTCCCACCAGGGCATGCCAAAATGTTTCACCAATAAGTTTTATGCTTTTAATGATGAAAAAATAGATAAGGTAAAATGGTTAAGGAGGAATACCTATGAGGTGAAGGTGGAAGGTAGAATGCATGCATTGTAGACTTTTGATCCAAGCTGATTGTGTGAGCTTCCCTTTGGCTAGGAGGAATGACATGTATAAGAAACACAACAAGACCACCAAATAGTATTAAATAGCAAGAGTCAGAGGACTGCCTAGCAAGGCTAGATCCGGGAAGCGTGATGCTTCCTGAATGGTTGTCAATCCTTTGTTTAATACAATTTAATGCAATAAGAAATGAAATAAATGATTTCTATTGTAGTTGATAAGATTTAGGTATCTCTATAACATACAATAAGTGAATTTAACTTAACATGAAATGGTTAGAATTAAATAATGATAATTGATTAATGGGTTGGTTTGGGGGTCTATAAAAGTGTAGCAGAGGAGGTTGTAGGTGAGGTCTGGGTGAAATTAGGCAAGGTTTTGAGTTGTTTTGGGGAAGTTGTTAACTTGTTGTTATAGGAAAAATTGAAATGTCTCGAGAGACCGGTATCGTTGGTTGGTCGACCGATATGGTATAGGAGATAAAACCAATGGATGGTTGTTAGCTAACCGGTGTAGTAGGGGAAATTTGGTTCAAATGTTAAAAAATGGGAGTTTGAACCTCTCTGTGATTGCATAGAGAGTGAAGGTGGTGTTGATAAGGTTGTGATATTGTTAAGAAGACTCAGGGTATGCTAAAAAGGAGGTTAGAAAGGGTGTAAAGGCTTGGGATGGTTGAATAGTGGGTTGGTGGGAAGAAGGTGATATACGGGTAATGGAAAGAATGAAATACATAAAGAAATGAAAAGATCTATACTTGAATAAGCACAAATGATAAAATCACAATACTTACTTGGGTATATTGTAGATCTTGTGAGTGGAGGTGGTTGGTGGTTGATCGAAGAAGAGATGCTTGGTCAGTGCCATGTGGTACAAAGCAAGTACAACTGTGTGTGCTCGCGTGAGTATTCCCACGCTCTGGAAGGAGAACCGAACGCTTGTCTTGCGCTATGGTTGTGTGTGTTCGTCATCTGGATGCAGGAGGGCTTGAAGATTCACACTTGAATGTAATAAGGCTCAATAACTGAATGACCAACTGGGTAAAGGTTGTAAAATTCTATATAAAGGAATCGATGGTGGTTTAGGTGACCGACGTCGGTGAGGATAAACCGGCGTCGAGTTAGGGTGAAATAGTCTTATTTACCAAAAATAGGTAGATCTTCCCAGATTTGGCATGTTTTCCTTGTTAGGTCACTTAGGGAAGTAGAGTTCTCGTGAGAGAAGGTAGGAAGATCTTAGAAGAAGTCCAGTTAGGTTTAGGAAGAATTCTTAGTTAGTTAGGTCAAGTAGTGACTCAACACTGGGAGTGATGACTCAAGTGTTGAGAGTAATGACTTGGTCATTATGAGTTAAATGCCCCTGGAATGGGTCCAAGATGAGGTGTCATGATGAGGTGGAGGTGTGAGGATGAAATTAACTTAATTAAAATAATTAATTAATTAATAATGTGAGGATGAATATTAATATGGGATGAAGGGGTCATGATTAGTTAAATTTAATTGAAGAAGGTGACCCAAATTTGGTGTTTATAGATTTATATCTTTGTGACCCAAATCAACATACCACTATAAAGGCCTTAAAAATTCTTCTTGTGGATTTAGATCATGTAATGATAGAAATTCGACACATGCCTCCAATGATTATGAGTCTAGAAAGGTTGCAGGTCTTTGATTCCGTCCAAGATCTCTACGGAGTCAAATAGTCAACTAAATATCCTACATTGCTTAGAGTCTTAACTATTGCACACTCTTTTTACGAGATATTCCATCCTTTAGTAGTTTAGTTCTTATTTAGCCTCTTATCCCAACACTTATGTTTCGTGCTCAACTTCCATACTTCCTATTTATAATTTTGTACACAAACCATTCATTATTCATCTTTGGAATGATTCTACTAAATCTTTACATACAAACCTTCAAACCCTTTGTAAATGTGTCCATGTGCCGGTGCTTACATGCACTTTGACCCTTACTCTATTTTATTGTCTTTAGAGTCCTCCATTCTTTTATGCACTATATGCAAAAACATTTTTGATCCTTGAACTTAGATGTAACTTCAAATCCTTGTGTAAATAGTTCCATGCATATCCTACCTTAGCCAAAATTGCAAAATACAACCTCTAAAATTTTAGCGAAGACATTCTTAATCCAAGAGTTGGACATATTTGAAGTTTAAGCTTCTTTTTGGTTGATGCAAGATTTCCTATTCACATGGGATGTTCCTATATCACATTTTCTAAGCGGATTCCCATTACGATTACTCTAATAGATCCAATAGAGCAAGAAACACCAGTTCTAAAATCTTATGCATTGCCTTTTCTATTATCAATTTGTGTTGTTTGTAAACATATGATATATTTATAGTATTGTTTTTATTGTAATTACATGAAAACAATCAACTACACCTCTCATATTTTGATTTGTCTTTAAGAGAAAAAAACATTAGTTATAAGTCCCATTCCTAGAGTGAATTTTAATGAAATTTTAAGATAAAGTAATTATTAATGTTGATTATGATTGTCATCTTCTAACTTTTGTTCAAAAATCAATTTACAAACATTCACTCTTAAAGGATGACCATCATTGATCAATATATCTCCTTTAGAAGTGCATATAGGTTTTTCGTGAATAAAGATAAAGTATAGTGCATGAGAAAATTGGCTTTAAGCTATTTCTATGTAAAAATAAAACTTTATCTAAAAATAAAATTAAGGAAGAAATCATTTTAAAAAATCTTCCTTGATTACTTTATTAGCAAGTATATGAGATGTATAATGTATGATTCGAAATGTTGGATTTCAAGAAGCTTTATTTCTTTTGTATTCTTGCTTTTTGAAAACAAAAAAAAAACTTTAACAAACTCAAGAAAAGAGATAACAAATGCAATTTTCTTATTACGATGGCAAAGATTTTTGTTTTTTAAAATCACGACAAGTGTTTGTTTCCTTGAGTCCCTTTTTCACACATCTTGTAGGCAACTCTATATAATTGCTTACATTATTTATTAAAGACATTATAACAAGAAAGCAAATTAGTAGTTTATAAGAACAAGTGATTAAATACAAAATTTATTGGCTTAGTAGAGAAGAAACAAAACACAAGTCAAACATGTTCATTACTATTTAATGTAAATGTTCATATAAAGCTTTTTTTTTTGTATAAAAAGAGATTTCCCTTCTAGAGATAATTTGAAATTGTAATTTTTACAATAACATTGTCAATATCCACATATAGTGTGCTACATGGCTTGTAAAAAGGAAAAAGAGGAAAGTTTGCTTCCTTTGGTTACTATACCAAGGAAATTTGACTTTTTTGAGGTGTTTAGTGATTCATCTTTACCATTTTTAGGTTTTTTTGTCAACATCTTTTGTGTTGTTCAACACAACATTTGAGAACAATACAAATGTTAGGAAACAATGAAAAATGAATCTATAAACAATTGAATTTCTTACATTTAATTTAATGTATTGTGCATCTCTTTTGTGAACTATTTTTATTCAAGGACTTGATCTTTTTGCTCCATTGCAATTTAAAAAATAAAATAAATTAGTAATTATAAAAAAAATTGTTATCCCTTTTTTAGATCTATGAAAAATAAGAATTAAAAATGTTATAAAAGACGGTGTTATTTCCAACAAAGTTTTACATGTGTAGGTCATTTCTAGTGTTCATATGGGAGTATGTCATAATCGTTTGTTTGGCTTGCATTCCTTTGTTACTTGCTTTGTCAATATTTGTATATAATAATTTAAAAGGAATGTATGATTAAAAAAATTAAACATATTAATTGAATAACGAAGAAGGTGCTTACTATTTTTAAAATTGGCAAACCAATTTTATCTTGTATCAACGAACATAACATTATGCTTTCAAATAGTATATGTGTTTAGTTTTGTCTTTCGAGTAATAATTCCCACTCGAAATGAGCCCAAAAACACTAGAAAAATGATAATGTTTGTTTTTGTTTAAGAAATATTAAACGATAAACACAAAGAAGATAAATAATATTTCTTTTTATTAGATTTATTTTTAGCAAGGAAAAAATGACATGTGCACTTATAAAAATCGCAATGACACACAAAATGGTGTCTTTCCCATTCTTTCGCACTACAAATAATATTGTCTTCTTTACGAAATAATAAATAATGAACAAAGAAAAGAAAAATAATATTAATTTTTATTAGATTTATTTTTAGCAAGGAAAAAACAACACAACTTTATAAAAATCATGATGACACACAAAATGGGGTCTTTTCCATTCTCTAGCACTAGAAATAGTAATTAAAAAAAAAAATGTGATAAACAAAGAGAAGAAAACAATATTTATTTTTATTAGATTTATTGTAAGCAAGGAAGAAACAACACAACTTTATAAAAATCATGACACTCAAAATGGGGTCTTTCCCATTCTCTAGCACTAGAAATTGTATTTTTACGAAATAATACATGATAAACAAAGAGAAGAAAACAATATTTATTTTTATTAGATTTATTTTTAGTAAGGAAAAACAACACAACTTTATAACAATCATAATGACACACAAAATGGGGTTTTCCCCATTCTCTAGCATTACCAATAGTATTGGATGATTAATTAAATATGAATATCTTTCAAATATCTTAGAGTATAATTACATAAAATTCGACCATACATGGTCAATTTTATTCTTCTGTGAGATACACATTATTTATCAATGGAAAATGAAAGCCATGACTTTGCATATAGTCATTTATAAGTCTTGTGCTTATTTTGCATTTGTGTATATTGACATTGAATTTGCCAAAATTGGAAACATTTTTATTATCATACATTTTTCAATGCCTTGTCACATTGGGGAAATATCGATTAAAAATTCCAATGATCTTCACATTAAAATTTGAAATATGATCCCTCTAGATAGTGTAGAAGGGGAATAAGGGCTCAACCACCAAGTTACTCGAAGGAGCAATCATGAGTAAACCACCACTAACAAGCTTACAAGGGCATAGTTGTAGAACAACCTATTTACATTACACCAAAAAGTATGTAAAATATACAATCATAGGCTCAAGGTCAACATGGTCTTCACTACGTCTTAATGGATTTGTCTTGTGCTTTTACAAGTTATCTCTCATGATAGTAAGATTTCATCTTAAGAGAAGGAGTATGTTCTTTCAATCGGGATTGCACTTTATCAATGAAATCATACTAAAGGGATTAAAATGAAATCAAATGTCATGTATGTTTTAAAAGGATTTATTTTCTATACTTAGAACTAGATGTGTTATAGGTTTAAAACAAGGTTGACAATACCAATTTGCGTCTCATTGCTTATCGTATCATTACAATTTTTAATGAAGGTTCTTTCAAAAGTTAGAAGAGTGTTAATGAATATATACATATCACACTTTTAATAAACATTTTTCACATTTCATGTTTCATATGACTTATTATAATCATGCCACAATTCCTTAATGTTCAATATTGCATAAACATGAGCTATCATTTACCAACTATGACATAATCAAGATAATTTATTTACACATTGTTCACACTTTCTAAATCATAATTTTATAATTGTTCTCTTCTATCAATGAAACAACATTTAATTTACAACTATAGATAAAATCATTTATACATTCGTTCCTTTGTATTTCCTCATTCCCACTACCTATGCACTTGTAACATCGTGGTCAAAGACACCGATGGCAAGGATTTCGTTTTTCCTATGTAGCAACAATATCATAAATTTAAATTTCTATAGAGGAGAGATAAGGGGTGCTAGAAATTACCCGTTAAGGGTTCATAAGTTACTCAACACATTTAGATTTTAGAAAGAGCGATTAATATCTTTACACAAAAATTCATGAATCAATCACATTTCCAAGATTTTAGAGAGATAAAATTCAATCTTCATACAATTAGAAATTCCATTTACAATATCTTGGTGCTCGTGTTCTAATTTGTTGTTGAGGTTGCACTTTTCACTTAAGGTTCCACTTGGGAACCAAAAGTGTGCCTAGAGGTTCTTTATGAGAATTAAAAATGCACTTTGGTTCCACTTGGGAACCAAAAGTGCGCTTTTGGAACCTTGAGTTCCTCCCACACACCAAAAATGTGCTTTGGAGTTCCTTCCAACTTTCAAAAATGTGTTTTCCCTCCCAAAAGCAAAAAAATCACTTAAAGCACCTCCCAACCAACTCAACTTCATTTTATAAAAAAATTCATCTTCATTTGCTCCATGAACTTCATTTCTTCCTCCCATTCCTCCATGAAAACTTGTTGATGCCCTAGTGTTGCTCAAACCATTTTTTCTCATATCTTGAGCTTCCATGGAAAAAATCCTTTGAAACTTTGCATGCTTGTCCTCCATGAAAACACCTTTAAGTTGATATAAGATACATGGGTTGTAACAAAGTTTTTTTATCTTCCCATGTGAAATTTGTGTTGTATAAACCTTTTTTTCCATAGTTCTTCCAAAAATTCAAGTGTTTATATCTTGCAAACCCCAAGGTCAATCCCCATGAGATTTTGTCCATGAGTTCTACTCCAAAATACCTTCACATTGATATATTCCTCATATTCTAGAGTGGAGAGATTCATTCCATGTGATTTGGTCATGTTTTGCTTGCAAACTCCATTAAAAACTCACCTTACAACCAAAACTTGTTTTGTAATTTCCTACAAATCCTAATGAGAGATCTACACAAAAATTGGAGCACTTTCCTTCCTCTCAACAAAACCTTTCAAAAAAATCAATTCCCATGTGATTTGGATGAGTTTTTCTCCCAAAATTATCCAATCAAGATTTCAGCCCAAATCCCATTAAAATGTGTTAAGTCATGCCCAGAACCCGTTTTCCCATTTACCGTGGATTGTCACGAGAGAATTGTCTCAAATTTGGAGCAAGTCATCTCTTCCTCAATATCTTTCAAATCCATTCATGCCTAGTTCCATAGAGTATTGCTCCTAGTTTGTCCAAATCTATTTTTAGTCATTGTTTGTTTCATTAAAATCTTGTTATACTCAAATTTTACCTTGTCAAAGTATCAGTTTACCATTACCAAATTGTCGGGATGTCTATTTCAAATATGAAGTTTAATTTTTTTGGATACGAGCCTATCTCCATCATAATCACCGAAATGCCCAACATCAGAGATAAGAATGTAGATTTCATAGACTTCGAGGACCTAAAGATGATGATTATAGAAGGTAATCATACAACAATGGTAGATCGGATCTTCTGCAGTGGATTGTATTGGGTTGCGGGATTTCCTCTATCTATCCAATGTATGGATGGTTTTAGCATGTTCTGATCATTATGACCCCATAAACCGAGAGATCAAAGTGACAAACCGTTCATTGTCAACTTAATCTGGATCAATACACATTGACACCACTTTTAGGATACAAAGGAGATAAAATTCATTTGTTTTGACCAAAGAGAATGCCCTCAATGAATGGAACAACAAGGATTCCAAGCTCCAAAATATGTTGGTTACCTTGTGGTTGAAAGTACAAAAGATAGGGCCTTCTAAGCTCTCTAAAACTCTGGAAAGAGAAAACTTTCATGAAGAGCTCTCAAATATGATTGTTCTCTTGAGATGAGTCATGGTAGAATCTAAAACGAAGGAATTTAAGCCTCAAATGGTTGAATTCATGAATATTATTTGCGAGGGATCAAAACACATTGATTGGTGTCAGATCATCAGTGACAACTTACATGATGGCTAACTAGGTGTGGCCTCAACAAGTGAATTCTACATGACCTCATACCTTGTGTATTTTATTATTGTAACCATAATTTGGATGGGATTGTCTACCATGGGAGGCGGGTGAAGACATATATGAATACCACCCTCATATCACTCACGAGGGAAGATTACAACATTTTAGAAGGGTCAATGATGCCCTCACTATGTTCGTAGTCAGGTCATTCAAAGGTAATATTGTTTTGATCCTTAAGGGATGTCATAGACCTCATCGATGTGTATGGAAGCTACTTCATCCAGTTTCACACATTCACATACATTTGGGTTGGTGGCTTCGATGGGTACCCATACAAGCTCCCAAGGTATGGCATTGATAAGTTAGTATTGTTTGAATTATGCATATTTTTGGGTGTCGTGCATGCTAAGTTGAAGGATAGAATTGTCAAAGGTATAAACTTCCCAATAAAAATTGGCATTTATTGTTGTAAGAATGCTCTAGATGCCCAAAATATTGAGTTTACCATGCTCCCCTTTATCTTTCATTCCTATAATAAAAGGGTCAACTTTGACAGTAAAGGTTTTTTCAAGAATAACATGAGAGTTACTTGTGTTAATACCCACCAACCTGAAATCGAGGACTTTTGGGCTAATTTTTTGATGATCTTGATGTTCGTGAAATGAGGATTACATGAGGATAAAAATTGAACAAATAATAACATTTAGGTATAATGTATTATATATGGATTGATAGATGATGACATTGACCTAATTGACCCAAACTTTATGGAGCATGTTAAGAACCAGATTTTGAAATCCATTTGTTGGTCCAAAAAGGAATCAAGAGAAATCCTAGACCCCACTACTATTGTACTAAAAAGATTTAAGAATTGGTTTCTCAACAAAGTGTCAAAATTCACTTTTAAGCAAGAGAATTGATTTGAGATCAGGTGAGAGAACATCTCACACCAAAATATATATCAAGAGTTTGAATTCACATGTTGTAACCTTGAGTTCTCCTCAAGATCCCATTACATCATATAAGTCTCACCTTTCATTTGCCTCCAAGTTACCTATTAGAAGGAATTCCACCACTTCCCTTGAGTTGGGGGAAATTGATACTTCTCTTAAGAAGGACAACCCCATATTTCCCGAGGAAGATATCCTTCAATCCTTCTCACTTCTTGAAAATCCTCCTCGAAGGATTTATCCTCATTCCCATTCACCTTCCCCACCATTCATGTTTCTTCACCAGTTTGTTCCTCTCATCACCCTTCTCCCATACCTATGCAAACTTTTTCACCCTCCTCTTCCTCTCCCCATCCTTCTTTCTCTTAGATCCCAATACTAATACAAGAACATAAGTGAATGATTAAGAGTTGTTAATTTAAGTTTTGATGCAAGTAGTAGAGATCTTAAAATAGGAAAGGTGGTCAAGAAATCTAAAACTACTTGAGGTTGTCGAATGACACTTTAGGAACACAATTTGTGGAAGTAGAAAAGTGCATGTTGAAATGCATGAGGCGAGAAATGAATCTAGTAGACTATGAGCTAAGAAGAATCCATGTTGAAGAATCCACTCCTCAAGGGGATGTGCACAATTTGAAAGAATTAATTTCAAGGATGATTAAAAGAGTGGAAAAGGGAAAGAAGACTCAAAAACAACTTGAAGATCATCTTTGCATGTTTTCTTCCTACATCACAACATTTTGAATCCATATACTTCTACTTCTTCTCCATCTCAAGCCCTCTCCCCCATTTGGAGCCTAGATCAAAATACTATGGAAGAGATTCAAAGATTTAGCAAGCAAGGGAGAGTCACCGAATCATGGGTTGTAAGTTCATACATGAAATCAACAAGGTGTACAAATATGTGGAGACAATGACTCTCAAAATCAAGAGCATTAGAGGCATGTAATAATGAAACCTCCCACTTTGGAAATATTTGATTCCATATGTTAAGTCCATAGCTAACTCATATTAGAACATCCTTCTCTCCAAAGGAGTCTTCCTACGAGTGAAGGAGGTATTTCAAAGAAATGGGTGAGAACCATCAAATGGAGAATCAAGACCCTCAAGGAAGCAATGGATGATATTTCTCCCCTATTGGAAAGGAATGACATGTTGAAATAAAAAATTGGTGTGGATTTGTGATACATGGGTTATTCACCACCGATGATAGCAATCCCGAGATGAGAACAAAGGAATTCAACAAACAATTTGTGAAGAGGATCAGAGATTAATTGTTTCACCCTCAAAATGTTTGTGTGGACTCGATGAATAAGATGGCCAAAATCTATAACACTATCTTAGAAACAACCATGGAGCTTCCAAATCTATTTGAGCAAGGTAATACATTTTGGAAGTGATAAATTCATGGGTCAATGTTTTAGAGAACAATATGTTCCAACGCGAAGGTGAAGTCAAGACGTGGTCATATGTTTCGATGAACGTGAAGAATGTATAAATTCCTCCAAATGCAACGCATCAAAGGTTTACATCTTCTAGAACTCCACCTACATGATTGTTTCTTCTCTCTTTCATTAAGAAATCACTTCTTTTGTAAAAGAAACTCGTTTCACTTCAATGATTTCTATTTCTTCATTGAGGTTGCACTTTTTCTCTTTTGTCTTATCTCACTTAAGTGAATTTCTATTCCTTCATTGTAAAAGTGTTTTTCTTAAAATAAGGAAAAGTAACTTATCTCAAACCCGAAATATGAAAATTCACGTAGGGAGATGAAAGGTCATGTAAGGAGACTATAAATTGGGATGGCCTCTCCATTCCAAAGGATCAGTTTTTTTCTCTCTATAGCATGATGTAATTCTTCTATTCCTACTTAGAAATTTTCCTCCATTCTCCCTCTTTTCACTTAGCCGAATGTATGACAATTTTGTAAGGACATAAGGACTTTTTGCCTTTGAAATGGAATGAAAATCAGTAGTTGAAATTTGTGTCAATCTCTATTATTGTTTCATACTCTTTATAATTTGCATATGTTTGCTTATGTCTTCTGATTGGAACTAGAAATATCTCCAGATTGTAGTTAATGAAATATGGGTTCAGCTCATTAATACAATTCTCCTCCTCATTTGTCTCTCATTTATCTATATTTCCATCTCTCTTTCGATATTTCTACAATTACAACAAGGTTGTTTTTGCACACATTCCATAGTCTTTGACCACCCCATGAGATAACTTAGTGTACATATTTTCAGCTTTCAATAAATGGGAGCCGCCCCATCTTAAAGTGGAGGGACTTAGTCCCACGAGCATTGACAAAATCTAAATTTTGTCCTTGACAAAATAGTTTGCCAACATGTTCCAAGTGTTATAGTCTCACGATTATGAGGCCCATAACATAAAATGCATTGAAAGTCATGTTTCATTTTGTAATTAGTAAGGTATGTTTTGAGTTGTTGTAATATTGATAAACAATGGGGTGTTTTAGGGGCTTGTCTTCACTTGAAATAAATGTTCACTTCCTTTTAGTTACGGATAATGGAAATTTTAAGCATTCACTCAATAAACATACACACTAGTAAATTTAAAGATGTATATTATATCGAAAGGAAAGAGAAATAAAAATGCGATAACAAGGATAGTAAGGAGGAGAAACCCATGCCCGGTGTGTAGAAAAATTGAAATAAAACCATATGCGTTCAACACATTCCTCACCATTTGGACCTCACCCCACCTAAGCACTATTGCATAAATGTTTGACCAAAGAACATAAGTTATAGCCTTTCGGAATCTAGCTAAACAAAAGACTTGTTGTAGATGAGCAAAACCATATTCTTATGTGATCTATAATGCCAAGATAACGCACCCCCAAAACCACCACAAGATTGATCGACATCTTGAAGTTTCCTCAAGATAACCAACACAACTCAAAATGTCAAACTTGTTTACATAATGATCAATTGAAGGCATAATGTTATTTAAATATCTCATCCAAAACCTACACGGTTGGATGATAAAATAAGAAACAAAGCTTACATGGCTAGGATGTCTTCCATGAGTCCACATCTCTTTGAGTTATTCTATCAAATAGTTTACATGCCTTACACATTATTCCACGTTTTCTACACATGTCTACCCGAGTGCTTGCAACCATAATACATGACAAAAATCCACTTTCCATGATGCTTTGACATATGTCTAAACCCTATTCTAAAGCTCCAATTTTGATATAGCTTGGGGGATGCTCTGGGAATGCCCATACCGTGTCCCTCATCTTCTTATTCTACGGTATGAATGGGAGTACCCGCGTAGAATATGTGGAGTCGGTGACACACTTGCCAAACGCATTTGCTTGAATGTTTTGAAGGAATTTTCCATAACCCATTCTATGCGAGACCATGTGGTCATTGTTGTACATGCAAGCTACTCGTCCAACTCGATTCTGGCCATCACTTGTAACAAAATCTAAGTTGAGATGAAAATATGTTGTTGCACACATATCACAAGGTTATGAAGGCCATGCAAAGGTGACACCAAATTCGAAATGCATTGTCTCTAGATTTCAAACACGAGCTCCCACCAATCCACTTTGGTGACCATGATATGGAATATCAATGCAGGATCTCACCTAAGGAACATATTCCACCCATACTAGTTATAAGTCAAGAGGCCTATGGCTAAATGAAAATTATTTCCACTTTTTGGGTGGATACACTTGCTCCCTCATAGAGCCCATGTCGAGCTATTCACCCAACCCAATTCACCAACAATCCAAATGGAGCAAGACTAAGCCGAGAAGCCTATATTTTGTTCCACAAAGAACACAAGATTACAGAGGAACATGCAGAGGCAAAAAATGTCAAAACATGTAAGCCCCATTCCCAATCCAAGTTCCTTCGCAGCTATCATGGTGACTGCAACATTTGGTTTGTTGATGATAATGAGTAGTTTTTCCAAGAACAACTAGCATCTTAGTAACTATAAGTGAAATGACTAGTCACATGTCCTCATTAAGGGTTAGATGAAATTCATTTTTACTTCTCAAACAAGTGAGATCCTTTCCTACTTATCTTCAACCACTAAAAACCGCATAACAAAAACCTCCCTTTTCAAATCAAGTTGGGAGGATGTAGGCATGAGATGTGTTGTGGGAGAGACAATGGTCAAGAGAACACTCCCTAATGTGCTTGGCGGGAATTCTACATGTCATGAGAGAGGGAGGATGCCCTAACTTCATCTAGATACTTTTAATCACCTCTGTGTCCCTCCTCCATCAAAGCTTAACCACCTTGTTGATATGAATTTTTATTTATTATTTTATTATTATTTATTTAAATTTATGAATCTATAAACATTTACCTTTAAATACTCGGTTACCGTTGGTCTTTAAAGCAAAGGCACTTACCAAATTTTGACTTATTATGGTTCACTCAAGTGGGGTTTAAGATTGTTTGGCATGGAAAAGTCTTTTTCCCAAAAGGGGTTTGAACTTGGGTCAATTAACTTGCAAATGTGACATAAGGAAACACAAATCGTGGTGCTTCTGAGAAATCAAAGGCGGGATAAACACTAGACCCGTTGTAAGGCCAAGATAAAATGGCTTGGCAAATGACATCCCAACTAACATGAATATCTCTTTGTGACAATTAGATTAATCTTGCAATAACACCTTGAGAGCATGAGGAGGACATAAGGCAAGGTAACATTGCAATTTAGGAGAGGCACTACATCACGCCCCCTTATAACAACATCATCCTCAATGAGACAATGACACTTTGAGTAGCTAATAAGAAGGGAACACGAGAAGATAGAAAAATAGAGGGAAAGTTGAATATCTCAAAATATTCATTTTCTGTGAAGATTGGTAGTTCTCTCTTTCTTGGCGAACTTACTTTTAAGTCGATAATCACTTCCAATAGGTTTCAATGAGGTATTTCTCATTAAAGTTATAAGTGTTTGAAGTTTTCTAATTACAAAAACCATCTTTGTTATTTCACTTACAAGGTTTTTATATTAATAGTTAATTTAGAAGATATAAAAATGAATTTCTCACAATTACATGATGTTTTTGGGGTTCTGACCCACAACAATGCTTTTCCCAATAAAAGAAGGGGTCTAAGAGTTTCTAAAGGCCTCACAATCACACACAACACATATTAAATACCATTTTTATCATTTAAACATACATAGCACACCATTTGGCACCCCCACACATCAAATCTAGAGAATATGCACACAAAATCTTGCAACACGAAGGCCAAAACATTATACAAGAGGGATAAAGGATCACAAGTGGCACATATAAAACACCAAAACAAAAAGGCATCATAGTAATATATTTGTTGTTAGGGCTCACATGGCACGAAAGTACATTTTCCTCAAAGTAATTAAACCATTGTTTGTATCAATTTCAAATATGAGCAATGTAGTTGAGCGATTTTATTGTAGACACAAAATCACGCTTTTACTACTATTTACTATACCACTAAATATGTTATTTTATATATGGATCTTGCATAAGAAAAGTATTCACTGATGACCCAGTGTCTAGTCTATCTATTTGTCTTGCTTGTTTCTATTGTTTTATGTTACACACTTGTCACTCATACACCTAGTTTTGGTCAGGTCATAGGGATCCATGTCTCTCATTCTTCGCACATTTGTCGTCAGTTATCTCTGGACACTAGCGCCGGTGCTCATGTATATCATGGGCGCCCATGTCCTCTTTATTTTTGACATTTGAAGTCAATATTTTCAGTTTTCCCACTCATATCCCGAGGTACTAGTTAGCATGTTGGGTCATTAGTGTCGAAATTCAAGCAAGAGATCCCTATATAAACACAACATACATACCATTATAATGGCGAGCAATTTCTATCAAGGGCTATCTATCTACATATCAAAGGGACTACATTTTGGGCTCATTACTTTGCATAGGAAGGGGAAGTTCATTTTTCCATCCCACACATTTGCATTCTATCTAGCTACCACTCGTTATCTTGGCGTCATCGGCATGAGGGAAACCTAGGAGCACTATTGCACACACAATCACATAGAACTACATTGGGTCCGAGATGCAACGCTGGCGCTCGGTCGTAAGTTCACTAGTTTGATAGTTGAGAACAATCCGGCCCCTCATATTGCATCTTTATTTTTAATATTTGATGTGGTTTTGAGGGTTTTGCAGGAGGATATTTGTGTTGTAAATTTATAGGTACTCATAGTCAAAGTGCAAATTTCAAGCGATCGTGGCAAATAAGTTCAAAACCCTAGCGACGAGTGTCATAACTAGATCCCAAGATTTTTCGTAGTTTACAACGCCCACCAAAGGTCTAGGGCACCGCGGCGCCCTGCTCCTATCTAGGCACTCGTGTCAGGAATTTGAGCACCTCTCTGCATTTTTGAGCGGAATTGCGATGATATATGTTTATGTTCTATCACATTCTCTAGTCCACACACACTTTGGGATAAACGAAATCAAGGTAAGTGCCCTATCTCTTGTATTTACTTTCATAAATAAATCAAATAATTGCCTATCATTCGTATTTCATTGTATATCGATTATATAGTCATTTCTTTCAGATTTTAATAAAATAAATTCATATTTTATTGAATCATTTACCTGAACCAAAACATCTTTCAAAAGGAGCCGAGATGATGATTGTCACAGGATCGATTGCATTAAAAGTGTCAAAATCACTCCACCAATAGGTAATGAATAACTCAACCAAAAATGTGAATGCCAAAAGTAGATGTATGAATGCCAAATACCATTAAGAGAGATAGGGTCCTCAAGGCAATCATGAAAGGGTACATTTTTAGTTCCCTTCTCGTTACCACCTCTCGGTTGTAGTTGCATGGGCTCGAGTTAGCCTTGGTTTGAGTGAGTTTGTTGTTCTAGCGTCGTGTTTACGTTATGAATAATTCATAAAATAATGGTAGCATTTAAATTAAGCATTTGTGACAATAAGATAATAAGGGCTTTTGAAGTGTCCTTTCACAAACTAACCTTTTTGGAACCCTAGGATCATCCCCGTGTCTTCGATTTGTGAGGTGAAGTCATTCTTCTTGCAACTCATCCAACTCGGGATCATTCTCGAACCTTGAGTTTGAAATATTTATAAATTTCTTTATAACTAAATGTTGATCTAACTAAAGCGTATTTCATTATCAATAAAAGGATTCTACATAATTCTCAATGAAGATATTTATGTGTTAATTAAGGGGTGTATTGGGAGCGGTGAAGGTTTCGATTAAAGAAAATGTTAAAACAATTAAATAAATCATGAAATTAGCACAATGAAAGAGTTTTCATTTAAAAATAAATAATTCATTATTATCCTAAAATCTCTCCAAATTTATTTTGGAGCTTGAGCCAAACCTCATTTCAAGAAGAATTAATGTAAATCCTTGGGTATTGTATTTTGGTTTGCCGTGAGAGAATTAATGAAATTCTTCTTGGTTTTGTAAGTTGCCTACCATGAGATGATTTTTGGAAAATTCTGGTCAGAGAATGTAATTTTGGGCATGCATACGGTGGTTGGGAATACCTCCATGATTCAACAAGATGGTGGAATGCCATGGTTTCCTGGGTATGGTCTGTGTCAGTTGTTTGATTTTTGCTTTGTGGTGGAAGCATTCCTGCAAGTCGTATATGATTTATAGAAATGGCCCTTAGAAAATTTCAGGATGTCATTGCAAGTTTAAAGCAAAATCTACTACTTCCTTTGTCAAAGCATTTCCCCTACCCCCGCCTATTACTTTGCCACCTAGTTTATGTCTAAGTGAAGCTTGGAATAGAGTATGGAGATGGTTTGGTTTCTTTGGAAGGAGGATTTTTTAATTTAATTTTCTTATGGCAACTTTGAGTGTTGTAAATGTGCATGGGGGAGGTTATTGAAATTGCTTGGCCAGGAGGGAATTCAACCCATTTGACCCAAAATCCTCTTTATCTACTCTCCTGTAGGCAGATATGTATGCAAATTTTGGAGGTAAACATAACCCACATGAGTTGTTTATCAAAATGTCACAAAATATGGCTACACCTCTTTTGGGTGTTTGGGACATCGAGTAGTTTGGAATGGCCCTACGCAGGAATTTGATGTTAGTTAAAAGGCCTCAAACAAATGTGGAAATGTGGATTACTTTTTAAGCTTTGAGACAGTTTACGAGAGAGGAGTAACTTGACCCCTGCACAAAGTTGTGAACCATTTGGCAACTTTCCACATTTTGGTGTGGTCACGTGGGCATCAATGATTGCAGGATATGATCAAAAGGGTATGTGCTTCCGGTGAGCTTCGAAAAATTTTTTTGTCCTTTGTGTTAGTTGATTGCAGCGCTTTGGAGCCATGTATGCCAAAGCGGTGGGAGCTTAAACAAGGCACATGATTTGTTTTGCTAAATGCCTGAAAAAGTGTGGTCTCATGGATTGTGCTTGATTGTTGGGTGCACACCAAATGGGGTTGTTGAAATAGACCTTGACGACTTCAGTAAAATGCACATATACTGGTGAGAAACTAGTCTCCACAGGATGACCATGCCATTTTACTTCTATTTTGTGCCAAGATGGAATGTTAGAGCAATGCATGGTCATGTGTTAAAGTTTCATGGAAAGCTAGATTGTTTTAAAATATGTTGTCTAAGTGTCTCAAAGTCATGCATGAAAAATGTGGGGGAAAACTCTATGCACGTGAAATATTTGATAAAATTCTGAGAGAAATTTAGTCTTATGATTGCATGTGAGCTATTGATTCGCATGATAAGCATCATTGGGATTCTTTGAAAAGGATTAGAATGTTAAGTGACTAAGTTAGGTAGTGGATCACCTTAGATGGGTATGTTTTTATTTCATGTGGAGAGTTGAAAATGTGGAAGCTTTCTCAAGGCCATAAACTATTTGACGGAATGCTTGGGACGATGCGAAGTATTGAGTTCGACGATTGACCCTTGTCCTCGTCACCTTGAGTTTGATTGTAGGCATGGTCATCTTACCCTCCTTGCATGATTTTAATGATTCTAGTTTTCTTATTTTAATGTGGTAGAAAATCAAACTAAATTAGATTAAATTATTGGTGATCTAAATGAGACGTAGCGGTTTATAGCAAATTTATCCTTGTTTTTGTACGCATCTAGAATAGTAAATCTGGAATACAAACTCTACTCCCAATCTACCTCGTGAGATATTTGGACAACTCGTACACTAGTTTTGGTCTTGGAAATCACACAATTGGCATGATAAAAGCGGGAAACTTAGTGAAAACTACTCCTACACAACCTTGTGCAATGTTATTAAAAAACTTGTTTTCTTGGAGGCGCAAATATCCTTATAAACCCCTAATTTGTGAAAAGCAAAATTTCTCCGTGTATCTTGTAAAGTGGAGTTTCCCCGAACCCTAAGTTGCCCCTTGGAAATATTTACCTTTTTTTGTATCGCGTTTAGGATCCCAGCGAAGAAAGTTCGTACTTTAAACAACTAACTGCTGAAAGTGAAAAATGCAGTTTGGTTTTGACCCACCATTTTGGCCTTGGGTGTCGAAATAGATTTTGGCTTCCGCATACCTCTAATATTTTTATGATACAATTACTACAAACCCTTAGTTAAGAGAAAAATGTATCGATGAAGCTAGTTTTCCTAATAGGTTTTGTAGGCCTCCGGTCGTTGGGTGACAAGGATGTTTGAGTGCATCTACGATCAGTAGCTCCGAAAAGATGAACGCCATTTGAATCTTGTTTTCCGGTTAGGGTTAAATCACTCGAGTAATTTGTTGTATATAGGGGAATGGGTAGGAATTTGTTTCCGTAGTTGTTTGAGTCTCGAAGATGGTTTTTGAATGCTGATTTTTGAGCAACTTGCCTAAATTTATCGTTTTTGGGAACTTGTAATCAAATGGGAAAACGGTCATATGACCTTACTCAAGCAAACTATCGATCAAAAAATTTATATACACTAACATATGACTGTAGAAAACTTCTTTTGACGCTTGTTTTGAAAATAATTTGATTGTGGAAAAATAACATTTTCTCTCTCCTCTCTCTATCTCTCTCTTGATAGCTCTGAAAATGAACTAAAATGGCATTTACATTTCTTACTCTCCTTAGAAGTATGTTAAGTATTGTTTTTATTATTCTTGGAAATCTTTGAAATCATGAATCGTGCTAGTTTAGAGGTAGATGCCATGCCAGCCATAGTGTTGACCATGTGTGTGGTTGCAGGTACCGAACAAGGAGAAGTACAACGATACTTGTGTCTTCTTATTAGCATGTTATCTGAAAGCAATGTAATTGTATAGAATATATCAGCGATATTGTTATGAATAGAATGCATTATTTCATTGTTTCCATGATGTATACCATATTGTTGCATATTGATGAAATGTACTAATTTCTTACATAGTTGTACTTTTGCATGTTTGACTAATTCCACACTTAGTCGTATTTCAGTATATTTGGTTAGGTAAATGAAGTTGATTGTATCATGTTGCATTGGAAAACGATGTAAGAGGATCCCTTTTATTATATCCAAATCATCATCAGGAGAATGAAATTGAAATCATGTTATTTAAAATTGTTTGTACCATCGTAATTTTGGATGTGATTGTACCCGATAAAATTGATGGTAGTAATCATGGTAATGGTGTAATTCATCTATTTGCTAGTGATGTATTGACCTAGGAAATCTCTTAGCCTTCAAAGAAAAATATAACTAGCATGTGTGTGTTTCCATTTTGGGCAGAAAGTGTCAACCAAACTTATAGTTTGAAATATCAACCCTTGTGGTATGGAATGGTCCCCTTTGAGCTTAACCTCGTGCCTTGTTTCTATAGTGGAACCGAACACCACTTGGGACATCACTACGCCTTAGGAATGGAAGTGTTTTCCTTAGCTTTTGATTATAGGAACACCTTTGAGTTTTTGGAGGTCTTGGGGATTAAGTTGTTGAACGCTAGCTTTGGCCTGTAGTAGGGCATAAATCCCTTGGGGTAATTGGGAATAAAATTTAAAACTAATCCTAGGACCTTTTTGAGGTTAATATGTGGACATAATTTTGTATCTAAACCTTAACATATGGGATTGTTATCGGTAGGATGTTGACCCATTAGAAAGGTGAGAATTGTGACTTGTTCCTTAACTCCTTGCTAAGTCTCCATTTTTTTGACATTAAAGATAATATGAGATGTCTCCTTCGAGAACATGATATTCTAGAACATTAACTTTGACTTGAACACTAACCACATGTGACTCTTTTGTATCTTATAAATGCTCCCAATCATCTCTATCTTCAAGATGTACCGCAAGCATAAGATTAGCTTAAGATTCTCCTCTTATCATCTTGAGATCTTTTCCCTCGCAATGAAAACTAAGTAAAATGACGAGTAACCATGCTCTTTAAGAAACAAACCCATAGCCTAAGAATGAGTGTTGGGTGACGTATATGTGTTCAAAATGTTTATAACTAACATTGAATTTGCAAATTTATGGCAATTGAAATGTGAACCAATTAGTGTACTCTTATTAAGTTTTTCACGATGTGTAATAGAGTTATGAAGTTTGAGATGAGGGGATTCATACCTTACATGTTAATTCTCTTTAAACCAATGTTAACTCTTTCATGTGATTAAGTGTGCTTGTTATAAGTTAAACTTGACACGAAATAAATAATGTGTATCGTTGTGAATGAAACTACATGCTCTCATGATAAATGGATTGAGACCTATAAGGTTAAATAAGGGAATGTAAATGGTAGTGAAGAGGGAATCAACTTAAATTAAGTGTTAAACGAAGTAAGGGAAATGTAATCTAGAGAAAAAGGAAAATGTATGTTGTCATGCTATATGCTCTTCAAACCTTTAAGGCTTAAATTAGATTATGAACACGACAAAGATTGAACCATGAAAATGTGATAGTGTGGAAGGTGCCAATTCGTGATGTTCATGTCGTGATTGTGTCATAGTCTCATACTTTCTCATTTATCTAAGTGTGACGTTGGTTGCACATTGTGTCATATTGACATTTGCGTGTTCTACATGTTGGTGTAAATGTTACATGTGGTGTCGTGAAAACCTTGTGAGTCTTTTGGTGTCGCATAGTTGTATCAAGTAATATGAAAGTAAAAAAAAAATTATCCTGTTATGTTTGGTCTTGTGTTTGGGTCCCACATGGGTGGACACTACAACATTTGAATGTTGGAAACATAAGAGACAAGATCCAAATTATGGGGTTCGTAGGAGAATAGTGTCATAAGATCACCGGATGCATTTACGACGAGATAAGATGAATATAGGAGGGAATCAAGAAGCAAGTCATGTGTCCCAACTAGAGAAACGATGTTGTATGGTACCATATATTATCATATGTTGTCAATAATTTCCATAAGTATGGAAGCAATAGATCTCATAGAAGAATCTCAAACACCCTCAAACCTCCAAAAATATCGACTATGCAACATAAGATCATAATGATGCATGTTCACTTTATGGTCTTAGAAAAACAAAGTTCCATCACCTTGTAAAATAAAATATCATAGTAGCAAATGCCATGTCACCTGCATCACCAAACATACGAGGCCATGTCATATTTGTATACCCTCTTACATGGACAAGGACCATATCAAACCTAGGGTGACATTTACACACGTACAAACATATCATAACTAACTTTACCAAAACCATTCATAAAAGTCACGTTTCCGATTTGATGACAAATGGCCTTGAAATCCACGAGCTTCAAGTCAAGAAAAATAAGTAAACTCAAATAAGTCTCGAAATAAAAGAAAAATGAATGGTTAAGCATCCTTATTCAATCTAAGAAAATCTTGTAATGAGTAAATAAGTAAAAAGAACATAAAGAACCTAAAAACTTCAAACAAAAAAATCGACAATTAGTGTTAGTTCTATGTACAAGTTAAAATCACAAATTAAAATACAATAAGCAATGGTCCACATCACATGTACAATGTAGCCTTTGAGGGCAACCCAATGGGTACAATACGAGTGTGTGTTCTCAATATTGGAGTTGGTATGGCATCGAGCGTAACTCATAATATAAGAATAATACAACGATCAAAACATTGTAGCTGCTAAATTCCCCATAAGGCTCAACACAAAACCATAATGCTGAAATTAGGATCTACTACACAACATATTTATAAGGCATTATATGCACATGTACAATATAACATGGTGGTACAACAACACAATACATCCACAATTCACATGGGTACACTTTCCTCACATAACACATTGACAACACTCAACACAACACCCGTGTAGTATCCATATAATAATACACATTTTTCTATTCACAAGTTTGTCCCCGATGTTCCAAAGCTTGAACCTCAACTCTAATACCATATGTCATGCCCATAATTTTCCATTCGAACAAGATAAAAACCCACAATTTTTTTATTTTAACCAAACCATACATACACAACTCCCTCTAATAGGCTATGTGGAGCACATACACATGTGTTTCATTACCCAAGACATGCAAATTTATCAAAATATGAAGACATACCATAGGAAGCTCATAAAACACATTCATTCACCTAGTAGATTTAAGAAAAAGAGGATAGAAACTAGGAACACACTTTGCATTGATAGTTATACACAACGTGACCACAAGAACAATCTAGAATATGTAGTCGTAACAAGGTACAAGATAAGAATAATGCTAATACAAGTCACCAACATGCTAGTGCATTTGAATAAGAAGAGAAAGAGGTGGAGTAGAATATAAAATTTCTTATAAGAGATTCTTTATGAAGGGGTCTATAAAGCAAAGCTTACGTTTCTCTCAAGGTAAGAAGCACTCTAGGACAAGTTAAACTTAGAGATGCCAAAAACAAGTTTTAAAAGAAAAACAAACACCATTTGTGACAAAGAGGGAAAACCACATGCAATGGTGTAAGAATCACACAAGGAGCCTTGCTTCCCAAGCACTCGCACAATGTGACACAAAAGGCTTAAGAGTGAAACAAAAAAGGAGAATAGGGGCTCAATCACCAATGTATGCTAAGGAGTACTCATGAAGAAACCACCACTAACAAGTTTATAAGGGCATAGTTATAGAAAAGCCACTTACATCACACTAACAAGTACATAAAATATACATCACAACCTTTAGGCGAACATGCCCTTCAATACATCCTACTATATTTGTCTTCCACGATTCTTGTACGAAAGAAAATAAATATGTGACCTTCTTTGCACCCGACTTCCCGAGGTTGTGCGAGACAACCGGTGTAGAATAGAAACAAATGTGTGTGTGTGGTGGTGATGGATAATCTAATGAGGCAGCCTTATATCTTCGACACACAATAACGAGATTTGTAAATCTAAGGAAAATAATGCTCTCCTAACTTGAAGTGGCGTGATTGATCGATCTAATATGATAGCTGCTCGGAGACTCAGTCAATATCAAGCTCTTAGTGATTCTATTCATTGGTTGTTGAACACACGTAAATTGGTATGCGGGCGCCTAGTATAGATTTCCAGACAAGGTCATGTATGTAAGAACGAGAGGAATAGTGAAGCCGTAGGGACTATGGACGATTCTCTAGTCTGGTCGAGAAGATCTTACCCCGATCGTCAATTTGCTATGTATAATAATGAAAGTTGTGCAATGATATCGGGTGGAAGTGGTGATGATCTAAATACAGATGCACACAAACCAGTGTTGATATCTAATTGGTTAGCAGTCCTATTGGGTTACGAGACATGAGGATCACAACCGAAAACTCGTGGAGGAGGCTGTGGTCCTGTTATGGTCATACGTGTAATCAAACCCTATTGCCAGGAGCAGTCCAATAATCGTAGGCTTGATTAACAACGATGTTTAACGTGTTTAGTTGTTCTATTTTCTCAGAGAATGTAGTAGGTGTGCGTAAAAATGTCAAACGTAAACTTGTATCAATATCTGTTATCAACTCCGACCCGTTGGGTTGTGGGACCAAAGGATCACAATTATACGTCTTTTCTTGTTGTGGGCCGTTGATGGTCATACAGAATGAAATTGAAATGATCCTGATAAAACAAACTAACTATAAAAGGAAATCTAATCTATGTTTTTGGCATTTTCACAATATATCAGAGCAAAACAATGAAAGCAAACTAATCTAATAAAAGTAAATGTTTTTGATATTTTCTAGTTTTTAAGCAATGCGTTCTAATCTAATAAACAAAATAAAGACAAGTAATCAAATGGATTTAGCCAATTACTTGTGCGAATATGTGAATCTAAATCTAAAACAAATAACATAACCTAATCAAAACCCTTCAAACCCTACCTCGAAGTGAAGAACAAATCATGACCCCGAAAGAGTTATTGTTACCACAACTTCCTCTCGTAATGTCAAAGAGAAAACTTTCTAATGATTTAGTCTACTTCAGTAATTACCCAATCATTGAAATGAACAATTTTACTATTCTATTTGATGTGCAACTAAAACTAATGATTCAAAATTGACAATTTGCAAAATGAAGCAAACGAACAAGTAATTCCAACCTAGATAAACAAGAGCTTTGGAAAATCCGGTTGAATCTATGTATGTCCCCTCAGTTTGATCATTTCTTTCTTTGTGTGTTAATACGAGTCCAAGGAATTGGGAATGTAAGAACAATAATAGAAGAAGACGCTTGAGCAATGACAACTTCAAGGCGACTGCAGTTACAATGCAAGTAGAAGAGAGATAACACAAGAGATCTGAGCTTGGCTATACAATTCCTAGCAGGATTGTGGCAACAATACTATGCAAGATACACAAAATTCTCAGGCCTTTTTCTTGAATACAAGCATGGAATATATAAGAATTGGGGTTAGGATGTGCCTTCATGCACAAGGAAAGAAGAGGTAGTTCCAACTAACTAAAGCACATGCAAAAATAGAAGAGGGAAAGAGAACCAAGCAATCAAAACTATTTTTAGAAAAATCGGTTCACAAACGCATCCTAAAAGTGAAGTTAAGTGAATCGTCGCATGTTAAAAACACGCATGACAGAATCTAGAAAATTTGCTCGGGACCACCGCCGGGTAGGGCGGCGATCCTGACACTAAAGGCCAAAACATGCACAGAATGAAGCGTGAAGCTAGAAAAAGTGTGGAAAAGCTATGTAAGGATGTCTACGCTACAAGTATATACGTTGCAAATGGGTTTTGGAGCTCGAACATCTTCTAAAAGGATGTGAATAATCATTGGGGACTTTTATAACCATTTTTCGACAATGTAGCACTTGCAATTTTGGGTGTGTACATATTACCCCCTCGATGAAGTGTCTTAGCCATGAAAAAGGCGTAAAACGTAGAGTCCGAGTATGGCATTCCCGAAATGGGGAGTTAGAAGCTATACACGACATGTTCATGTGTCAAAACATCGTCGTCAAGCTCCCAATACTGCGAGAGGGAAAGAAAACTCAAGTGTAGAAAGACAAAATGTCAAAAAATAAACACTAAATCAAAACGGAAAGATGACTTACCATTTCTGCGGGGATATAGAGATATACTTGCGCCAACGCTCTAGCCCTACAAAAACACACTCAAAACGAGGTCAAAACATCATATATATCGAGAATAATTCATTCGGTAATTCATTTACGCATATTTGATTTGGTGATTTTGGAGCTCTAGACCCACGATGACCATTTTCAACGAGAATACAACCGAAACGATTGTTACGAGATCGTGATCATGCCTCTACAAGTGGGAGATCGACCAACGTGTTCTAAGGTTGGTTTTTTCACTTTTACGTTTTCAAACCTAAAATATAAAAATGTCAAAAAGTTTACCTAGGGGGATTATTTTCAAAATTTATTGTCTTAAATGCGTCTCTAGGGGTGCCCATGGGGTAGTCTTTTATTTCATCCAAAATGGTCTCTTTTTTATGTTTTAAGCATTTTTAGGGTTAAAGACATATTCGGAAAATCAGCCCAGGACCGCCACCCTAAGTAGGGGCGGTGGTCACGGATCGCCGCCCTACACCAGGTGGCGGTTCTAGACAGAATGACCAAAATGCGTGTTAACTTGAATTTTTTTGGATTTTTGATGTTTTGTCATGTTTTTGGTGAGCTTATCTTTTGATATACGTTACTAACTTGCTCTTTTTCTGTGTTTTGGTGAATGCGAAGAACGCAGAGTACATCCGTTGGGCCGTGAGTGGGAGTGTGATTGGCTCGGGATTTTGGATCGATTGACCCGATACCGAGAGGTACACACTCGAGGCGAGGATTTGGAGGATTACACGGGTGCCCCATGTCACTCCTACTAGTCACATATTGTGTGACTTGTTTTCTTACTGGATGCGATCGGAACACTTTTCTATTGTCGGTGTTAGGGGTGAGTAGACCATCACCCTGGAGGATGTATACCGCATTCTTGGGCTCCCGATACTTGGGAGGAGATTGACCTTGGAGACAGCAGGATCCAGAGCCATGATGAATCTATGGGCTACTTATATGGGGGATGTCACGGTCTCTTTCGGTTCGAAGAAGGGGGTCAAGGTTCGATCCATTCCTACTGCTCCCATCCCCACTATCCGTAAGGCCATCATGGGTATCTTGGCCTCACGGTTAATCGGGGACAAGGGAGGTGACACACTACTGTATTGTTGGGCTCCCATTATTACTCAAATTGAGGCACATGGCCGTATTTACACCCAGGGAGCAGACATATTGGGGACCACATATCATGACCTATCTGAGTCGTCAAATGCGGATGTAGGGCCGGTCATTGAGCCACCCTACCTTAGTAATGAGTTGGGTGTACGAACGCATTGCCCTTATTTAGTAGTAGCGTCCGATAGAAGATAACGACACGCTTTGCGAGTCGCCGCTGTGATAATGTATAGTACGACGCAATAGTCAAAGTCTACAATAGGAATGTTGTGGTAAAAGTAAATAGTTGTCGTAAGTGGTCAGGTAATGTTAAAATGTCAAAGTTGGGGTAAGTAGAGAAGTAGGGTCTACATGATTAGGAATTAGAAATATTATATTGGTAATAAGGACAAGGAGTGAGGTCATAAATATTTTGTGTATTTTATTTGTAAAAAGTCTAAAAATGTGGAACCCATGTGAAATGATAAGGTTTATCTTATCTTAAAAGATAAGCTTACATATACGAGATAAGAGTTAAGGTATGGAATATGATTCGTCGAGTGGATTTCTTATCCTATCTTAGAGATAACGTGGATAAGCTTGAATTCCTCTATAAATAAAGAGGCCACCCCCTCATTTAGCATAGAAGGAAGTAGTGAGAAATATTGTATGAGTAAGTGTGTAAAGGAAGCCATCAGTTTAAAGGTGTGTTGAAGAAGCCATTAAGAGGTGTAATTGTGAAGTTTCTCCCATAGTATTGGTGGAAGGCAAGTGAAGTCAATAACACTTGAAGTACCTCATGGGTGAGATTGTAACAATTTCATGTTAATATTATAATTTACTCTGATATTTTAGATTTATCATCATTCCTTTTTATCATAGTCTATGGTATTCTTGTGTTATGTTTGTTGTTGTGTTTCCAGATTACATCCACCAAACTAAAGGTTGTGCATTAGTAAATAATCATAGCACGAGGAGTTCCCGGTGAAGAATTATCATAGTGCGGATTGGTGATGACATTTTGGTTCCGTTCTCAGGGACCATTCCTCGTTGGTGGATTTTACGGAGAGATATTCCCACTTAGTCAAAAATCAATTGGAGGGTAACCTTATTTTACTTTTGTGCATAGTAGTTACCATGGTAAAGTCATTTTTGCATAGTGAATAGTAGTTACCATGGTAAAGTCATTTTTGATGTGAATAGTATTTACCATGGTAAAGTCACTTTTTACCGTGAATAGTATTTACACATGATAACTTCACTTTTCTTTTGTGAATAGTGTTTACCACAGTAAAGTCAGTTTTTACTGCAGTAAATCAAGTTTTACCATAGTTTACCGTGGTCATTTCTATTTTCTATTATAGTGATTTCAATTATTTGTGCACATAAGTCTTGTTGATTGTACTTGTGGGTTGGTATTTCACTATGGTTACTTTTGAAAATGGGAAGATTCTATTTTTCAGCCCAATCTAATGAAGATGCTTCCTCTTTCATTCAAGAGTTTAAACGATCTTGTATTTGTAATGGCCTTATAAGAAGGGAACAATGGACTGAATTTTTTCCTACCTTTTTGGATGGTTCCGCCCTTAGGTGGTTTGAAACACTAGGTGATAATGTGAAAAACTCATGGGATTTATTAAGCGAAAGTTTTCTTGAAGAATTTGGTGAGCAATAGAAATATGCGAGATCTCATGATCGATATCATAAAGCTATCAAGGAGAGAAGGAGAAGATAAGAGATTATCATGCTCGTGTTCTAGAGCTAAGGAGGAAGCTCGATGCCCGGATCGGAAGGAAGGATTAGCGGATGGGTTGATGAATGGCGTGGATAATCTCTCTATGTAAGCACTTCATTCTTGGGATGAAGCCGAGAGATCGAGACAACGAGTGAGTGAAGTATGACCGCCCAGCTACCATTGAACAAGCAAAAGGAGATTGCAAGAAGGCAAGAAGAAAGCATGGAAGAGGAGCCCAAAGAAATTGTTGCTAAAGTAGAGCCTACACCACACCTTTGGTTCGAGAATCCTGACCACTCTCGGTGAGCACAAATCTTTCTCCTAGTACATCTCTTGAGTATGAAGATCGCTCAAGAAGATGGGTCGATTAACTATTAATCTTCTTGAGGAAAAGAATTTAGTTCTCGGGGAGGAGATAGAGGTCCAAAAAGAAATATTTACGAAGTTGTATGTTATGGTTGTTATAAAAAGGGTCATTATAAGTATAATTGTCAGATAGAGCTTCTACATACGGTAAAGGAGATAATGATAAAGGAAAAACACATGTGAATTCTTTTGATGTAGTAGATAAGAGCATAGAAATAATGAAGTAGATGTGTTTGTAACAAAAAGAAAGAAAGAAAAAGATAATCAAGATGGAAATGATCTAAGAAGATGAAAGAGAAACTAGTAAGAAACATAGGAGAAGAAAGTTGGGTGTAGGATTTTACGATTTCACGGGGGCGAGGACCATACTCCATCTTGGAAGATCTGTCCAAAAGGCTGCAAATATTACATATGGTCAACTCTTGGCTATGTCTTACGAGAAGAGGCGGGAGGCTGCGAAGTGGACTCGATGCTCGACGAAGGAAGGAGGTTGAGGTCCCTGTTTTGGAGGTAGAGGCGGATCCCATGCTCCACAAGTGAGGTATTATGTAATGGTATTTCAATTCATGATGTCTTAGTTGATGGAGTCTTTGCGATTAATGTAATGGCCAAGTGCTGTAATGAATATGTTGGGTTTAAAAATTGATCGCCCTTGACACTTATGTTAAGGTCATTAAATAAGGAAAAACTAAACCTAGAAGGTGTAGTTTCAAATGTGGCAATATCATTATGGGTGTTGTATGTGTGGTAGACTTTCGGGTGATGAAAAATGGTATTGCGTACCCAATATTCTTTGGGAAGACCATGGCTAAGGAGAGTTCATGCGAGAAACTCTTTGGAATGAAGGTTTCATGACACTTGGACGTGGTAGAGAGAGGGTGAAGATAAACGTGATCCTCGACATCATAAGGTAGAAACTGTGGATTAGTGATGGCGATGATTGGACATCCTCACGATTACTCTAGTACCAGTGAAGTGGACACGAAGATGAAGAAAGTGAGGTTGATGTTTTGATCATGGATATCCTTCCGGTCACACCGACTCATGACCCCATAAAATTATCGAAGAAGAAGTTGATGATCGTCTCAACAAATAAAGATTGGTGATCTTTGTGATGGAGAGTGAGAAGGAATCCTACCTCCGGCTCTTTCGAAGGTACATACACATATTCACTTTTGATTACAAGGAACTCCGTCATCAAGTAAGTTGGGTAGAACATTTATTGAAATTTGGTAGATGGTCTTAAGCCTATAAAGCAAATGCCATATAGAATGAATCCTAATTTTTCCAAGTGTAAAAGAAGAAATAGATAAGTTGCTTGATGTAGGATTCATATTTCTTTGTGGAGAATTGAGAATGGGTTTCTCCCATTGTGATCTCAATAAAAAAGAATGGGAAGCTACGCATTTGTGTTGATTACGAGGAAGCTCAATAAGGCAACGAAGAAGGATCATTACCCTCTTCCATTTTGAATCGGATCTTGGACAAAGTAGGTGGCGGGAGTGTTATAGTTTCTTGATGGATATAGCGGATCTGACCAAGTCAGTATAGCGAGAGAAAGATCGGTGAAGACCACATTCACCACTCCTTGGGAACGTTTGCTTATAGAGTTATGCCTTTTGGGTTGTGTAATGCTCCAAAGCAACATTCAGCGTTTGATGAATAGGGTGTTGAACCCTACATTGGGAACTTCATCAGTATTTACGGATGATTTTGCATCTATGGGAGCAAGATGGACCACTGCTGCCGAGATGGAGACAACATTTAAAGGTTAGATGAAGCACAAGCCTCACTAAACCCTACAAAGTGTGTCTTTGGATGTTCTAAAAGCGTTTTGTTAGGGCATGTTGTATCAGAGATGGTATTAGTGCGATCACGATAAAGTTTCAAAAATCAAAGATTTACCATTTCTATGAATAGAAGTAAGTTGAGATCATTTTTAGGCCATGTGGAGTTCTTATAGAAGGTTCATCAAGAATTTCTCAAAGATTACATGACCACTAACTTGAGTTCTTGAAGAAGGATGTTACTTATGAACCTAGGAAATAAGCGCATGAAGCTTTTGGACAGCTGAAGGAAGCCTGGTGTCTTCACTGTTTTAAAGAATCCAGATTGGAGCAAGCCATTCATTGTGTACACGATGCCTCGAGATGCGGCACTAGGAAGTACTTTGAGCAAAAGGATGAAAATGGGAATGAACATCCAATTTACTTTGGGAGCAAACAAATGAGTAGTCTTTGAGGTAAATTATCTTTATCATGTAACTGAAAAAGAGGCTCTAGCTATCATTTTCTTTGTAAAGAAGTTTAGAAATTACTTGCTTAGGGTAGAAATTTATAGTTGTAACAGATCATCGAGGCTCTAAAATATATTGTAAATAAGCCTAACCCATCGGGGAGGATAGCAAGATGGATAATTTTTTGCTGAGAATTTGAATTTGATATTATAGATAGGCGGGAAAGAAGCATGTCAATGCGAGATGCACTCTCTCGAGCCTATGATGGTTTAGGATCATCTTGATGATGATGATTTCCCGATCTGACATTGTTATCCTTGACACAATCACTAGTGAATACATAGATATTTGGAATTATCGAATGAATTCAAGTTTCTGATGGTGCCGATCAAAGACTAAGAGAAAGATTACTCAAGTCGATCGTCCATATTCTATTCGCATGGAGTATTATTTCGAATAGGACGATGGGCCGATCTGAGAGGGTAGTTGGGCGTGATCGAGGAAGGAAGCTGCTAGAAGAATTCCATGATGGTACATGTGGAGGGCACTTCTACGGACAACTTACAACAAGAAGGATCTTGGATGCGAGGTTATCACAGCCCACTCTTTTTAAAGATTGTTATAATTATTGTAAGACATGTGATATTTGTCAAACACATGGTAACCAGTAAGACTTCATCACTCCATTATGCCTATTCTTCCACTTGGTCCCTTTGAAAAGTGGGAATAGACATTGTAGTCCACTTCCAACTACCTCACGCCAAAATAAGTATATTGTAGTTGCCATGATTATTTAACCAAGTGGGTTGAAGCTAGGCCATTGAAAACAACTTCCATGGATGAAGTGGCGAGGTTCATATATGAAGCATTGTCACCAGATTTGGTTGTCCATTAGAAATTGTAACAGATCAAGGAAGCCACTTCATTAATGAGGTGGTAGAAGCCCTAGTCAATAAGTTTTCTATTAAGCACGGGAAGGCAACAACATACTGAGCCAAGCACAAATGGGACGGGTGGAGCGAACAAATTTTGTGTTGTGTCAAATTCTAGCAAAAGATGCGGCCTTGCGCAGTACATAAATGGGATAAGAGGATTCATGCGGCATTGTGGGCATATAGGGCAACATCAAAGTCAACAACAGGATACTCCCCATTTCGGTTGGCTTATGGCATTGATCGAGTTCTTCTATTGAGTTTGATATTCCCACGGTGTGAGAGTAATGGAAAATGAAAGAATGGATGAAAGTGATTGATAAAAGAAAGGTTGGTACATCTTCATTTGTTAGAGGAAATGAGGGAAATAGCTAAGGATACAAGCTATAAGAAGAAAATGAAGCGAAGGAATACTTTGATCAAAAGATCGGTGGTCTCCATTTCATGTGAATGACTTTGGTTACAGTATATGATTAGAGATCTAAAAAAAAAAAGCAGAGAAAATTTCTTCCAAAATGGATGGGGCCTAAAAATAGCAGATTTGTGCATGAAAATGGTACGTCTGCATTTGGAGGAATTGGATGGCACTCCCATTATGAAATGGGTCAACCACGACAAAGTTGAAGATTTTCCAAGCACGAGAATAGTCTACTCAGGGACGGAGTAGAAGCTAGGAAGGGGAAGATGTCGACACTAAAATTTTCCTCAGTAATTTCTATTTCATTAATGTATGTATTAGGAATAGGATGTTGTTAAGTATAATTAGTAGTAGCGTCAGATAGAAGATAATGTTTGCTTGAGTCGATGCGACACCACTAATAATGTATAGTATGGTAATAGTCAATAAGTAATAGGAATGTTGTGGTAAAAAGTAAATAGTTGTTGTAAGTAAGTGGTCAGGTAATGTTAAAATGTCAAAGTTGGGGTAAGTAGAAAAGTAGGGTCTACATGATTAGGAATTAGAAATATTATATTGGTAATAAGGACAAGAGAGTGAGGTCATAAATATTTTGTGTATTTTATTTGTAAAAAGTCTAAAAATGTGGAACCCATGTGAAATGATAAGGTTTATCTTATCTTAAAAGATAAGTTTACATGTACAGATAAGAGTTAAGGTATGGAATATGATTCGTCAGAGTGGATTTCTTATCCTATCTTAGAGATAAGATGGATAAGCCTGGAAGTTCTATAAATAAAGAGGCCACCCCCCTCATTTAGCATAGAAGGAAGTAGTGAGAAATATTGTATGAGTAAGTGTGTAAAGGAAGCCATTAGTTTAAAGGTGTGTTGAAGAAGCCATTAAGAGGTGTAATTGTGAAGTTTCTCCCATAGTATTGGTGGAAGGCAAGTGAAGTCAATAACACTTGAAGTACCTCATGGGTGAGATTGTAACAATTTCATGCTAATATTATAATTTACTCTGATATTTCAGATTTATCATCATTCCTTTTATCATAGTCTATGGTATTCTTGTGTTATGTTTGTTGTTGTGTTTAGGATTACATCCACCAAACTAAAGGTTGTGCATTAGTAAATAATCATAGACAAGGAGTTCTGGTGAAGAATTATCATAGTGCCGGATTGGTGATGACAGATCAGGGGTTGTTCGAGTAGCTGTGAGGTGGACAAGGATGTCAAGATTGCCAGACCCCACACCAACAAGTGGCTTCTTTTACCATGACATACATGGTTGCCACACCCTACCTGGGACATGGCGGCATTGTGGGGGCAAGAGGCGACCACATTTCGAGAGGAGTACACGGGGAGATGAGATCGAGGAGTCGTCATCCAGAGAGGAGATGAGGGATGAGGGGTCAAATAGTGAGGTTAGAAGGGCAGACCACATGGAGGAGGAGGAGAGCAATCTCGAGTGGCATGACACTTAGGATATTCTGAGAGCGGCACATGAGGACACAAGTGCGCAGAGAGAGATCTTGGTCTCGGAGACATCACTTTCTCGAGATGGAGAGGGAGATGACGAGTCTATGATAGGACAACATCTCGCCTCGGCTTTGGGAGGCGCCACTGACCACCAACAGTAGCCACCGATCGACACTGGATGCTCGGAGATCGAGTACGTTAACACTCTTCTCTCGACTTTGTTAGTTGGAAATGTTAGTTGGTACTTCTTTTGCCTTGTTCTTTTTTTTTGGAATTTTCTAACTCGTTGTTTCTTCTTCTTTTCTTGCTTGTAGCGACTGCACATGAATGATGAGAGTTTATTAGACGGGTGTGTGTGGACACCTGCTGATCCCCTCGGGGAAGACCCGAGCTGAGCTAGCGAGAATTCGGGCCAGCTGCTAGGAACCGGCATACACATTGGCGTGTTTGCATCTATTTGGAGAGTAGCGGAGGTGATGACCTCCTTCGTACTCAGGTGGTTGGGTATGAGGTAGTCGAGCGATTGATGAGGCGGAGCCACTCTCGTAGTGAGACCACGGCCGTGCACCATCACCACGAGCACTCACACCACTCGGTCCATTCCCGTCATCGTCATAACCGTAGCAGGAGTCCCGGATGCGGTCGTGCACCATCTAAGGGATCCTAGAGGGATTAACATGCTACTTGGCCTTTTTATTGCTTTGTCACGGTTTGTCTATCATTATACAATTTATTTTTATATTTCGGGCTCATTCATGAGTGTTTTGACCACACCACAGCACATGATGGCATTGTATAAAAACTTGACTCACCATGATAAATACACTCTTCTTTTGGTTCGATAATTCTTTCAGATCCGAGTTAACTTCCTCTTGGCTCACTTCACATGTGTGCTCTAGATGTTTAGAATTTCCACTTTTCTATGCTTTCAAAATGTATGCGGTGGATGCGAATGATAACAAAATGATTTTTTTATTTTTTTAATGCTAATATATGATAATGCGAACACATTGTGATCTTTGAACTTTAGTTTCCTTAAACAACATTTTTGTACTTCATATTGTTTTGGCAAAATGTGGTGATAAGTGATACGATAAGCAAATGAATTTGCCCCACTCCTAACCCCACGCAACCAATTAGATGCAAGGGCTCAACACCAAGACCAGAAAGGGCACAAGTTATGAAATTTGTTGAATGGTAATGATGAGAGAAAGACAAGGTTTTGACAAAACCAAATTAGGACACTACAACCTCGCTCTACTCAAGTTTGCTTCATATTTTAGAATGTGAATTGCTTTCCAGGTTTATGTAGACTTAGATCTGCAGATGGCCACTTGGTTGACAAAATATAACTTGAACTTTTAAGCTCTTTTGGAATTTTGGACATCTAACTCACTTTGTTTTGACTTATGATTTCACAATATTTGAATGAATTGCTTCTAACTTTTAAGTTTGTCAAAGAGACCCCCTACACCTTGCCGCATGCTACCAATAGGAAGTATGGGCTTATCACCATGGACAAGGCATAGGCGAGTAAGGGCATTTCTCTCCTTTCCCAACCCTAAATCACCAGTAAGAGACGCAGGCTCAAAATTGAAGGTTGGTAGGGAAAAAATGTGTAAAATAAAATTTTCCGTGGATTTGCATTTGACTTATTTATCTAGGTAGAATGGCTAAAATATTATTATTTCCAAAGAGGTGTTTATGGGATAGATGCGACACCATGAAGCTTCTAGAATAGACTATAGGAAAAGACACCTAATCTATAAAGAGACTATAAGCAGAACCAAGTATGCAGGCCTTGGTATGGTTATTGACAAAGCTTTGTCTTATCTTGTTTGAATTGATGCAATGATTCGGGCACAAATGATTGATAATCTTGTGGAGATTTGTAGAGGTATGATTTGATTGTTTTGCCAATGTTTTAGAAGTTTTTGAATTGCTATAAAAAAATTCACTTATCACAAATTTTACAAAATGAACTGGCAGATGAAAATGCAATGCAGATGCACTAATGTACATATGAAAATGTCAATGGATCATGCGTAATACCCCTTTAGGTGAAGAGAGTTCACATATTCATTAAACTCTTCACCCTCTAGTGTACATAGGTGAAATGCCCCATTTTTGTAGTCTTTATTACCAATATGGACCCAACCACATCTGGCGAATTTCCTTCCTTCGCCGGTTTTTTTGTTTATTCGGGTACTGCCAAGTCTTAGAACCAAATCTCCCTCATGTATTTAATGCTCATAGACTTTCTTGTTATATTTCTGAGCCATCCGATCATCGTAAATGCTATGTCGTTGTTCAGCGTTGAGTCTAGCCTCATTAAGACTTTCTAGTTGAGAGAGTCGTGCTTCTCGATAGCCTTCTTCTCCCAGAATTCCTTGCAACGATATATGAAGACTAGGTATCTTGACTTCAAGTGGTAAAACCGCTTCTGCACCAAATACCAAAGAAAAGGGGTTGCCCCTGTCGGTGTTCTTACCAATGTCCAATAGGCCCACAAGGTCGGAAAAGCTTTAAATATCAATCTCACTTGTTTTCCTTGACGATCTTAAGGAGAATAGAATTCAATGTCTTGTTTGTAGCCTCATCTTTGTCATTGCTTTGAGGATAATAAAGAGAGGTCGTGTGATGGCTTATTTGAATTCCTCACACAACTCACGTACCTCGTCATTTTTAAAGGATGTGCCATTATCCGAGATAATGACTTGTGGGACCCCATACCTACAAATAATATGGTTCAGAATGAACTCGCGATTCTTGATCCAGTGCGGTGGTAAGAGGCATGGCTTCTACCCACTTGGTAAAGTACTGTGGCTGTGATTATGAAGTTATGACCATCTGTTGATGAGGGAGAGAATTTCCCTATCAAATCTTGTCCCCATGTGGAAAAGGGCCATGGTGTTGTAATTGGTTGTAGAGCATGTGCCGGTATGTGGATCTCATGGGAGAACTCTTAACATCTATGACATTTGCACACAAACTCTACCACATCATACTCACAGCGTGGGCCAAAAATAGCCCATCCGATGTATTTTCCGAGCGGTGGTGTGGCCACCGACGTGACTCTACATACTCCGCTATGTGATTCATAATTTATTTTTTTCGATTCTTCGTCGTCAACGCATCTTAACAACATTCCAAAAAGGCTCCATGATAGAGCACTTGCTCCAAGATGACATACTTGGCGGTTATTATACGTAACCGTCTTCTTTGTCTGCGAGGTTGCTCTTCCGGATATGCATGGTCCACTATGAAATTAATGATATCAGTGTACTATGGACACACTAGAAATGGGTGGCTTAGTTTCAACGAAATACACACACTCGTTGGGAAAGTCTAAATTTACTAGATTGCCTCCATCCAATGGGTTATCAGCCAACTAGTCCGTAATGATTTGTCCTTTGACGGATTTTTGATTAACAAATGTTAACTCTAACTACTTTATTAGAGTTATGAAGTGTCCAAAATTCTTAGATAAGGACCTTGCGTGAGAAACGTCCACAGTGATCTGATTTAACAATAACCCTTGTTTCTTGGTTTAACATGTAATGTCTTAAGCATTTTGTTGCGAAGACTATAGCAAGGCATTCCTTCTCTGCTTGTGTATAACATGTCTCATAATCAAGCAATGTCGACTAATGAAATAGATTGCACGCTCTCTTTTATCATCATCTTCTTGAGCCAACATGCAGGCTAATGAGACATTCGTAGCTTGTGAATACAAGATCAAGGGGCGATCTGACCTAGGCAACATGAGTGTGGGAGGAGACAACAAGAACCATTTAACAACTCAAATGCCTCATTGCATTCTTCTGTCCAATCAATGCTGCAATCCTTTTTCAACAATTGTTGATTGGGTGAATAACAAAGGTCAAATCAAGGATAAACCTTCGGATTACACCAAGTTTTCCGAAAATATTTGGCGCTTGAGACTCGCCCAACGATGGAGTCATTTCAATACGGCTCGGATTTTCGCGGTCTACATTTATTCCTCGTAAAGATATGATGTATCCCAAAAGCTTGCCTCCCGTTACAGGACACACATTTTCTCGGATTCAACGTGACGACATATTCGATTAAGCGAGAATGGATGATACAAAGCACCTCTCGGTGATCGCAACGTTTTCTAGCCTTAGCCAGAAGGTCATCCACATAGGATTCCACAATCTTATGTATAAGATCATGAAATATATAAGTCATCACACATTGGTACGTGGCACTAGCATTCTTAAGCCCAAATGGCATAACACCATAATAGTAAGTTTCCTAAGGAGTTATGAACGTAGTTTTGGCCTAATTTTCCTCAAAGATTCCGATTTGATTGTACCCAAAAACCCATCTATGAGAGACAACTACTCAAACCCGGTTGTTGCATAGACAATAACATCGATGTATGGTAATGGGAAATCATCTTTGGGACAAGCCTTGTTGATATCCCGAAATTCTATACAAATACGAGATATTTCCATTCTTTTTTAGGACGGGGACGATATTAGACACCCACTGTGAGTAGTCAATTGGCTTGATGAACCCTACCTAGAGGAGTTTCATCACTTCTTCCTTCACCATGAGGGCCACCTTTGGCTTCATGGGCCTTGACTTTTGCTTAATTGGCTTAGCATTTGGCTTGGTGACAAGATTGTGCACTGCAATGTGTGATGCAATTCCGTCATTTCCTTGTAGCTAAACGTGAAATCTCTTTGATGCTCTTTGAGGATACGGGTATGTATTTCAACTTCCTCAGGAGTTAAAGAGGATCCTAGTTTCAAGATTTTTGGTTCTTCCTCGGTCCCGATGTTTATATCGATCATTCCCTCGATTAAGGAGGCATTGCCTTCCTCAAACTCAGGCGGGGCCGAAGGAAACTCTAAATCCCCCTCTTCTCCTACCTCATAAATTTTGAGTTCCTTCCCAGGGGAAGATTCTATCATGGGATTTCCAAAATAGGAAGAAGAGTGTGGAATTAGGGAAAGATCAACCTCATGATGAGTAAGATGCAATTCTGCAAGAGCGTTTAGATATCCTAGAGTTGCTTTGTCAATGTCAATGTGATCTGAAATGACAAACTCACTCTCAATTTCTATGTATGTCAACATTGGAGTTATTGGTGTCTTACGAACCAAAGGTTCAACATGAATCGAGACCATGAAGTTTGTATCTTCCAACTCACTTGCTTGGAGTAAAGCGAGAAGCGAAGTTGTTATTGAGTCTGCGAGGAGGTTCTTCTCTCGTGGAATTGCTTCAATCGATATGAAGTCAAACCCCTTTGTTAGATTTAACACTGTTGTTTTGTAGAGTTGTAAATGCTTAGCTCTAGTCTCATATACCTCAGATATCTGATTTGCAACAAGTTGCAAATCACCCAACACCCTAATATTAAGAGCACCCATTCTTTTGGCTACAATGAGACCAAGTAGAAGGGCTTCGTATTCAACCCCATTATTCATACATTCAAAGTTTAACTTGAAGGCAAAAGGAAAAATCCTTCCCTCGGGAGAGGTAAAAATCACACCTACCCTGACACCAAAATAACACTTGGCTCCATCAAAATGGAGAGTGCAAAAGTTACTTGGGAAAACGGATGTCGATCATCCTTTGCGTCCTCTTCTTTTACCTTAGTTACTTCAACCATACAAACTTCATCTGCTGGAAGAGAACCGAGTCCTAAAGTATGTCCCATACCCATAGAATCGAAAGGAAGGAGGATAGGTAAATCCTTCTCCAATAGCTCGAAAATATTCGTTGTGGTTCCCAACGACACTATCTCTACGATGACGGTTTCATCTTTGACTATCGGAATGCCTTCGATCAAACCCGTGACTTCTAATTCCGTTGTAGGAACCAACTTTTCCTCTAGTACTAAGCTTGTAGGTTTATTTAACTGATTTGTAGGAAGCTCAAACTCAGAGTGGATCCCTGGCCTCTTTTTCAAGTTAGCTAGGTGTATGTCAAAGGGTTTTGGATCACCCTGCGCCACAAAGACCTTCCCTAAATGTAGGAACCTGACTTCCTGAAACAAAGTGGAGGGAATCGCCTTCATGCAATGAATCCAAGGATGACAAGGATCATATTATAGTTGGTTTCCGATCTATAATATAAAACTCGGTTAAAATCGTCTTAGGCCCGAGGGTGACTGGCAACACTATAGTTCCAATGGATGTTGCTTTGAGGCTATCATAGCCTCTCAACGTATTTTGCATTGAAGAGCAATTGGTCTCTCCGTAACCTAGCTTTTGAAGGAAAGAGAAGGGGACTATGTTAACTCGCTGCCCCATCATCAATCATCACACACTTTACATAGTTGTTGTAAATCCAAACTTGTAAAAACAATGTCGATCACCTCTACGAGTTATTTCAACATCCGTGGGCATCTTTGATGTCAAATACGAATCCAACATCTCTTTCAGGTTGCCCTAGAGGATAGACATCAAAGTCCATGTGGTTTATCTGTGCCTCTGGAAGAGGGGTGACGTTAATCAAATGGCCAAGACGTAGCGCTTCTAATAGAGTGACTCTGTGTGCAAGGGAATTCTTCGATAGATTAAAGAAAGAAATGTGAGAGAAGGTCTTGGTTAGATCACTAATCAAGTCATAAGCTCCTACTGGCTTGCCTAATGTATCACGAATGTCATCTGATATAGTTGGGTAGATCAGGATTGGTTGTGAAGAATAATCTTTGGTTTCAAAGTGGCGGCGTTAATATGAGGTTCGGTGTCAACTCCACCTGACCCCACAATTTTCATTTGTTGGCGACCATCAAAGGAGGTGCCACTTGTGGGTTTGACAAAGTTGAGGCTTCACGATCATGGGTCCCTATTACAATACCTTTGTTTGAACCATTGGGATCTATTCTACCATCCTTTGGACACATGGGGAGAGGATTGTTAAAGATTCCGAGTGGTGTGTTCTATGGAGATACTAGTCCCATGTAGGTGTTCTAAGTTGGCGTTGTTGGGTTTGCCAAAAACATGTCAACAAATAACTGTCTTTGATCCTCTGGAAAACACTATAGAAACTTGTTACAATCGCGACATGTTCTTGCGTCATGCCCGAACCCTATGGAAACCACAATATAAATCAGGATCATAATCTTGAGGCCTTTGGTTTGTGCCTTGTTGTGGTCCGAAATTACAATTATTGTTCAGTTGTTGATTGTTATAGTTAAAATTTGGGAACCCTTGCCCTTGGTTTTGGAATTGGTTTGGATACTGCCTGGGCCTTGGAGTCTGTGTTTGTTTTGATTATTGAGGTTTTTGTTGTTGTTGTTGACGATTAAATCTACAACGTTGACTGAGGGCGAGAAGTTATTGTTTCTCTGATTGTTGCCATTGTTGTTTTTATTGGTAGTATTCGTATTGGGAGGGCTAACAACATTAGGCTTCTTGGGCTGGTCAGTGACACCATCCGTCGTGACCCCATAGTTCTTATTAAGGACCTTCGACCCTTGATTATTGCTTGTGTTGTTGGAGTAACTGGGGTTATTTTGGTTAGGAGTGACTAACCTTCCATTTGCTCCATAAGTCTTATGACCACTATCAATGGTTGCTTGGTCAATTTGAAGAGCACCCTCTAGCACTTCTTCATAGCTCCTTAGCGGGAACTTTTGAACTTCTTCCTTTATCTCCCTATTGAGGGAGTAGAGGAACAAATCACAAAGTTTCGTCTGATTCAAATTTTGAGCGCTTGCAGAGAGGAGTAGAGAACCTGTCGCCACCTTTGAATGAAGTGGGTTGCAGACTCGTTGTGCTCTTGCTTGATATGAAGGAATTCTCTGATTCCTATTCTCAAAAGTTTGTTCATATTAAAAGCCTTAATAAATTCTGATACAAGTTGTTTGAAGGAGTGTATTAAAGCCTCTGGTATCCTATAGTACCAATCGAGAGCAATACCTTCTAGTGTCTTAGGGAAAATCTTCGCAACAACTGTGTCCCATGGGAGCAACTCTTGAATGGTTGTTGTGTAAGCTTTGATGTGGGCATTAGGATCGCCCTCCCTTTTGAATTTCGAAGATTGGGCAAGGGTCTTGGGAGCATGATTGTTTGGATGGAGAATTCCAGAGGCTCCTTAAGATATTCTAGAATAGGTCCCCATTGCATACGTTTCCACCATTGAAGATCCTTGTTGGGGAGGTGGAGGTTGCATCGGTTTCTGAAATGGGACAACGTAAACATTTGTTGGGGCATATGACATCCCTTGTGGCTATCCATACGGACTTGGGTAAGTGTACATATCCCCCTGCGGAGATTTAGAATACATGTGTATGTAGGGGGTTGATTACTTTGATATGGAATCGAAGGCATGAAGCCAAGGAACGTTGCATTTCTAGGCTGGTATGGCGTTTGAGAATGCACTTCCTAGCTGGTGCTTGTTGTAGATATCCATATGTGGCGTGAGGGGGCATACCCAAGGTGTCGAGTCCCATCGATAAATCTTCAGGGTTTGGAGTACTTGTAGAAAGCGGAGGATTTTGCACGGTGAGGTATTTGTCCGTATTCGTGGATACGAGAGAAGTTCTTGCTTGCCCTGCGTATGAACTTTGAGCATTTTAGGCAAGCTCTAGCTCCTTGACTTTGTCTACCAATGTAAAGATGACATCACTCGTTCATGGGGCAATGCTTTCCTTAGGTGCTTGTTATTGAACTCTTGGAGGTTGTTGAGGAGTGTGGTATCCTGCTATGAATTGTTCACTATGTTGCCACCCCTCATTAGCAATATTTTTTTCGGTTGGTGGAGGGGTAGCGTTATTGTTTTGGAGTAGAACATCACCTTGTCCTTACTAACCTATCGAAAGCTCGGTTCATATTGGAAGCGTTGTTCACTCCTAACATATCGTGCTAAGTATTCCTCATCTAGATGCGGGAGTTGGTCTAATTACATGCTAATGGGTTGTCAAAACAATACCCGAGGAGATGAACTTGCTTCCCCAGTGAAATTCATGTTGTTTGAACTTGATTGTTCATGAGGATATGTTTGTGTGATCTGGTCAAGTTCCTTAATACGTACAAAGGAACCAACATTGGTTCCCTGAAGAAGAGGGTTTTGATCAGTTGAGTGGTTGTTTGCCACGTTGAGAGTGAAGGCGATTGTTGTGGTATACCTGTTTGGCGATTGTACATGTCAAAACCCGGACGAGTCGATGTACTCGTCATATCCTGACATATTCGGGGTATAAGAATACCCGAGAATAAAGGATGGACGAAGAAAGTGGAAACGTTTAGAGACTAGCTCTTCACGTCGGGTTCACCAATTTATACGAAAGAAAATCAACATGTGACCTTCTTCGCACCTGACTTCCCGAGGTCGTGCCTAGACAACCGGTGTAGACTAGAAACGAATGTGTGTGTGTGTGTGTGGTGGTGATGGATAATCTAATGGGGCAGCCTTATATCTTTGACAAGCAATAACTGGATTTGCGAATCTAAGGCAAAGAATGCTCTCCTAACCTGAAGTGGCGTGATTGATCGATCTGATATGATAGTTGGTATGAGACTCGGTCAATATCGAGCTCTGTCGAGATTTTATTAACCGGTTATTGAACATGAGGAAATTGATCTACGGGCGCCTCGTATAGATTTCCAAACAAGGTCATGGAAGTAAGAACGAGAGGCGTAGTGAAGCCGCAGGGACTATGGACGATTCTCCAATTTGGTCAGAAGGTCTTAGCCTAATCGATTGCTATGTTTAACAATGAAAGCTATGCAATGATATCGGGTGGAAGTGGTGATGATCTAAATATTGATGCATGCAAACCAGTGTTGATATCTAATTGCTTAGCATGTTTGTTGGGTTGCAGGATCTGAGGATCATAACCGAAAACTCGTGGAGATTGTGGTCATGTTATGGTCATACGTGTAATCAAACCCTGATGCCAGAAGCAGTCTAATAATCGTAGGCTTGATTAGAAACGATGTTTAGCGTGTTTAGTTGTTTTATTTTCTCAGAGAATGTAGTAGGTGTGCGTAAAAGCGCGCAAACGTAAACTTGTATCAATATCTGTTATCAACTCCAGCCCGTTAGGTTGTGGGACCAAAGGATCACAACTATACGTCTTTTCTTGTTGTGGGCCGTTAATGGTCATACAGAATGAAATTGAAATGATCCTGATAAAACAAACTAACTACAAAAGGAAATATAATCTATGTTTTTATGAAAGAAAACTAATCTAGTAAAAGTAAAATTTTTTTTTTTAATCTTTTTCTAGTTTTTAAGCAATGCGTTCTAATCTAATAAACAAACTAAAGACAAGTAATCAATTGGATGTAGCTGGTTACTTGTGCGAATATGTGAATCTAAATCTAAAACAAATAACATAACCACATCAAAACCCTTCAAACCCTACCTCAGAGGTGAAGAACAAATCATGACCCTGAAAGAGCTATTGTTCCCCACAACTTCCCCGGTAATGTCAAAGAGAAAACTTTCTAATGATTTAATCTACTTGTAATTGCCTAATCAATTGAAATGAACAATTTTACTATTCTATTTGATGTGCAATTGAAACTAATGATTCAAAATTGACAATTTGGCAAATGAAGGAAACGAACAAGTAATTTCAACTTGGATAAACAAGAGCTTTGGAAAATCCAATTATATCTATGTCTGTCCCCTCAGTTTGATCATTTCTTTCTTTGTGTGTTGATAGTCCAAGGAATTGGGAATGCAAGAACAATAATAGAAGAAGACGCTGAGCAATGATAGCTTGAAGGTTGGTTGCAATGCAAGTAGAAGAGAGATAACACAAGAGATCTGAGCTTGGCTATGTAATTCCTAGTAGGATTGTGGCAGCAATACTATGCAAGATACACAAAATTCTCAGGCCTTTTGCTTGAATACAAGCATGGAATATATAAGAATTGGGGTTGGGATGTGCCTTCATGCACAAGGCAAGAAGAGGCAGGTCCAACTAACTAAAGCACATGCAAAAATAGAAGAGGGAAGGAGAACCAAGCAATCAAAACTATTTTTAGAAAAATTGGTTCACAAACGCATCCTAAAAGTGAAGTTAAGTGAATCGTCGCATGTTAAAAACATGCATGATGGAATCTAGAAAAATCGCTCAGGACCGTCATCCTGCTAGGGAGGCGAGTTTAGAACCGCCGCCTGTAGGGTAGGGCGGCGGTCCTAGCACTAAAGGCCAAAACATGCACAGAATGAAGCGAAGATGGAAAAAACGTGGAAAAGCTATGTAAGGATGTCTAGGCTACAAATATACACTGCATATGGGTTTTGGAGCTCGAACATCTTCTGAAAGGATGTGAATCATCATTGGGGACTTTTGTAACCATTTTTCGACAATGTAGCACATGCAATTTTGGGTGCGTATAGTTACAAGTTGTGTCTCAAAATCTTAAGATTTCATCATAAGAGAAGGAGTGGGTTCTTGCACACACATCAAAAGGTAATCAAATGTGGGCAAAGTACATGGATATGAGAAATATACCCCAACCAATAACAAATGAAGTTTCCTCTTTCTCCTTTCTAGATGGCCTTTTTCAATGGCACTTAGCACAGATGAATCAAATTTACAATTTCAAGCGGAAGAATATGAGGTAATGCAATGGTGCACATCAATAATAACCATGTTGGATATCACACACCTTTGAATACATTTAACAACTTCCTTACTATTTCTAACAATGGCATTTCTAATTGATCTCCTCTTTAATTGGCTTAGATGGCACTTTTGTGCACCGACAACTTTCCTTTATATGCTTGAAATCTTTTCTTTGCTTCCAACGCCAAACAATAGTAGAAAAAATACAATATTATTATTGAACAATAAATAATATCATTATAATCTTCTAATTTTTATGCTTTAGGTTCACATGTATCTCTTATAACAAGGCCACACTTATATAAACCTATGCACTCTCTCTCTCGAGCTCGGCAAGTAGGATTCCAACATCCACCGGCACTTTTAATGTGGATTCACCGGATTTCTTCACCTCTCGAGATCTTGTTTCACGATTCAACACATAAGAAACTCACTAAAAAGAACTAATTTAACTATGCTACAAATACACGAGCATTTATAAAATGAAGTGCATTTTTAGGGTTACTTCAATTAAAATGAAGTTGCCCCTTAAGACACTTATAAAACCATCTCCCACAAGAAATTTTCTCTATTCTAAGTACCAAATATAAGATTTGGTTAGAGTTTTAACAAAAAAATTGTTTAATTAATTCAATAATGAACAACTTACACATATAGGCAATATATCTCTAAAAGCAAGGAGTTTGTTCTTATCACTTGAAATCTTTAAATCCGTACATTCTCTCACAAAGCCCATCTAAAGTGAGTTGCCTCATAATAACTCATTTACACACAATATTATATTTTCCAACTAATAAGAAATACTTTCTCAAATACATATAATGATATGAGTATTAACATTATATTCCCAAAAATATCGACTAAATTGGATTTTAAAAAATTATCTCCTAAAAAGTAACTCTTATAGCTTTGAAACTAATTCCAAAAGATGCGAAACGGGCCTAATATCTTATATTTAGTATTAAAAAAAGAATGTAAAATGTAATATAAAGTAAATACAAACTTATATTCAATGTTTGTTTTATTGAATATAGAACATAAAACAACATACAAAATTGAAATTTTAAAGTAATTAAAAGGGTGTGTGTCCCTTGTATTGTATACGGTGCACGCTTTGAACTACAAAGGGCACACACATTATGCATTACAATTGGTGCCTACCCTTTGTATCGTATATGGCATATGCCCTTTAGCTTTGGTTTTTTAGAAATTTTTCAAAGCACAATCATCCTTTTGAAAGGGTGCTCACTCTTCGCAAGAGATGAGTTCATTTTTTTAAATGGTACCTCTTTTGTCCCTCGTTGTTTTGTGCCCACCCCTTTAAGAATGAAGCTTATGCTTACGGATATACACTCGGTGCGGTTATTACCTAGAATAGGCACCAAATTGCCTACCATAGCAAAACATTCATAGATATGGTACAAGAGTATCCTATATGTGACAAAGAACATTTATGTCATTATATTTGCATACAAGCAACATAAGCATTACATTCTACAATGGAAACCATCATTCACACATATCATAAGCCTCAATAGTTTATGCAAATCCAAGGCAAGATATAGAATGTTCCCCAATGAAATGGTCTACCTACTGCATTTGACAAAAGAAAGATAGTTTCAATCAGCTCATAAATTGCTTAATTTTCCCTCCAATTTTGGTAGTCTTAGATTCCCTGTAGCCATGATACTTCTACATGGCCTGTGTTGTATGGTAGAGATCACGAGTTTTCACCATATATTAAGAATTAAATATGGGACAAGTTATAGATTACCATATACAAGAACATTTTTGTCACTTGGGATAGGTGTTCCAACAATAGAATGACATAAGATTATTTGGGAGGCACATTATATTGAAGTTGCGAGACACTTTGGCATGGAAAACAAAGTGATAATGCTCCGTAAATACTTCTATTTTCTAAAGATTTGTCATGATGAGATAATGTATATTAGGTCATGCACAACATGTGCGATAGTAAAACTAGTCAACAAAAAGCAAGGGCTCTACACACCACTACCGATTCCTTATCGATCTTGGGAGTTAGTCTCCATGGATTTCATGTCGAGTTGTCCATGAATCGGTGTGGTCATGATTGTGTTTTGGTGTGGTTGACAAGTTTTCCAAGATTGCATGTTGGTGCCTTTGTACAAAGTGTATCAAATCTAAAGACACTACCCGGTTCTACTTTGAGCATGTGTGTGTCTACTTTGGTTTACCATAAACCATCATGTCAAACATGGACAACATGTATTTTAATGCTTTCTATTCTATATTATGGTCAATCATGGACACCAAGCTAACTAAATTCCACCTCTATTCATCCAAAAAAACTAGAATTGTTAGTTAACACCTAGTCGCACTGGCACATCACTCAGCCTAGGTTGAGCGCTCACCTAAAGCGCGCAAAGGTACCAGTCCCTCTTAATAGTTGTAATAGCAGAATGGTGGTATGATAAAATAGTAAACATATATTTTAGGAACTAATCCATCCATTCACCATTTATATCCAACCAGATCTATAAGTGTTAAAGGTAAATCATCATGAAAGTAATAACATGCATTGATAAAACACATCACACACTTTGTTCGGCCAATTTCCTTTATCTATTCATTGAACCAACAATACAAGTAGCTTCATACAATACTAGGCATGTGCGCATGGATCTGTTACAATCATCCAGTCACATGTGGTTCCATCCGTTCTCTATGTATGTCTCTCTCTATATCTCCTTTAAGTAGTTCATTACATATATATATATAGGGAGGGAACTAACCCTTCACCACTTAACTCTACCAGAAATAGGTCGCATGCTAATAACAGCCACGCGCCTTTTTACAATTATAGCCATACATGCAAGTATGCTATCTATAGATTGTTGATAGTTAACTGAAGTGATGGATCTATGCTTAACTTATGTCCATGCAAGAGTGAGTTGACATGTCCTTCCAAAATCCCCACGAAGAGTGGCGCGCAAATCTCGGCATCGCTTTGTGTACTCGCACGCCAGTCTCTAAGAATAGACCTGATCTCCAAAATCGGCTAAGTCCTTGAGAGTCTTACCCTACATCTCCGCACGTGACGCCTTCCTATTACTTCACGCTTTTGCTCCTGTGCCATTCTTCGCATGGACTCTGAGTGCAAGTTCAACTAAGTGTTTTCTCTTATCAACATTACCCCACACTAATCTCATTGTCACCCCGACAATGGCGATGCTCAAAACTTATACATAGAATGGATAAATAAAGAATAAAGAATGTTGAATAAGAATCTTGAATAAGAATTTTGAAGAAGATATACACAGCTAACAAAATTGTTTAGGCCTCAGGCCCCTCCGTCTCATCCTGAAGCATTAACTCTGGATATTCTTCTTTGATATCTGCTTCCAGGTTCTCCCATGTTGTTAGTGTTGCTCCTCTGTTATTTTGGCACGTCTGCAATGATGGACTGCAACTCTTCCATGGAGAGTTTCCCTTGCTCATTTTGTATTACAAGCATTACGCTTGACATAGAGGTTTGCACCCCTTCCAGTACATCCATCCTCTGAGCAATGAGCTTTCCTAGCTCCTCCAACCTCTCCTTATGTGGTGCTGCGCCGCAGCTAGTGCCTCGCGCTTCTATTTTACCAGGACTAGGCGTTCAACGCGGCCTAGGGAAGCATCCTTCATCGCTTTGTGGACCTCATTTTCTTCCTCCAAGGTTTTCACCATGATCAAGCGCATCTGGGGCTGTGCATATGGTTAGCGCATGATCGGCCTTCTTCAGTTCATCATAGGTGGCTTGTAGTAGACCTTCATAAGTAGCAATTTTCCTAGCTACTGCAGCCTGCGCCTTTTCTGTCTTTTCCCAGAGTCCTTGGGCTATGTGAGGATACGCGCGCCTTTTCATCCTCCAACACTAATGTTATCATTGTTTTCACATAGTGCATCGTAGAAGGAAATTCTTTTGGTACCCGAGATTCCAGATTTGGGCGTACCTTTAGAACATCATCTCAATTTCCTCTGCCATACTAACAAAAGTGTCATACTTTCTTTTGATCAAGTCCTTTTCCTGGACTAGGCGCGCTATCTCCACATCCTTGGCCTTTAATCTCTCTGTCAGTGCCTTGATGGTAGCAGATTTATCTATGTTTCTTCTTGCTACTTCGGAGGATACTTTTACTAGAGCATTGCTCACCTGCTCATCTGACATCATTATTGGTTTGATTGTCATGTGGCGCATTTCAGGTGCCTTCTTCAACCGCCGTGACGTGCACGATTCTTCACCGACATCAAAGTCGGGCTCATCCATGTGTGTGTGCATAGACCATGAGAGTTGCTTCCTTGTGCGCAGAGTCACCTTGTCCTCGTCCATGAGCGCCCATCCAAATAAATCCTTCTGCTCGATGGTACTCTAGAACGAGCGTGAATGATCAGCTTTGGGTCTTCTGCATACCCCATGGCATGTGCCTTGGCGTCCTCCCCTATTCGACGGGATCGGGGTCCTCTTGGAATGGTTGCATCAAGGTTGGGAATACCAGATGTATCCCCACCCTTGTCCTGTGTAGCCTCTGATTGACCCCCTTCTTCTCCTTCCATCTTCTCCTCCTCATGTTGAGGCTCCTCCCCAGTTGGAGATGAAGGTGCCTTCTCCTCAGATTCCTCCATTTCCTCACTCAGCCTGAGTTTTCTCCATTTCTTCTCCTCTAGCTCCTTCACCTGCGTTGGGTTCCTCCTTGCGCCCTTGTGCGCTTAAACACCTTCTTAAATCTCTGTGCACCCTGCTCCTCCCCATAGCTCCTTCTCCCTGGGGAGTTGTCATGCGCTCCCCCTCCTGGCCAGATGGTTGCTTCCTTCTCCGCACCAGGCCGCCACTATCTTGGGTTCTTCATCCTCTTCCTCCTCATCTTGCCTGGGCGCTAGAGGGCCTAGGCGCCAAAATGTTCTCCATAGTATGCTTTCCCTTTGGTGCCCTGGAAGCGTGAATTTGTTCTCCACGTACTTGTTATTCTCCATTTTAGGCTTCAGTTGGAGGTATATTAGCGTGGCCCCGATATCCGCGATGGCCACTGTCTCTGGCTTAATGCTTAAGATTTCCGAGATGTTATTCTCATTGTATGCATTCCTCCCTGGATATCCATAAGTCTTTCTTAGGGTGTGATACTCACAGTCTACCTTGTCTGCATTAAATACCAACCTCCGTGTGTTGGTGAACCGATGAACTGCAGCTTGGAAGAATTGTGTGCGGGGAATGCATATGGCAATTTGCACCAAGGGCTCCATGACCCATCTACCATTGGAAAGTGCATGCAATACAGAAATGTTGGTAGACTGCAAATTGTACCTATTTTCCCAAGACCGAGGGAAAATCCTTGGGTATGCGCCATTCTTCCCCAAACGCCGCCACGGAGCCTATCATACCACATCTCAGCGCGCTCCTTAACCTCCTCCGTCATCGACCCTTTGCAAAGATATTTGTTGAATCGCTCAGCTGGAGACTTATGATTCATGGGGTATTCCCATATGTTCTCTTTTGGGCCATCAGGTACCCCGATCTCCATGAAGACTAAACTCAGTAAGATACAACCAAAACTTATCTTACTCCCTTTGTGCGCTTCCTTGACTATCCGCTCTGCAATGAATCCGGCGATGTTATAAGTGGTTCCCTCTGACATGTGCTTGGCCACATGCAACCACATAGAATTGACTTGTGACCAACGCTCTTGGTCATTCAACTTTGTGGTTAGATGTGTTTACTACTGGACAATTTTTCAACTTGTCAATGTCCATCCCCGCTGGTCCTTTCTGGTAGCCCAGCGCCTTCTGTGTCTCCAAAATGGCACTTTTGTCAGCTAAGTCGGTCTTAATGTCTTCACCGTTGCCCGTAATCCAAGTAACTGTGGCAATGAGGATGGGTGTCAGTCTTACCCTCCATCCTGCGAAGTAGAAGAAGTCCTCATGGACTCGGCTCATCAGCCATCTATACAAAGGTGCATACTTTCCAAAGTATGGAAGCTCATAAAGCTGGTAGACACCATTTCCCTTGAGTAGATTTTCCTGGCATCATCATATATCGGCATGCCATCTTCAGTGCGCCTGTTTGTTCGAGTGGTGAGCAGGTCATCTAACTTCTTCTGGTTTTCATTGGTTCGGTGATTGTATTCACTTATCTTGCTCTGTCTTATGTGGGTATTCCATTCCTGCCCCATGATAACTTCTTCAGGGTACTGCATTTCAGAGAAATTGCTCTCGGGGCCATCTCCTCCTCTTCTTCCACCACCACCTTCTTCTTTTCTTTTATCGGTGTTGCTTTCTTCTTTGGTGCCATTTTCTTATAGGGTTTTGTTTTGTAGGTCAGCTGCTGTGTGTTTTGAGTGATTTTCTTCAAACCCTAACCTGATTCCTCCGTGCCCTAATTTGTAATTACGAACTTGCACCCTAACTCTGTTGTATTACTCTGCTTTGTCAAACCCTTCTTCTAGGGGATCCAAGCCCTTCTAATACACAACTCTCTTCTCCATGCCTGGTTCGCTTACTTTGCACCTCGAATCAGTTAGCTTTATGCTCTTCGCGTATAGGCTCTCTATCGAATTCTCGTAGTTGCAAGGGTAAAAATGAAATCGCATCCCGTCCTTATATAGATTTCTACTTTTTGTTGCATTAATTACTCCTCCACCTACCAAATTCTCCTCATTTATGACCCATTTTTATCATTTCATGCGGTATATTTTCACGCCAAAGCTATAACCTTCTAGCGCGCCTCTTTACCCTCTATCATGGACTTCTCTTCAAGCGCCCTTCGCCAAGTACCTCATCACTACATGATCTCCTGGTAACTACCATGGCCACTGCTTACCTCGCGTTATACTTTCCCTTATCCATATTCATTCTTTCTTATCTTGAGAAGCAATCTTTTGTTAGTTACCCTTAGCAACCTTCTTTCAACACCCACAACATGATATCTTCACAACATATCCCTGAGAGTCACCAACAATCCACCCCACATGAAAAGGATGTGTAGTCCTCTGCGCATCAACATGCTTCATATTGTAGTTAGTTTCATGCGCAGCAAGCGCTTATTACACAAACAAGAGCTAAAATTGACAAAACATAACGATGATGAAAGAAATACATTAAGGAAATGCATAAAGGGAAACCTAATGTATCTGGCAATATTGCCTTATTACAAACACCAAGAAGACTTATTTATAGTAGGGCTTCAACCTACTCCCGTTAAAGTAATCGGGCAACGCGTGCCATCAATTGTTTCCAACTGGCAAGCACCTGACTCAAGTATATGAGTGATAACATATGGCCCCAACCAATGCACCTTGAGCTTTCCTGGATGGCGCAAAAACTTGGAGTCATATAGAAGTACCAGTTGTCCCACCACAAGTTTCTTATCCCTGATGTGTCGATCATGCCATGCCTTTTGTCGCACTCTCTCTGTTTCTGACTCCTAGCATGTGATGGCGTGGTGCTCATCGAGCTGAACCATCTTCACAATCTGTTCTTCCAAGGCTTGCTCATCAGCTAGACCTCCAGTAGCGCGCTGTGCAATGCAAAGTAGGTAACATAAATTCTAGAGGCAGAACACTTCCATGCCAAACACCAATTGAAAAGGTGTGGCTTTGGTTAATCTTTTGTATGTTGTTCTATAAGCCCAAAGAACAGCTGATACTTTATCATCCCAATCTTTCCTCCCAACATCACAAATCTTGGTCAATGTGTGGCTCAAAATCTTGTTAAATGCCTCAGCAGTTCCATTTTCCTGAGGGTGATAGGGTGTAGTTTTATGGTGGGCAACCATAAACTCGTCTAAAAGAATTCATATTGTCTCATTTAAAAAATGTGTGCCCCTATCACTTGTTAAACTTAAAGGACAACCATACCTTGTGAGGACATTCTCCCATAAGAACCATGCTACTGTAGCCATTATACAGTCCTTTGTAGGTGTTGCTTCTACCCATCGGGTAAGATAATCTATACAAGTGATGATATAGCGCGACCCAGTCCTGCGCGGTGGGGAGATAGGCCCGACAAAGTCAATTGCCCATTTCTCAAAGGGTTCTGCACTCGTTATGGGTCGTAGGGGCATCTCATCCCATTGTCCTGGTCGACCGAGACGTTGACAATGGTCACACGTCTTGCAATACTCTTTACAATCCTTGTACAATGTTTCCCACCACAACCCGGAAGTAGGATCTTGCGCGTTGTTGCATCACCTGCATAATGGCCACCTGTAATACCACCATGTGCTTCTTCCATTATGTCCTTTCGTTCATGCTCCAAGACACAACGGCGTAACACCTCATCTCTGCCTAGCTTGTACAAATCACCACTAATTAACATGAATGGTGCCGCGTGAATAGCAAGTTGCTTCTTCTCTAAAGCTTTCATGCCTTCGGGCGCCATACCAGTTCTCAGAAAGACAACAATGTCCTCCAATTCCGATGGCACGTTGTAACCTATACAGTTGTGCATCAGGCATGGTCTCTTCTATTGTTTGTGCTTCTTCCCCGATTGAATTCTAGACAAGTGATCCGGTCCAAAATTGCTTTTGCCTGGTTTTACCACAACCGTAAAGTCAAACTCTTGAAATAAGAGTACCCACCGGCATATGCGCCCCTGTAAAACGGGCTTGTTCACCAAATATTTTAATGTCATGTGATTTGTATAAAACACAAATGGTGTGGCCAACAAATACTGATGAAATTTTTGCAAGGCATAGATCATGGACAAGGCCTCGCGCTCTGTAGTGGTATAATTCTATTCTGCAGGGGTCAACTTCCTACTAGCAAAGCAAATGGGATGATCAATGATACCTTCGCTTGGTTGAGCTAAGATAGCACCAATGGTTGTGCCAAAAGCGTCCACATGAACATGAAAAGGTTTATCCCATGAAGGAAAACACAAGATAGGCGCGGTAGTAAGTTTCTGCTTCAATATCTCAAACGCACGTTGTTGTGACTCCCCAATAGAATGTACCTTTTCCTTGGAGCAATTCCTCTAAGGGTGTGGAAACTTTTGCATACCCTTTGATAAACTTCGGTAATACCCTGTATGACCCAAAAAATCCGCACCTCGCGCTGACTGGCGGCGCTTTCAAGCCAATGATGATGGCAACTTTAGTTAGATCAACTAACAACCCTTCCTTACAGATGATATGTCCTAAAAGTGTGCCAAATGGAGTAGTAAAGATGCACTTCTTGATATTTAATGAGATACTCAACTGTCGACATCTTTCAAACATTAAGCGTAGATTGTCACAATGATCCTTAATCAGCCCATAAACGGTCCAATCATCAAGATAGACCTGTAAAAAGTTATGAATAAAATCCTTGAAGGCTTGTACCACTATTCTTGAAAATATAGTAGGTGCATTCTTCAATCCAAAGGGCATCACAAGTATAAGCAAAGCTTCCCCATTCAGTAGTGAAGGTGGTCTTCTCTTGATCTTCCGGGCAATCCTAACCTGATGATACCCTGAAAACCCATCTGTAAATGAATATATTTCACTTGACCACTCCTAATATTTCCTCCGTGAATGGCGTAGGAAAGGGATCTGTAACACATGCTGCATTCAACTCCCTATAATCAACACAAATTTGAATCCTACCATCCTTTTTGATACTTATCACCATAGGACTGACCCATTTTGATTCATCCAGTGGTCGAATGATCCCGGATTTCAGCATCTTGTCAATCTCCTCCTTTACTTTCTCACGCAAATTGGGATTCATTCGATATGGCCGCTTCCTAACAGGGTGCGCACCTTCCTTGAGCTTTATCTTCATTTCTCCAAGTGATATATGCACGCCTTTAAGTTCATGGTATCCTCTTGGGAATAAGTCCTCATAATCGCGAAGCAACTCGATGATCTTTGCTACTTCTGATTCTGACCAAGTAATCCCCAATTATTACCTCCTTAGGTTTAGCTTTTGTGCCTATATTGACCTTTGTTGTCTTCATAGGTTCGTGATATGCGCGTGCATCTACATCCGCACTGGATAACACTTCACGTGTTCCATGTGAATGATCCACGTCCAAGTGCTCAACTTCCTCCTCATCAATTATGTATACCATCTTCCCCTTATCTTTCTCCAAAGAAGTGCACTCAAGTAATATGATATCATCTTCTTCATCCGCAAAGCACGCCCTGTCTCTGTCTCACCAAATAATTCCTGAACAAGTTCTTCCGCTTTCCCACTGTCTCCCATGGTTAAGCGCTTGATAAAACTTAAAGTTGTGTTCACTGGTGGTGTAGATGAAAAGAAGTCAAACGTTTGGATCATCCTTGCAGTCAAAGTTTTCCAGTTTCCAGTGTCGCGATGTAATTCAACATAGACATACCAAGCACGCGCGTAACCTTTTAGAGTAGAATAAAACCGATGCACCCAAAGTGAAGGCGGTAATGCTTCCTGGCCTACTGTCTAGAGTCTCTCACACTGCTGGATATGATGTTGAGCAGGTTGATCACCATGATAAGGGCGTATGTTTGTAGGTGCATTACTCCTTGAAAACCTGGTTGATAAGGTGGTCCCAATCGTTTCCCATTCCAAGAGATTATCCCTGTGGACTACCCACCAACGCGTGGCCATCCCGCCCAAAGTATATGACAACATAGTGCGTCGTTTAAGTTTGTCAGCCCAATTTGTTTCTATGGCCTGTAAGAACCCAACCAAATCTTCAGATCCAGTATAGCGGGGTATTGCACGTGACCTATACATCAAACAGTGAGAACCCATCTTGCCAGTAACCATGTGCTTAACTTCGCACCCCACTAGTTCATAAGTGCCATGAGCCCAATTATCGCAAGCAATACTAGTAGTATCGTTGATTGACTGAGAATCTTCCCAATGAAGTATTCCTTCCTTGGATGGATCATTGACCTCTGGGTCCCGAATAGCGCGTGCATAGATTCTATTCAAGTCCTCTTCGCTTAAAGGTTCCACATATGGCATGGATTTCCCATCTATCAAGGGTATTATGACCCTTTCCTCCTTGTTCTCGAAGCTGATATACCCTTTGTTAAACCTCAAATCAGCATTGTTCGCATAACACCAAGGGCGCCCAAGAAAAGCTGGGAAACTATCTGCTTCCGCAAGCGCTAGCACTTCAAAGTCTCCTGTGAACTTGGCCCCTTGTATAGTGATAGATGCATCCTTTAAAACTCCTATGGGAGTAGCTTTTGTTCTATTTGCCATGAACAATACATTAGATGATGGTTGTAATGGGGTCTCCCCATTTGTTCCCATGCATCCAATGTAAGTACATTTACTTCCACACCTGTGTCAATCAGAATATTGCTCAGCAGCCACCCGTCCACAACAACATTCAAAGTGATCTCCTTGTCGTAGTCAATGCTATCAGGAGGGAGATTCAGCATGGAGTATTTGTCTTCTAGTCTTAGTCCTTGCATGCGTGGAGTATTCCCTTTCAACCAATTTCCTAATAAAGGAATAATATTCTCCTGGCACAACATTCTACATACCTCTCTGATGTCATCAATATCCGACGGGGCTTGTTCTGTATCCTTGTGCTCCAATTTCGAGACTTGCTCTTTTAATCCTTGTATCTCACCTTGAAGGCTCCTAAGGACCTCCATTGTGTCCTGATAGACTTCTTTCTAATGAGATGGATCTGGATATCTAGCATGCAAAACTTCCTCTCTAGTGATTGTCAGATTCTGTTACAACATCTCTCTTGTGTGTGCCGCCTCAGCTCGTGTGGTTATCTTGACTATTACCGCCTCAGGTTCTGGTGTTAACTTTGGCATCCATTGATTCTCTATCGCGCGTTGGATTCTAACCATCCCTGCACCCTTATTTTCTTTCTTGTGCTACTTACTGAGATGCTCATACAAGTCCAGGGCACTCTTCATAACTATGCCCCTTTCCACAAAATGAACAGGAAATATTCTGTGGGCATTCGCGCCTATAATGGTCAGGTGAGCCACATGTATAGCAAGTTCCTCGAGGGAATTCACTCCTTCCTCCACCTCGGCCTCGTCCTCCATATCCGCCTCTATATCCTCATCCCCTTTCACGAGCCCCTTCAAACCTTCGTCATTCCTGTCATAGTGGGTTTTATTATAATCCCTATCCTGATGCTCATTCTTCCCTTTAGAATTATCAGCCACACTCGCCTATCTGACCCCAATATCAATGGCATCATGGATCTGGCCAATCAATCTACAGTCCTCAGTATCATGGGTCGTGGACCTACAAATTTTATAGAAGGAGGATACATTCTTCCTGATCAGCGTTGTAGGAGGGGGCAGTGACTAGCATCATGGTTCAAATGGAAAATCTCACAGTCTAATAACAACGAACGTATAGTTCTGCGAGGGCAACTATCCTTAGTGTGCCCTTCCACTTCACAATCTGTACACCAGATCCCTGAGCGTGTTTCATGAGCTGAGTTTGCCGATAATTTCTCTAATTGTTTCGCCATAGCCGCTATCTGAGCTTCCAAAAATGGACTAACTCCAGTGTCAATACTCCCAACTGCTTCAATGCATAAAGCGGCTTCCAATGCTTCGCGTGGATCGTATAAGTTTTATGTGACAGTGCTCTCCGAAATGGAGTAATCAGTCCCCCAACAAACCATTGTGCATGCTGACTTGCATGAATGTCATAAGAGAGTTTGGATAGAAGTGTTTTAAATCGTGCATCATACTCACATACACTTTTAGTAGTGCCTTGCTTTATATCCTTGAGTGCGCTTATACTCTTCTGCTCAAACTCGGGGATATGGAACTCTTTTAAGAAAGCATCTTTCAATGTTGCATAGTCAATACAAGTTTGATTGGGGTCAAACTTCCTATACCAGTTGTGCGTGCGCGCCTGCAATGTAGTAGAAAATTGACTTGCCTTGTGTTCAGGTGTCGTAATACCTTTTGCGCGCCATAATATTTCACACATATGAACATGTTCAAAGCAGCATCCTCGATACCTCTGTATTTTGGGAGATGAAGGGACATCTCCATATAAATGTTCTGGGGTTGTTGCGGGCCTTGACCACCCGACCTAGAACCTCCTTGGTTTCCTCTTCCTCCAATACCACCCGAACCACCGGAACTAGAACCCCATACCACCCGATCCTCCTCCAAAATTTGGAATAGGGCCCGTGGATGCACTCCCCTGTGCCCCAACAGTGGTACTATACTGGACCCCTACAGTCTGGGAAGTGGTCCCAGCTCCAGAGGTGATTCCCACACTCGGCACGCTCATATTCTATGTAGATGATGAGCCTGATAACATACCCCCAAAGAATAACAAAGCTAATGTTTGCCATTGGTGTACTTACTATCTGACCTATGTCTATGCTTTCACTTCCTGAATTAAAACTACTTTTACCTGTTGTACTAGATACTGGAAAACCAAGCGCAAGGGCTAGGTCAACAAGTTGGCTTAGATGTGCCCATGGCCCAGGTCATGTCTACTGGTGCGCTTCCATGTGAGGCCAAAGAGGGTTCTCTGTCATGCTTCCCTAGATGGGGGAGTTCTTGATGCTCTTGCTCTTCTTCCTCCCCATGAGCCTCAAATCCTTCACGAGCCATCTCTCTCCACAACACCATCCATTCTACAATTTCTTGCCTCTTGCATAATTCCCTCTCACGCGCCTCATCATACTTCAGTCGCCTTTCTTCCCTCTGCTGTGGCCGCACTAGGTCTGCCATCTTTCACCAATCCTATTCCTGCCCCGCATGTGGAGATTCTTTAGCTCTCCATGGGTTTAGCTTCCAAGTTCAATGTTACCATTAGTATTTTGATTGCCAGTGGAATACCTTGCAAATATGTCCCTCTAGGATACCGTAGAAACTGGAACTCTACTACCTCAGGCACGAATAAGTCGAAATTGAATACTCCAGAATATAGTTGTTTAGGACACCGTGAAACCAGGTATCTACCATGCGAGTCCAGCTTAGGTCAGCATCATAGAGTGTTTGAAATTCCTCCTGTGTCCAAACAAGCGTACGATACCTCCAATTCCGCTTAGATGCATATGCAGTCAACCATTCGTATAATTCTACTGGAAAGATAGCAAAGAAGCTCTCGTATAAACTGTCATACAGATTCTACTCTACCCAAGTACGTGCACTAAATCTGGATCAGTATCAAACCTCCATGCGTATTCTTCCTCCAGATCATGAATCCATTCTTCAACGCTTGCTAGGGTTAGCTAGTATGTCTTCATCGCGAACCATTCTAAAACAATTGAAAAAGAGGTCCCGGTAATGGAACCAATGATGTAGCCTAGAATTGTTAGTTAACACCTAGTCACGCTGGCACATCACTCAACCTAGGCTGAGTGCTCACCGAAGTGTGCAAAGGTACCGGTCCCTCTTAATAGTTGTAATAGCAGAATGGCGGTATGATAAAATAGTAAACATATATTTTAGGAACTAATCCATCCATTCACCATTTATATCCAACCAGATCTATAAGTGCTAAAGGTAAATCATCATGAAAGTAATAACATGCATTGATAAAACACATCACACACTTTGTTCGGCCAATTTCCTTTATCTATTCATTGAACCAACAATACAATAGCTTCATACAATACCAGGCATGCACGCATGGATCTGTTACAATCATCCAGTCGCATGTGGTTCCATCCGTTCTCTATGTATGTCTCTCTATATCTCCTTTAAGTAGTTCATTACATTATATATATATATATATATATACATATATATATACATATATGTATATATATATACATATATATACATATATATATATATATATACATATATATATATATATACATACATATAGATGTATATATATATATATATATATATATATATATATATATATATAGGGAGGGGAACTAACCCTTCACCACTTAACTCTACCAAGAAATAGGTCGCATGCTAATAACAGCCACGCGCCTTTTTACAATTATAGCCATACATGCAAGTATGCTATCTATAGATTGTTGATAGTTAACTGAAGTGATGGATCTATGCTTAACTTATGTCCATGCAAGAGTGAGTTGACATGTCCTTCCAAAATCCCCACGAAGAGTGGCGCGCAAATCTCGGCATCGCTTTGTGTACTCTGCATGCCAAATCTCTAAGAATAGACCTGATCTCCAAAATCGGCTAAGTCCTTGAGAGTCTTACCCTACATCTCCGCGCGTGACGCCTTCCTATTACTTCGCGCTTTTGCTCCTGTGCCATTCTTCCGCATGGACTCTAAGTGCAAGTTCAACTAAGTGTTTTCTCTGATCAACATTGATGTGACATTACCTATTGTACTAGAGGAATTAACTTCTCACACACAAAAGGAATCTGACAAAGCCACCAAATTTATAGAGAGCATTCGAAAAATCCAAAAGCAAGTGTATGGAATCTTGCAAGGCACCAACCAAAAGTACAAGCAACACCATGACTAGCATAAATTTTCTCACGAGTTCTACATTGGCAATAAGGGATGGTTGCATTTGCGAAATAACATTTAAAAGGTCCAAACATGAAATTTAGGACTCTTCCATCCGGTCGAACACAACCATTAAGAAAATAGGCATTAATGCCTATGAGATAAGCTACTCTCTGTATCTTATGTTGTATCCAATGTTTAATGGGGAACTACTCAAGCCTTATTTTCCATCCCTCTTGGACACTTCACATATTGGTGAACAATTGCGAGTCATAGAGTTAAATCTTGACTATTCAAGTCCATTCACTATTGATCATGTCATAGAAACAATGGTCAAAGATAACTGGAATCAACAAATTTCCCTACATCAAGTAATCAAAGTAGGACAATTTGTGCACTAAGGAAAGTGATTAACTAGAAGTCACATTCAACAAAAGTTTCCACAATTGTTAAAAACCTTGATATGCAATGGGGCCAATTGCTTCTAAAGGGAGGATGGGTGATCCCGATAATGACTCGAAACCACCAAAGGAGAGTAATGGTTTAATATCATATTATTACAATTGTTAAGGAAATTTCAAGCACAATGTAAATGATAGCTTTCATAGGCCGTCAAAGTAGTTTTACGAGTTCAGTAAGAGCCTCACTACCAAGGTTTCATTGGATGAATGTGATTTGAGTAAGCCGAGCTTTTGAAAACATATTATGTAGAAAATCGTAAAAACCCTAAAAAGTAAGCCTTGATGGGAGGTTAGGTATTATTAGCACTTCATTTTCTAGAATATTTATTATGTCTAGGAACTATCCTATTCACACACCAATGCATTTAAAAGAATTTTATTAGATTTGTTTCTTTAAACTAAACTCGTATTCACATGCTTATGCATGTTTAGTGGAGTCAAGATAGCTTTGTTTATTTTCAAAGCAACCTTCTATCGTTAATTTTCTTGAGCTATTAAATTAGGGTTCACCCTATTGTAATTTAGAGTGCAATTATTGCTTGCTATCACCTATGTAGAGATTCCTTTCTATTTGGAAATCTCTTATTACCATGCAATATAACTTTGTTTATTAATCTTGTAAATTTGTGTCAATTTAATAATGAGTAGTTTGGCTTTATTATAACACCCAAATCCTTACAAGATAATTTGTTGTCCATTGAATTAAAATCTTAATGTGAACCATTTCAATTAAGAAAAGTCTATAAAATGTAAAATTTTGTCCACATTTTTTTGGAAATTTACATTTTCTACACGGTTTATTGAATCCTACCAACCAATTTAATCATCAATATAATATATTCAATATACTTTTTAACCTAATATATATATTTTTAAATTATTAAAAAAACCCACAAACACTTAAAAAGTCACTCTACAAACCAAAAAAACTTATCCCCACGCATACATAGAGACTTCACCAAATAAATTAAACACAAACCTACATTGTCTTTAATTTTGATATATTGATATATTTCTATTTGCATGGCTGGTTTCCCAAAAGGAAATAGAGACCTTGTGACATTTAAGGTTTTATTGTTTTGTTTTAAGCCCATGGTTTTAAAGTTTTTTTAAAGCTATTTTCTATTCATTACCCACATTATATATATCTTCTAGTCTTTAAAAAACGTACGTATAAACCCACCGTGGTTGGGCTCTTGTTCAATGTCTATTAACCCCTTTCCCTCTCACAACAAATTCGTGTGTTTGTTTTCTGGGGATTGGCACCCATTAATTGTAATACTGGAGAAAGGAAATTAAAGAAAAAGCAAGAAAGAAAGCACACCACCTTTGCTTACTTAATTACTCCACTCTCAAATGGACCATTCGAATACATGTCCTCGTACACCTTTCTACATGGGAATCCACATGCAGACGTGGAAATCTTCATCGTCCCATATGCATTGTATTTATGGACACCAAATGCTTTTCTTGCACCAAGTAACAATCCATTTATCTTGCATTATATTGAATAGTATCAAGTTGTGAATCTTGGATTGCTTGGATTGTCTTTGAAGAAAAAGTACAACTCACACCCCAGGTATGTCTCCATTTTCAGCTTGTTTTGTAATGTTCGATAGGACTTGTCTAAAATCCGTTTAGAGAGCACTTTTTATAGTTTGTAATGTGTTTAGACAGCTAACGGAGAATAACACCCTTTGGAGTTGACAAACAAAATTTACGACTCACATTTGAGGTATGTCTTCATCGTTTTCGGCTTGTTATATAATGTCAAATAGGACTTATCTTAGATCCATTTTAGAGGGCACTTTTATGGTTTGTCCAAATCTTTCGACATGACACCCAAAACATGGTTTTGTCGTTGAATCGATATCTGTTTTTTTTTTAAATGTAAAATACAAGTTTCTAATCATGATGCATTTTGTTGGTGAGGGAAATTCAGCTTTTCTTTTGATGCTTCTAGTATTTGGATTTATTTTTTAACAGAAGTTTTCATATTGCCAAAAAAGGAAAAGCTTTTCAATGAAACAAAATGTCTGATTGGATGTCTACAATTTGGATACTCTTACCATGGGTCAGTTCATTGGCTTTTGCTGCACCCTATTATTGTAGTTTTGTCCTTACTATTTGTTAGAGATGAGCACATTAACTGATGGGGAGTCATTGTAAGTCAATGCTGATGTTTTAAACTCCATGGAATCATTTTATTTCCACACAAAATGATTTGTAGTACAGTTGTTCGGATTACATGGTAATGTAGGGGTAGGACAGTCTCATGTCTCCTACATAATTTGTTTTCATTGGAAGGTTTTAATGTGGAACTTTTGAAATGTATCTATGACCAGCCTCATCCGGGTAGGCTGTTGAAGTCTGAGGTGAAACTCTTATTGCGAAATCTGCCTAGGACAAGCACTTGGCCTCGTCTCTTTATGTTGGGACCTTTGCACTTAGTAAGAAAGGAACTCTGTTAGGATGCTCATGAGCTATATGACCTTGCATATTGCAATCTTTAACAATAAGGTGTGGCAAAACATCTAGTAGAGGTACGAGAGGTAAGAGTATTGGGCTTTTATTGGATGTACAGCTAAGGTGATTTGCCTTGTGATTAATAATAGTCCCTTGGTTCTTGGGATTGCTCGTTAGTGCATACCTTGTTGGCATGTGTGTCCAACGCTCCCCGTGAGTTTCGTGACATGGACTAACCGCCTCTCGTAGATCCTAACTCTGGCGATTGTAGCGGAGACTAACACCTATGGGTTTTGGTCTAACGGCAATCGTGGTCCAACAAATGGTATCAGAGCGACAGGTCTCGAGTTCGAAACTCACTTGGGTAACGCTGAGGGGGAGATTGTTGGCATGTGTGTCCAAGCGCTCCCGTGAGTTTTGTGACATGGACTAACCGCCTCTCGTAGATCCTAACTCTGGCGATTGTAGCGGAGACTAACACCTATGGGTTTTGAGCTAACGGCGATCTTGGTCCAACATACCTATCCAAGAATTTCCCAATAGCTTGTACCTTGCATATTCCATTGTGTTCCCTATGAATGAGTTGGGGAAAATCCTCTAGCAAGGTACAATAGTCCCTTGGTTCTTGGGATTGCTCGTTAGTGCATACCTATCCAAGAATTTCCCAATAGTTCGTACCTTGCATATTCCATTGTGTTCCCTACGAATGAGTTAGGAAAATCCTCTAGCAAGGTACAAAATGATGGGACTCTTTGGGATTTTAGGGTGGTTCTAATGATAAGCTATAATCCCAAGGTTACTGAGGGTATCTGACGATCACTATGCAGCCACTATAGAATATGTTCATATGTTTAACCTTACATATTTCCGTCGTTGTTTCTTACCAATAAGGTAGAGAAAATCCTTTACAAGGGTAACAAAGGTGAGCCTATTGGGATTTCAGTATTCATAGGGTTGGAGTGATTTGTCTTGCGATTATTTGTAATCCCTAAGACCACTAGGATTGCCTAATCTGCAACACCTAGAGCATAACAATTCTTGGAGAATTAATCTTGTGAACACAATCTTCTCTTGTGCTTCTGCTTTTGTTTTTCTTTTCAAAATTGAAGTATAAAATTTCTCTATGGTTTTTAGGGGATTTGATTGGTTCCTTAGTACTTCATAAATATTTTGCATGTGCATGGGAAGTATATTTTTGATAAAATTTTACTTCATGGCAAGAAACGACCATAACTTATAAGTGGCTGACATGTACATCAAGAAAGGCAAGCTAGACACTACAAGTATCTTGCACCAGCCAAACAAAAGCAGAAGGCTGGACTATTTAGACAAAAAAATTGAAGAAGCAATTATTTATCTTGCCTATCACCATTCCGGCATCATATTCTCTTCAAGATTCATTGCTGCAATTGTTGGATCAGTTGTTTCCATCATTGGCACTGTTGTCACTATTGCCACCACTGCCATATGTTAGCAAAAGAAAACTAAGAAAGAAATAAGAAGAGCAAATCTGCACACTTCCAGAATGGACGTGACAGAGATTTTATTATGAAGAGGTGGTTACAAACAATTTTCAGTTTTCATACAGTTAGAGACAGTTCCCAACTGTCTAACCGATGATTATTAGTATAAATATTCAACACCCCCTCTTAATGACTAACCCAAAAACAACATTAAGTTTGTCTCGAAACTTTACAAATAATAAAGGACCAAGGGGTTTAGTCATTATATCGGCAGGCTGCTCCTTAGAAGGACAGAAATGAAGAGAAACATCACCTGAATCAACCAACTGTCAGATATAGTGATGATGGATTTCAATATGCTTAGTGCGAGCATGGTATATAGGGTTCTTTACCATTTTTAAGACACCTTGATTATCACAAAAAAGTGAAAGAGGTGTAGCAGTAGCTTGAGGAAGATGAAAATCAATCAGAATCCTATGAAGCCATACTGCTTCACAACTAGCACTAACAATTGCCTTGTATTCTGCTTCAATGGAAGAGATGGCTACAGTGGGCTGAAGCTTACTCTGCCAAGAAACAACTCCTAAACCAAAAGAGAAGATATAGCCAATGGTGGATCTTCGAGTATCCATTGATCCTCCCCAATCAGAGTCGATATAGCCAATCAATCTAAAGTCTGCAACTCTCGATACAAAATGTCAAAGTCAAGAGTTCCTTTGACATATCTTAGAACTCATTTTGCTACTCCCCAGTGAATGAGTTTTGGTTTAGACAAGAATGAGAAAGATAGCTAACAACAAAACATAGATCTGGTCGTGTAGTTGTGAGATAGATCAAGCTACCCACCAACTGTCTATATAATGATTCATCGACCGTGGTGAATCATCATGAGTTGAGAGTTTCAGCCCGACCTCCATAGGTGTAGAAGAAGAATTACAATCATACATCTGAAATTTTTGTAAGAGGTTCGTGGCATACTTAACTTGAGAAATGAAAATCAAGTGATCATATTGCCAAAATTCTACACCAAGACAATAGTGAAGGAGGCCTAAATCAGTCATGTTAAAAGCAGCACATAAATCTGATTTTACCTTATGAATCGCAACATCTCCATTGCTGTGATGGCAAGGTCATCAACATAAACAATAAGAATCACAATGTCATCACCTTTTGACATAGAGATTCGGATCAGAATGACTTCGTTTGAAGCCCGAATCTTTGAGATGTTTATATATTTTGATATACTAGGCTCGAGGAGCCTACTTGAGTCCATACGAGGACTTAATCAACTCTGTATATACGAGATGCTCACGACCCCATGCCCGAAAACCCTCAAGCTATGTCATATACACCTCTTCCTCCAAATTGCCATTCAGGAAAACACTTTTGACATCCATCTGATATACTTTCTAACCAAATTGAGCTGCAAAGGAAAGAAGTAACCAAAAAGTGACCATCTTTGCAGTAGGAGCAAAAGTCTCCTCATAGTCTATCCCCTCCTATTGCGAAAATCCTTTCGCAACAAGCCGAGCCTTGTACTTATCCAAAGTACCATCTGCTTTACACTTGATTTTATACACCCATTTACAACCAATGGGATGTTTCCCTGGAGGCAATGGTACCAACTTCCAGGTATTATTTTTAATCAAGGCATCATACTCTAGTTGCATGGCAATTTCCCATTCGGTATGCCTCGTGCTTCAGAGTATTTTGTGGCTCGTGAATATGAAGATCATAAGCAAGAGCAAATTGAGCTTGTTTGGAATAATCAATCCACTTACCAGTTTGTCGAGACCGGCCATCTAAGAGACGAGACAATTCTTCCTTCCTCAGATCCTTAATAGTGGAGTCAAACCCTTTTAGGCCACCTTTGAACTGAGGATGTGGTATCCTGTTGTGGTGCTTTTAGAGGTGAAATCAATGCAATTTGATTTCCTAAAGACTCAAAAGTCTCAAAGGGATAGTGCATAAACTATACTAGAGTCCGTGGAGTATGAGGACTAGACTCATCATTGGGCAAGGAAAGAGAACCAATCTCCGTTATTACCCCTTGCTGATTGCTGCCCCCTTGTTGGTCCCCTTGCTGATTACAACCAAAGAAAGACTTTGTTTCTTTTACATCAACATCCCGACTAACAATGATTTTATTAGTGGAAGTATCAATCAATCTATAGGCTTTAGAATGATCACTATAACAAGAAAGAAATATCTAGAACATTTGGAATCTAACTTACTCCTCTTACGATCAAGAACCAAAGTATATGCAGTTGAACCAAAAACACAAAATGTTGATACCTCTGGTTTGATTTTGGACCAAGCCTCTTTGGTGTGATCTCCTGCAAGGCTTTGCAAGGACTCCGATTGAGAATATTTCTTATTTTGTTAATAGCTTCTCCCCACAACTTATATAACACCCCTCTTTGTGCATCATGCACCTTGCCATATCCTTGATGGTTTTGTTCCACCTTTCTACCACCCCATTTTGTTGTGGGGTATAAGGGGCTATCAACTGGTGTTGAATCCCTTCTTTATTGTAGAAATTTGTGAATTGTTTAGAGGTGAACTCACCCCCACTATTGGATCTCAAAGTCTTGATCCGCCGGCTGGTTTGGTTCTCCACCAAGGCCTTGAACTTGACAAAAGAAGCAAAGCAATCAGACTTCTTCAAAAAATAGATCCACATTCTCCGGGAATGATCATCCACCAGCAAGAGAAAATAACGTGCACCAAGGATTTTGGGAGTCTTCTATGATGGCTCACACAAATCTGCATGCACAAGATCCAAGAGCCCCTTTGCACGCCAAGCACCTTCAGTGGGAAAAGGCTTCCGCTTTTGCTTTCCTACAAAACAACCAACACACATATCTTGTTTTTCTTAAATAGGAGGCAAACCAACAACCATGTTGGCTCTATGAAGGCGGGCTAGATACTAAAGGTTGAGATGGCCATATCTCTCATGCCACAAAACGTTGGTATTGCCTTCCACAATTAAGGCATGCAAGTTGACCATGGTAGGATCAACAAGCCTATATAAACCACCATGCCCAATCCCAAGGCAACAACCTTATTTTGCTTGATATCAGACACAATACATTGTTTGCCAAAAAAATTATAGAGATATTAGGATTATCAATTAGTTGACTGATAGATAACAAATTCTTATTCATGTTAGGCACATATCTAACATTTTTCACAAGCAGTTTGGTGTTATTATTTAACACAATACGAACATCCCCAATCCCTTCTACAGCATGTGATCTCCCATCCCCTAAAGTAACTGAATCAGAAGAACATAAATGAAAATTGACATACCAATCTCTTTGACATGTGAAGTGTCGTGATGCTCTGGAATAAAAAACCAGCACCGAGTAGGGTTGTCATCATCTGTGCAAGATGCCATGAGGGCATACTCATCTTCTGACTCGTGTTCAATTGTTGCCACATGTGCCTGCCCCTTTTGCTTCTTTAGGGCATTGAGTCGTTTCCGACAATCCTTCTTCACATGACCAAGTTTGTGACAATAGTAACACTTCACTTGAAATTTAGGAGAGGAAGTAGATGTGTCAGCCTGTCGCTTCCACTTTCCTTTGGACTGAGCAGCAAAAGCGCTCTCAGATTGTCCAGAGCTGGACTCTTGAGCTGTGTTTATTTTTGTTCCTTTTGCAACATGTAGGAACTCACCTTGTCAAATGTAAGAGTTTGACTCTCAGCCATTAAATGGAGTGCCTCCACAAATGACTCATATGAAGAAGGTAAGTTGTTTAGAACCAAAGCCACCATATCATTGTCATCCACCTTTTTGTTGATGGAAGATAACTAGTCTCGGAGGTCTTTCATCCGAAGTAGGTGCTCAGACAGTGATCCACCTTCTTGTAACTTCAAAGAAAACAACGTATTCTTTAGGTATAAAACTCATCCCTTTTCGATGTCTGATATTTTTCTTTCAAACTTGTCCACAACATGCTTGCCATAGTGGCATTCTGCACTTCTGGTATCATATCATCCGACACCGACAACTTCAGAAGTAATAGAGCCTCTTTATGACGTTTGTCATAATCAACGAAGTTTGTCATTGATGCGAGCTTGTGCAATCACACTCTTCTTAACCAACAATAGCATTAGAAACAACCAATTACTTTGTTCAATCTCCCAAAATCTAATAAACAATGCTCTTGCTCTAGACTGTCCTTATGCATTTATTGACCTTCTCACTGAGTTTTATCCTTTTGCTTAAGCATAACTAGGTACCATCTGGATCTAGGTTCATAATATGCTAGGACAACTTGTCTCCCGCTATCTAAACCTCCAACCAAGCAACATGAATACTTTGCTCCAACAAGGTATATATTCACCAATCTGTCTACTCAATCCCTACTCTTTTTAGTTTCTTGGCTCTGTCTCTAACTTCTTGAATGTTTGCCTCTGTGCTAGGTCAAAGTCCTTTGGAATCATGTCTCTTGTTTCCTCATATAGGTTCTCAAGTTTCAATATACCTCCAGCGTAGCCAGTTTTTCCCTCTTTACCAAGTCTTTTCTTCAATGTTCTTGATCATGTTCTCTAAGCAAGTTTCCTATCTTCAACTCTGATTCCACCCAAAGATATTAACTTGTACCGTCTCAACTCTGTCCCTTCTAGAATCTAGGATAATACAGTTTATTAAGACTAAGATTTCGAATACCAAATTACCTCTCTGTAAAAGAAACTCCCATCAAAGCTCGACCCCTGTTTGTATCATGGAACACTGATTTTATCAACTACTCTGTTTGGATTCATTATCTATCACTGTGATTGTCTTTTCTTGACTCTAGATTTACCTTAAACACTACAATGTCATCATCTCTAAGGCTCCTCAGTATAATTTTAAGGCTTGAATGATCTCTTCTTCCCTATACTCATTAAGAAGTTTATAAGAATCTCAGACTTGCATAAACAGCCACAGGTTACTTGGCATTATTGTCTAAACTTGGCTTGAACAGGTGCTTCTCCGAACTCTCACGGAGACCTCAATGACTTGTATTCCACCTTATCAATCTAGCCCAATGGTCTCAGACCCATGATAGAGGAATAAGCACAGAGAACTATCACAGTGAGCTCTGTTTTGTTTCTTGACTAGATTACCAAGTCTGTGCCTTAACACTTAGGATCCGAGTCACTTACCAAGGACATTCCAAATCATGTATAGAGATTTAACAAGTCTATTACTAGATTTTAGACCTTCCATAAATGAGGAAATTCAAGAAAAGTACATAAAACTTACTTCTACCTCACAACCCTGCCATGCACAGTCTATTAGCCCTGCCCCACTAGTATTTCAATGACAACTTTTGTATTCTTCAACATTAGAGAAAATAAAGAGCATTTTTAGGGATCCATTTGGTTTGTTCACTTGTCCCATTCATTACACAAACCCTTTCCTTAGCCAAATTAGCCCAGATTTCAATTTACCTCCTCAAATTAGGTCACTTGCAACACAGTCTACGACTGTCAAGAAAATACATGTCCGTACAATGTCAAACAACCTCAAAACTTTGAAATCTCCTTTCTAAACCTGCCAAGATCATATGGTTCAATTTTCAGAGGTTTCCATCCACAAGAACTCAATTTAGAGCATTTTTTTATCAAACGCTAGGCTAGGGTTTCTATAGAGCCCGAGAAGGGTGTTTTTTCCATATCTTGCTCATTCTAGTGTTTCAAAACTCCAATTTTTTTCTGAAAGCTCTGATTTTGTTTACCTCACCTCTTTCCTTTATAAAGTGGTCCTTGAAAACGTTCACACCTTATTCCTTCTCTAATTTTTACTTGATTCTAAACCCCTGAACAGGGTACTCCCAGTCTGTGAAGACTGTATTTTGGTTTAATTTTGCTTTACCTGATCAATACAAGGTCTCTGATGACTTAGCTCACTTTTGCAAGTTAGAATGTACCCTTTCCAATGTTAAACCTTCACAATTCAAGCTAGAGGTCCATAATTTTATTTGTTTAAGGTCTGTCAATTCATTTTCTCCTATTTAAAACCCTTGTTCACACTGTCAAACTCAGATAATTGCCATTCTTCACACTTAACACAACTTATTCGGTTTTCAAAGTTCTTCATGATCCCTGAAATCCCTTTAATAACATCATGAACAACCATAAAACTGAGTTATTTTGCAAAGCACAGTTTTCTTACCTTTTATACATCAGTTCACCGTTTCTCCTAATTGGTGGTCTTCTTTCAATTTTTCACTTCTTTAAACTTCTTCATACCTCCATAAGCCTGTGAAAACCCCTTGACACCTAAGGAAACATTATTACACATTTATTCAAGTAAAGATCATTAAACAAACTGTTACACATACATTCTTCATGGCATATGAAACCTTCATAAACAGTTTTCAATCCAAAAGAAGCTATATATTTTATATTAACACTACAATTCAGAGCTTCAAGAGCCATGCAAGGCCCTGGTACAGAGAGAAAGAATAAAGAAATATTAGAATGTACAAAGAACGAATGAAGAGAAACCGGAATGCACACATTATTCATTGTGTGTCCGTCCTTTTATTATGTGAAGATGGGTACAAAGTGGTTGAAGAGGTTACAACCGTTTATTAATTAACACTTAACTAATATTAACATAAGGCTAATAAATAAGCCTTATATTTTAATAAATGTACACGGATTCTCAATACATCTGTTGTGTGGAAGTTGGATGGAGGGAGTTTTATTGAAAGAAATCATTTCCTGTCGAACCTCTAACCATTCTTCTGCCCCCAACTTCTCCCATGTCCAAATCAGGCATCAGGTCCTGTTCTTTGAGAAAGTTGCAGCATTTCCAACCTTGATGATATGATTCATCAACTCTTGAAGGATTATCCAGGTCAGGGATAATATCAACATGGGACATGAACTTTGGCAGTAAGTCTAGGGAGCACCATGAGAACAAGATTAATACTGAGGAATAAATAGAGGCAGAAGAAACCACAGAAGGCAAAGGCTGAGGAAAGATCATTAACAGACAGCAAGAAAGTAAGAAAGCTTGCTGAAAAGCGGTTTGAAGTTTTGAACACCAAAGAAGGAATAATCATGCTTAAATATTCAAGCTGAAAAATTCAAAAAACAAAGAAGAAAAGTAAGGTGCTTCAGCGGAGAACTACATTAGAAACAGCATTATACAGGAAAACTAAGAGGCTTAATCTGGTAATAAACAGGTTTCCAGTAGTCATAGAAGTTGAATAAAATGAATCATAGGAAAATCTCAAGTTTCCAAACAGATAGCATTGTTTTCTGAGAGTTGTGTTTGCCAATTAAAGAAGAATCAAAATGCATCTTTTGAAATCAACTGAAAGATCATAACAAGTTGCCAAAGATATGAGATTGTGGCATGGCTGCTTCTAATGGAGCAATCTGAAACCATGCATGCATGCCTGATGTTGGCCTAACAAAATGGTTTCTATTGCCAATCTTTCCAGCCACATCATAGATGATAACCAACTTTCCTTTGAAACTGCATCAACTCTATAGTCACATACACTGTTCAAGAAAATCCAATTGAATGCCATGGAACAGAAAGCTAAACATGAAAAAATCGAAGGCATGAGGCAATGCTGCGGCAAAATAAGAGAAAGTTGGCTGCAGAAATATGAAAAGGTTGAGAGTACTGGATGAAGGAGATAGATGGAGAGCTTCCACGGACATAAAGGAAATGGAGGAATGAAGGAAAGAACTGAAGTATAAACAGTCACAAGGCAAGACAAGGCATCAATTGGAGTGAAGCTGAAACTGAACAGGCTAGAATGATTGAATTAGTATCTGTATGGGTGCCAAGAACAACCTGATTAGAACCCTGCTTGATTATACTAAAACAAAAAGATTATTAAAAAAAAATTGAGTAAAGACATGCTAACTGGAATTTGATTGTGATTTAGGCAGACAAAGTGGAATACATTCATCATGCCGGTGGGCTTTACGAGATGTGGATTCCAAACCTGTTGAGTATATTCACATGTTAATTCATCAATCCCAGTTTTGGATCTTTTACAAATGTCAATCTGATTACGATTATGAGGTCGTCTGTGAAATATACTCTGATAAAAAATTGATTTCTAAGTTCTGTTGTTCATCACTATCTTCACATTGAATGATGAGAGTTATTATGAATGGAAAGTTATCAGCTACCAGAATCTGCACCAACTCCTTATAATTCATTATATTAGCTTGATTCCTTTGATGTTTTGGGTATGGATTTTGGTTCCTGGTTTGCAAAAATTCCACAGCCTGGTTTCTCTCCAGCTAATAATGCTCAAAGGATATTTGATTTAATTGAGGTTTAGATGTTTGTATTTCCTTTGTTAGCCCCTCTAGATGCCAATGGATGCATTGGTTTTCCAAGCAGCTTCAGGAAGAGTTTATGGCCCCCTTGCACAACAATTTTATCAGCTTTAGTCCTCCTCCACAATAAGCTTATCAACTTGATATTCTGGAGCCAGTTTAACCCTGAGAATAATCCTACCCCCTTCATGACATTGCTGAAGTTATTACCTGCAAAACATTCTTCAGAGGCAGTGATAGTTCTGTGATACCACAAAGGATGCACCAGCTCTAGAAATATCAGGATTTCCATTAGAGGCTCCTTTGAAACTAAGTTTCCACCATTAGGAGGTAGCGTGGTCTAACCTTCTTGTCAATCCTTATACTTTTGACGATAGGGATTTTGTACACAGCATTCTGCCCTACCAGGCTTGGAGCAGGTCACTCTCTTTTAGTGGTGGCTGTTATGCATAGTTTCCTAGTGCTCGCTCTATCCCATGCTACACTCTATTCACAAATAACATCATACATTGACATATCCTTCGATTTCTGTCAATCTAGATTCCCTACAAATCAGTGCAACTTTTCAGAGCTCAATCAACGGTAGATCAATCCCATGCTTGTGTGCAACCTCCTTTATAGAAACTTCACAACTCTAGAAGCCACCACTTTTTATCTTCTTTGTAAATTTCAACTGATCTTGATGATGACTTGGGTGAACCGTAGAAGAGTAACAATTTAGTTTCAGAAAATCATGATTTTTTTGAGAAATTTCAGCGCAGCATAAATGACAGTTTTGGAGGCCTTTGGAGCACGTTTCCTGAGCTGCAAGAGCCTCGGAACCAAGATTTAAGCTAGGCTAATGTGTTTTTAGTGACCCTAGATGCACGGGAACATATTGTAATAGAAAATTGGAAAACCCAGAAATGTTTGTCTCATCAGAATGGCTGGGCTATTATTAGTAGTTCGTCTAGTAGATCTCTTATGTAATTCAAAATAGACAGTTGATATGTCTTCCACAGAACTTGGTTTCTTTTTAAAAATTCTCTTATTATCTTGCAATAAATCTTTGTTTATTACTCTTGCAAATCTGTGTCAATTTAGTATAGAAGAGTTTGGCTTTATTATGACACAGTAATTCCCAGTGGTTGGTGTATTGCCCCATGGATGGAATCATCAATCTGGATCAGTGGTATCAGAGCAAGTTAAATCCTATATGTCCTATAGAATGACGTTGGGCTACCAAAAGTTTGGCTTGGAGATAAGATCCATCTATCTGCGTGTTAGACACAAACGACCACAGATGGATGTAAGAGGATCAAATTCCTCAAACCCAGTAAAGGCAATTCTCAGTGAAGCTCTAACGAATCAGAGGGATGAAATTATGACCCAATTCGTGCAGATTCTCACACGCATGCTGAGAAGCATGCCCTTAGCTCCATAAATGTGCCCTTTCATAGGATCCATGCCCTGTAAGTCATACACTAGTAAGTTTTGATATTCTAATGTTTGAAGGTAAAATAGAAGTGGATGCTCTTGAAAATTGGATCACAAAACTAGAGTCATATTGATTTGTAAATACTTTCTCTATTTCAAATAAAAGAACATTTCTCTACTGAAATCGGAACTCCAAGTCCAGCAATGGTGGGAGGCTCACTTTAAGCAATCTAATGTTTGAAGATGTAGAGGATGAAGGTATGGTCATTACTGATCCCTTTTGGAGTGACTTTGTTGATGTTGTTAAAGATGAGATTTGTCTAGAAGATGTTTATGAGGAAACGCATACATGCAATGAAAATTGTTGTGATAAAAATAAATCTGTGCATGACTACACAAATACCTTTCATATTGTATCAACGTAACTTGGCATCAAGGATTATGAACGGCATAAAGTAATCATATACAAGAGTGGTATGCATCAACACATCCAAATAGAGACGAGATTCCTAACCATTGAGACGATGGGAATAACCCATCAATATGCATGAAATATTGAGGACAAGTTCAAACAAAAGGGAAATTCTTCGTAGGAAAGTAAACACAATCACATGATAGAGGCAACTCTAGGTATGGAAGCAAGAAACAGACTAAAGAGACGCCATAGTAGAGGCAAAACTAAAAGTTCCCAAAGTGTCAAGTTTCCTGGGTGAAAAATACCATAGACAAACCCCATAGAAGAAGAGATTGGAAATTGGTGCAGAGAACAATAGGAGCATGACTCACAACACAAATGAATGATTCCAAAAGACTTTTTTAGGCATATGAATATGATCCTATATAAGAAACCGATGAAGAGCATTTTTTTCATCCTACGTTTACAAGGTAAGAAAATTATGGATTATGGCCCTTACTCCACTATTGCAACATCATCATCTAAGGGCAAAAATGCCCTTTCATTCACGGATGTGGGTGCAACTGAAGGCTCTTCACTTTATCATAGACAATGGCAATGAGAAAAATCTAATTTCTATACGAAATATGCAGAAGTATGAGTCTAAAAACAACACTTCGTCCCAATTCATACTCCATTGGATGGCTGAACCAAGGAAGAGATATTTGTGCCAGTCTGCAATGTCTACTTCTTTATGTAATCAAGCCATTCAAATACAATGTAATGTACAATGTGGAACCCCAAGAGGTTTGTGACATTTTTCTTGGGTATTCGTACCTATGGAAAGGGGATGGAATCTATCAATTAAAGGCCCACATTGTCATCATCACAATGGGAAACTAATTCTATAGGTTCCTACTAAGAAAATAGTGGGCTTAATTGGTGCAAAGTAGTGTAAGCATGTGATTGATGACACTATAAATCTTGTGCTCATGTTTATTAGGCCAAAGAGCGATTGGAGGGTCATTGCAACCACGTAGACTACCATATAGAATCAAATTACACAACAAAAATAGGTGGAGAATAGTTTAACCAATTATACATGTCTTCACTACACCTATTGGTGTACCCCTGCACTACAAGATGACACATCCCATTGACTTGATTCCTAGGACACCCTTTCCAAATGGACCAATATATAGGCACTTTGTTTTGGAAAATGAAGAGATCTAGTGAAATATTAATGAGCTAATCCAGAAAGACCAAAGTCAGACTACCACATCAATTTGTGGATGCTCAATCATGCTAGCTTGAAAGAAGGATGAGACGTGGTGACTCTTTATTGACTATAGGACCTTAACAAGATCTTTATCAAGAATTGGTATCCGCTCACATGAATTGATGACCTCCTAGACCAGCTCAAGGGAGCAAACATCTTCATAAAGATTGATATGAAGTCAAGATACCATCAAGTATCTATCGAGCCATTTGACATTTGGAAGACAACTTTTAAGTCCAAGGAAGGTCTATTTGAATGGTTAGTCATGCCCTCCGGCTTGACCAATGTACTGCGACATTTATGCGGATGATGAATGATGCCTTGTGATCTTTCCTTGATTCCTTTGTGGTTGTTTACTTGGATGACATCCTTATTTTCATCAAGATGTGGGAGGAGCACCTATAGCAAGTTTGACAGGTTATGAACACTCAACACAATCATAAGTTATATGCGAAGAGGGATACATAGTAGACAATGATGGTGTAGACGACTTAGAGAAGATCAAAATCGTTAAAGAATGACCAACACTAACAACACTTACAGAACTAGAAGCTTCTTAGCGCTGGCCCATTTTTACCATCAGTTCATGCTTGGATTCTCTTATCTTGCATGGCCCCTAAACCAAGCAACAAAAGGGGGAGCAAAGGCCAAGTTTGTGTGGAACACATTCCAACTACGAGGGTTTTGAGAAATTAAAAGAGTAACTTTGTTCGGCACTAGTCCTTACCTTAGCGCACTTGCAACAACCCTTTGAGATTGAGGTTGATGCTTCAAAATATGCACTTGATGCAATTCTCACCCAACATAGGCACCCAATTCCTACCACAATGAAACATTCACAAATACGATATGCAATTATCCTACATATGACAAGGAACTTTATGCCATTGTCCAGGCATATAAGAAATGAAACCATTATATTCTGGGAATGGAGACCATCATCTACATGGATCAAAATCCTTTGCAATTCATGCAGACCAAGGGAAAGTTACAAAATGACCACCATTAGAAATGGTCTACCTACTTATAGTAATTTCACCTTAATATTAGGCACAAGAAAGGTAGTTCCAATTAGGTTGCAGATTGCTTAAGCTGCCCTCCAATTGCAACAGTCACAAAGTCCTAGACTCATGTGGCCATGATACTTTTAGTTGGCCCATGTTGTATGGTAGTGATCCTGAGATTTTCACCATCTATCAAGCACTAACTATGGGACAAGTTACATCATTCCATCTATAGAAAGGGCTTCTATGTTACTTGGGACACCTATATGTTCCAATAGTTGAACGATAAAAGATGATTTGGGAGGCACATTGTAGTCAAGTTGCAAGACACTTCAAGGTGGAAAAGATAGTGGTAGTGCTCAAAAGTACTTCTATTGACCGAAGCTTTATCATGTTGTGAGTAGGTATATCGATCATGGACAACATGTGCAATAGCAAAACCAGCCAACAAAAATTAGGGGCTCTACACACCATTACCAATACTGAAATGACCTTGGGAGATAGTATCCATGGATTTCATGTCAAGATTTCCCATGACCATACGTGATTATGACTATGTTTTTTTTGTGGTTGTGAGGTTTTCCAAGATGTCAATGTTGGTGTCGTGTACAAAGAGTATCTAATATGAAGACACTACAAGCATCTACTTTTAGCATGTTTGGGTCCACTTCGGCCTACCACGGACCATTGTGTCAAATAGAATAGCAGATTTATGAGCACTATTTGGTCTACATTATAGTCCATGATGGATACCAAGCTCGCCAAGTCCACCTCTTTTCATCCACAAACAAATGTGCAAATAGAATTGTTTAACCGTATGATGGTGGATCTACACTGATAACATAGCATATAATTGAGCCCTCCATGGTCCCAAGCCATAGCCCTTTTTCAGTTTGTCTTGGGTTTCCACCACTAGCCCCATTGATGTGGCATTACTTATTGTAGTGGAGGATGTATCTTTCCATTTACAAAAGGAATTTGACAAAGCTACCATATTTATTGAGCAAATCCAGCAAATCCAAGAGTAGGTGCATAAAATCCTTCACAAAAGCAACCATAAGTATAAACAATGCCTTGAAACGACATCAAGTTCCTCACTAATTCTAGGTTGATGATAAGATATGGTTGCATTTACTGAAAAGAATGCTTGAAAGGTCCAAACGGGAAATTCAAGCCTCTACGAAATGAGACCCTACACAATCATCAAGAAAATAGGCACTAATGCCTTTGAGCTAAACTTACCACGCTATCTTGGGTTGCATCCTCATGTTGATGTGCAATTGGTAAAGCCATATTTTCCATCTATCTTAGACACTTCACATATTTGTGAATAGTTGCGAAAGGCACATGAGTTAAATCCTAATTGTTCACTCCATTCACTATTGATCCAAGTAATAGATAGAGGTAAAATCCATTTTACCTAGAATCAACTAATTCTCCTCTATTGAATGATCAAGGTTGGACAATTTTTACCAATCGGTTAACTAGAAGTCAGATTTAGCAAAAGTTTCCGCTTTCATCTATGTAGCGGGAAAACATCCCCAAGCCCCCATACCCCGGTAAAAATGTTTCAGTGCACGGAAACATACCGAAATGTGCCTGAAACGTCACGGACGTTTCTGCCACATTTACAAGTTTAAAACTCAAAAACATTTTTAAAAACCCAATTTTTGCATTTATTACTTCTAAACCTAATCTACCCACCCAACCTTCCTAAAGACACTTCCTAAAAGCTATATAATGACATCTTTGGTCCATTCTAAATCACACTCTATTTTTTCTCTTGCTGAATTCAGTTTTTATTAAACTAACATTTAGCATTGTGAAGAGCAAAGAGACATCAAGGAGCAGCTTGAAGGAAGAGTTTAGGAGGTGTTACTAAGAGCTAAGAGCATCGAGAAAGAGTTTAAAAGCAGATTTGGAAGGAGGGATCAACTTCAAGGAGGAAAAATCGGGTTTTTCAATTTTTTTTTAAAAATGTTAATGTGATCAATGATCATGAATGATGTGTGCATAATGCATACATCATTCATGATCATTGATCATGATATCAATATGTAGTTTTAATTTAATAATTTTTAAACTTTACATAAAGAAAATAATAAAATATAACATTTCCTTTGCATTTTTTTAATAAAAACTATATGTTGCTTTTTTAAATTAAAAATATCATCCAAACTTTGTGTATGTTCTCACCTCGCACCTATACGGTGAACTTGGTGATCAAAAGCAAAATATAATGCATAGGTTTTAATTCTTTTTGCTATTTTTTAAAAGTTTATTTTGCTTTTTTTAATTAAAAATCGAACTTTGTGTATGCTCTCACCTCGCGCCTATATGGTGAACTTGGTGATCAAAAGCAAAATAGGATATGTAGGGTGTAGTTTTATTTATTGTTTTCTAAGTTTTTTTTTTATTTTTCATTGTAGGTTTGAACTTTGAGATATAAAATATAAATGACATCCAATTCAGCTTCAAGGGAGGGCATGGGGAAGCAAGCCAAAGGGAGGGCGTGGATCCCACAAAACAAGATCCTAAAGCTCCTCTTTGGAGACATGTGCAAGTGTTGGAGTACCTTGTTGGTGGTGGCACTCGATCTTGGATATGCAATCATTGCAATATGCATTTCAAGTCCTCATATACCCGACTCAAAGCTCATTTAATGGGGCTAACGGGAATGGGGATTAGAAAATGTTTCAAAGTTGAAAAGACACATTTTGGCGTACATGAAAGAGCAAGAGGAGGCTGACTTGCAAGCTGCAAGAGCTAGATCTAAAATCATTCCTTTGCAAAGGAGGGGTTTAGGAAAACCACCCACCCCATCAAACCATCATTTCATTCAAACTCCAACCCAACCACTTGAAGTTGAAACTCCCTTAGAGGAAGAGACCTCCTCACGAAAGAGAACAAAAGGTCCATTAGAACAAGCATTTGCAAATGAGAAAAGGAAATTGCCGACGAGTTGGTTGCTCGATGCATTTATGCATGTGGGCTGCCCTTGATGTGTTGTGCTCACCATAGTGGCAACAAATGTGAGAGGTATTAATGAGGCACACAAGAGTACAAAAGCCCTAGTTATGAGAAGGTTAGAACATCATTGTTGGCAAAAGAAGTGGACCATATACATATTTCTTTGCAGCAAATTAGGGATTGATGGAAGGCCTCAGGGGTTTCTATTATTTCGAGATGGATGAAAGATTCTAAAAATAGACCCCTAATCAACATTGTTACAGTGTGCCCTAAAGGGGCAATGTTCTTAAAGGCCATTGATTGTGAGGACGAAGTGAAAGATGCACAATTTATTGTTAATATTTTGATTGAGGCTATTGAGTTGGTGGGCCCTCAAAACGTTGTTCAAGTCATCATGGACAATGCAAAAAATTGTAGAGCAACAGGGTTGATTGTAGAGGGGAGATATGAGCACATATTTTGGACACCTTGTGCAGTACACTCCTTGAATTTGATGTTGTAGAAGATTGGCAAAATCCCATGGATAGAGGAGATTTATACGAGAGGCAAATGAGATTTAGATGTTTGTCACAAATCATCATATGTCTCAAGCTATCTTTAGGAGGTTCTCAAGGTTGGAGTTGTTGAAGGTAAGGGAACAATTTACTAGTTTCTAATTTTTATTTTCTAACTTTCTATGAAATTATCAATTGAATTTCTTTTAAATTTAATTTTATACTTTATTAACTTGTTTTAATTTATTTTAATAGGTTGTTGAAACAAGATTTGCCTCTCACACACTCGTCTTGAGACGACTTGTGAAGGTAAAACAAGCCTTAAGCAGTATGGTGATTGATGATGTTTGGTCTATGTGGAGGCAAGGAAACACAAACGAGCCATCAAGATAAAATCATTGATACTTGATGATGATTGGTGGGTAAAGGTTGAATACTTGCTCAGTTTCTTGGAAGCTATTTTATCCATGATTAGATATATAGACAAAGACCACGTTTGCATTGGGAAATCTATGATGGCATTGACTCTATGCTTGAAAAAATTAGAGGCATCATACAAAAGAAAGAGCAAGATCTGAAGAAATCTTTTACAATCAAGTTAAAAGCATGATCATGAGAAGATGGAATAAAATGACCACCCCATTGCATCTCCTTGCCTATGCCCTGAATCCCAAATATTATAGCAGTGAAATACTTGGGCTACCTAATAAGCAACCACCATATAATGACCAAGAAGTTGCAAATGGAACTAAGGCAGCATTTCGGAGGCTTTTTCTTGATCTAGTTGTAGCTAATGCGGTTCGCTATGAAATGGGGATCTTTGTCTTTACGTCTAATGGTAGCATGGGTGAAATGGAGGCATTATGTGACAAGTACACCATGACCCCAGTCATGTGGTGGTATGTACATGGCCATGATGCCAAGTACCTATGACTGTTGCCATTAAAATCCTCTCACATGTATAAAATATTAAAATGAAATCAAAAGTTTGTTGTTTATTAATTAAAAATTTAAGTTCTTAGTAAATTAATATTATTACTAATTGGAAATTTCTAACAATTTTTTTGTAACAGGTGGCTAGTAATTCTTCAACAGAGCGGAATTGGAGTACATATACCTTCATCCACTCAACCAAATGGAACAAGTTAGCATCCAAGAAGGCTAAGGATTTAGTATATGTACATTCCAATTTGCACATCCTATCACACAAGACTGAAGGCTATATTAGAGGTCCCAACAAATTTTGGGATACTAATTCTGAGGCTAGTGACTTTGAAGCTTCTACTGTTCTGCTACTCTTGGCCAACTTTCATTGCTTGGTATTGATGATTAAGATTCGGGAAGTTCTACACAAGGGATGGATGGTGGAGTTAGTGGGAGTGGAGCTATCAATGGTATTCATGGAGATGATTATGAGGAAAATCTAGATGATATATTCTAGAATCTAGATTATAATCATGTATATATGAAACATTGAAATTGTAACCATGTTGAATGATGAATCTTTAGAACTTCAATGAATACAAAATATTTTGAGTTTTGAGCGTTTTATCTCTTATGGTCCATGGACTAAAATTTTGAAAATGAGTATTGTGAGTATATATAAATTTAAATTTAATTTTTTTATAATATATTGTATGGAAGTTTCGTAACGTTTGCGTACCCAAGGTTTTTTTGAAAATTGGCATTTCCACATTTCGGACCCATACCCATACCCATTTCCTGGCAACATAGCATTTTATTAAAGACATGGTCGCATTGGGGTCCATTGCTTTTCAAGGAGGACAAATGATCCCAATGATGACTCGGGACCAACACAAGAAACTACAATTTCCTTAGAAATTTCAGCACAACATAAGAGGCAATTTTTGAAGGCCATCGGAGCAGTTTTACGAGCCATGAGAACCTTGAGACCAAACTTTGAATGGGTGTATTTGTTTCTAGAGAAATGGGATTTCCAAAAATATATTATAAGAGAAAATCAAAGAAAACCCAAAAAGTTTTCCCCATCAAAGTGGCCAAGTTATTTTTAGCAGTTCTTCTAGTAGATCTCTTATTCTTAGGATTTTTCCTATTCACATGCCTATGCATGTTGAAAGGATGTTATTAGTTTTGTTTAGCTTTAAATGAAATTCCTATTCGCATACTTATGCATGTTGAGTGATTGTTAAGTTAGCTTTGATTGATTTTAAAGCAGTTCATTATTATTAGTTTTCTTTAGCTATAAGACAAGGGTTTACACTATTGTAATTTAGAGTGGACAGCTGATATCTCTTCCACAAAGATTGCTTTCTTTTTAGAAACTCTCTTATTATCTTGCAATAAAGCTTTGTTTATTACTCTTGCAAATCTATGTCAATTCAGTATAGAAGAGTTTGGCTTTATTATAACACACTAATCCCTAGCAGTAGGTGTGTAGTCCTTCGAATTGAATCATCAACATAGTCTAAAAAGAGAGGTCTTCGTGAGATTCTTCATTGGGTGTTTCCAATAAGCTCAGTTTTCGATCAATCATGGCTAGCTCTGAATGTTTCTATCAATGCTCGGGCTCCTATGATGAGACCAGGAAAGACTGATACCTCTATTATGGTCTTTTAGTGCAGTAAAATAGAATATCACCCCCTACATATTTATTGCAGCTAGAACTATATATAGTGATGTATGAGAAGTCAGCAGTAGCTGATGGCAATGTTATAACAACAGTTAACTCAGCAAATTCAATGTACAAATAGCAACATAATTGATCGATATTGGAAGGAGACTCAACCGATCTGTTCTGTAAATGCCAGGTATTGTATTGGTTTATCTTAGAGTTGGCATTGAATATGAAATATAATATGCACAGAAACTTCCGAACTCAACTCAATACAACGTGCTGGAAAATCAAAAGAACTAAGTAATTCTTACATGAAAAATTAAGGAAATAAAATTTCCAGACAAGGAACGGTTACCAACCAAGGCCAACATCCAAGAGCAGTATGGGCGATTCCACCTGCCCAGACGAGTCTTAAGCAAATTATGCAATTTTCTGTTTGAATGATTTACTATGCCTGACGAACAAGATAATCTACTTCAGTATGTGGCTCACTATAATTTTTGTAGTCATTTATATTGTCCCGTAGTATGGGTACTTTGGACGGGGTATTACATATAAATAGGTTCTTGGGTGTAACAACTAGGTTATTTCCGTATTAAACCTGGGCATACAACCTACCGACCAACATAGAACTACTACTTTGGAAAAAGTGAAAGTAACAAAAAGTTAGTCATTGGATTGACATACATTTCAACCATCATAAATTTTAACCAGCGGCTTGTAGGAAACAATTGAAGAAGAATACAAGTACTCTGCTTCTGTGCCATCTCCAACAGAAACTACTGCAGTCGAATTGTATTGGTATTCTCGTAATTATTGTTTTTTTATATTTCTGGCTTATACTTTTCATTGTAGCTTATATAATTAATAAATCAAAATAGTAATCCTAATCACGTTCTCTTATATGGATTGACTTTTATCCTATTCTATAAAAATAAATGCATTAACTATTTCGTCATGTACCGAATTCAGATTCAGCTATCTAGGAGGTGATCTACAAAATAAATCTTCACAGTTCTTGATATAATTTTCCTTTTTCTCAAATTAATATGGCTTATGGAGATTTCAACATTCCTGTATGGGTCGTGTTTTTTTCATTATTATAGTGCACACACTAATTTATTTTCCTTTTTTAACAGTTACGCTCTCAATAAACACAATCCAATTTCTATCTTTTCGAAGGCTGCCTCTGGTCCTAACATTCTTTGGGGTATGCCTCCTAGACGTGGTCCAAGTAGACATCTTGAGTCAAATGTAAAGAAAAAGGTCTCCAATACAAAATCAACTGATGATAAAAACGGGATGGTTTTGCCTCAAAAAAGGAAAAGATGCTTACAAAAATCTGGAAACCTTTCTGAGACCAATGTCCTTATGAGGAATGATACAAGGCATATTGTTCACCCTCAGATTGGATTTACAAATAGCAGGTCATCTGTTGAGGATTCTAATAACTATATGCATGTAAGGATATCTGGTACTGCAGAAGAAGAGAAAGAAAAGAGTGATTGTACCCAAATTTACTGTAGGAAGAATTCTAAGGGCCAAACAACTAACAAGGATCTTAATGCTTGTACTTCAGAAAGTTCATCATGCACTACAGAAGAGGACATTGCTGATGCCAATAAAAGGGCACTGGGTAACTTGACTTCAACCATAGGCACAGACTTTGAAATTAAAAATGGTGCATTTCTATTTTGAAGGACAACGGATCACTTGGTTCCTTTTCTCAAATACAAGGAGATGTAGAATGTCCAGGAATTGTAGGCGATGGTATCGTGGATAAAAAATGTAAAACATGTAATCATTTGGAAGACAGAGAATGTCTGATATGTGATATGTGTGAAGAATCATTTCATGTTTCTTGTTTGAAACATAAGGTGAAAGCGAAAGACGTTGAGGATTTTTATTGTTCTACTTGCAAGATTAAAAGAAAAATATGTCCTCTCAATTGTCCCAAAAATGCAAGTTTTCTTGCCTTCTTAACAAAATGCTTGATGCAAAAGTAGAACACAACAACCAAGTTCGCATGGGTAGCCAGTACCAGGCATACATACCAGAGCACAAGGGCCAGAACTCAGAGTAAGTTGCAACAGCACAAACTGTGGTTACTTCGCCAACATGACACGTGTTCATACTTTTGTGTGACTGAAAACTGTTTTGTTTGATCCCAGGTCTTTAGAAAGTCCATTGGTTGGTGTCACAGTATCATTAGAGGAGAAAATTCATGAGAAAGAGCAAGCAGATGCAAACTTAAAGAATGTAAAACCTCTTGATCCCATAAAAACTGTAGTGTTATAGTTTTGGTTTTACCTATTTGTATTTTAGTGATTGCTAATATTACATCACTCCAAAGAAATTTTCTGCATGTTTTCTATGATGGAAAAGCTATAACTGTCATAATGGGCATTTCAGAATACATGGGAGAAAGGCTGGAAACCCACAAATTCACTCCCAGAAAGTTCTAACGAAAATTGGCTTCAATGCCAAGCAATCATTTACATGAAAGGGGAGAAGTGCCGAGATGGAAAAACAGCAAAAAGGCACTTTTTTTGTGAAAAGTGGCGCAGGTATTTCTTTAAGAATTTGGACGATTTGCTGTCTTTTGATATCCTCTTTTGCCAACAGTTTTGTTTTGCCATGTAATTTTGTGCAACTTCCATAGTTTGTAGGTTTAACTTTACAATAACTCTTATTGTTTCCTGAGTTTATTAGATGACGTTTGTTTTCATAACCTAGGGTTTTTTTACCCTAGTATTTCTCTATTGTAATTGGTTGTAATTTGAGTCCCATTAACCTACTTATGGTCATTTGCAAACATTAATTTAATTTCCATCTTTTCTTTCTAAAACATGTACTACTCGTGTTATGGAATTTGACGATATTCTAGCTCATGCATTGGTGTTCTACAGAGCACCCCTATCAGAAGTTCAAACCGATAAATGGGATTGTTCATGTGCTGCAGTGTGGGATCCGCATCATGCAGATTGCTTTGTACCGCAGGTAAGGTTGATGTGAATGAGTTATGGATGGAATATTAATTTGTCTTTTCTAAGATAAATTGAATGCTTATGGAAAACTTTGGAGTTATCTTAATGCAAAGAATATGTTTATTTTTGGATGCATTTCTATTCATGTTTAGATCTAGTTCATCGATCCACAAGGAATAATTTTCTGTTTCAACATTGTTCCATAAATCCAATATTTTGTGGCCATTCTTGGAATTCTGATATGCAAAGAGGCTAATTGGATTATAAATTGAACAAAGTTAAAATCCATTGCTGAAGAATTTTTAATACCAAGATTGGAAAAATGTTGTATTTGACCATAGGTTGCATAAAACTGGAAACCAAGTAGAATTGATATTTGTCGAATCTCTGGTTTTTACGTTGTTCAGTTATTGCCCCCAATCAAAACTTTTATGAGCTTATATTACTGTTCATATGGTTTTTACTGAAATAATTTAAATACATTTTGTCGGCATCACCGGATGTGTACCCATGGGATGCAGAGAAACATTTATCAGATGTTCCATGATATCAGCTAAAACTTTGTTGGGTGAGGGTAGTACTAAAATTTATTATGTATTTTCCTATCTCTACCATGTCTTTTCCTTGTGTCCAATATTTCTTTGCTTCCGTCTTGCAATTTCTCATTAAATTTGGAAAATCAAGATATTCATTATCATTTTCCTTTTTACCTTCTTTGGATGTAATTTTTACTCAACTTTAGTATCTTGCAGGTGTACTCACCTTGTGAGTCATTTTGAGGTTCGGTAAACTGGAAAAATTATGTATTATAGACGTAGTGCACTATCAAACATAGGAATCCCTGGCTTGAAGCCATAGTGTGAGGAGATTATATTCCATCAAAATTCATTGGGTACTTGGTCCCAGCCTTGTCTTTATGAGGCCCAGTCAATCATCCTTTCTCGTAATCAGTGCACAAGCAAGCTAAAAGGTTTTGCAGCTTGACCATGGGACTTTCAAAGGATCATTGCCCACATCTTCTCAATTGTATTTTTGAGAGCTATAATCTTTTTAAAGACACAATAACTTCTAAAACCCTTGTGTAGAGGAAATGCATTTTCTCTGCGTTTCAGGTCAAAATATTAGACCCATCATCAGGCGAAGAATTTATTTTGATTTATTGTGTAATCCTATTTTCTACTAAATTCTTTTTTGTTTGAATGTCAACTTCTTTGGAGGTGCTGCCTCTTTCTCTTATGCTATTTTAAGTTGTTCCTCAATGTTGGTACATTGGGTGGTTTCCTTTTCTGTTTCATTACTGCTACTGTCTTGATCTCTTCTCACTCTTAGGGATGGTGTTTGTCTTCATTAAATTCCTTAGAAGTCAAGTTGGAGTCTGAGATTTGTTCCGTTTTAAATTCCAAATCATCCTCTTGTAAGGATTTTTCCATCTCTCCAAAATTTTGGATGTTGATAATGCTCCTCTTGTCTATCTCATCTTTAGCTAGGATGGAGAAATGTTTTTTTATCAAAAATTCTTTTTTGATTGAAAAATGTTACCGAGCAAATTTCCATTGCTATTGCATCTTCCAACCACTAGTGTCTACGAATGCAGACCTGCCACCACCACCAAGGTTATGAGACGAAAAATGATGCCTCGAATACGGCGAAACACTTTGGCCCCTGCTTTGTGAATCGCGTCTACCATGAAATCTAAAGCCATGGCCTTGCGAAGGTGATCTTATGCAAAAAGAATATGGAGGGATTCGACTAACTATTCAAGTAGCAATTTGCCAATGGTCCAATAGAGTCTAGTCAGACCTTCTCGACTTGCACTTGAATTTGTAGCATAATATTAGAGATCACTTGAACTTTATTAGTAACGGAAAAACAACCATCAAGAGATAGATGATTAAATACAGGATTGTTCCTTTCTTTGCATAAATAAAAATAAAATCAGAACAAAATTATGCCAAATTTGGCTGGATTATCTGGTTGTATTGTAGATGGCTAAGGTGGCTACAAATAGGGAAACCTTGGGTGCAAGATGCACCATAGGAAATGCACTTGTTTGGGCCCAATAATTGCTTTCCACATGCAAACTTTCATCCCTGAGTCTCTACAAAAGAATTGACTTTCCACTTGAATTTGCTACACAGAGAGCAACTTGTAGCCAAGCCAGAGTTGGTAGCAAGAAAGGGATCTCAACAAGCTACTTCCAATCAGTCCACCATTTGGCGAGTGTTTGAACTCCACTTTTACGGAGGTGTTCATCATTGAGGAAATATTGCTATTATGAAGTTGGCACTTGTCACATAGGATAGGCCAAGTGAACCAATCGCAAAACTACTTGCAAAATACGTCTAACTTGTATTCCTTTCTTGAAAAATCTGCGACTCTTGACTGAGGGGACTAGGAAAAGGGAACACCGTGGTAGGAAAGAAATGGAGACCACCAAAGGGATGAGAACTCGAGAGAGAGCCTTGGTTTATACCCATCTCCATCCCAAATTAAGTGAGGCTTAATTAACTCCCATGCTTTCCAAATACTTTGAGCCACAACGGAACAAATAATTTTGATAGGGACTTGAGCGAGAAAAAGAGATTAAATTCCTAGACCCTTCCATGTCTTCCTGCCATAAGGGCTGCCTTGAGAAATGCAACGATGAAGAAAAACCTTCCAAGTGTCTTTTCTTTCAAGGGAATGAATAATCCACTTGCCATAGAGGGAAATACATTGGAGATTTACGTCAAGAATGCCTAGGCCTCCTGTTTCTTTAGATCTGCAGCAAAAATACCATAAAATTCTGTGAAACCCCTTAGAACCTTTATAGTTGACCTATACAAAGTCTCTTGAGACATTCCGATTTAGCATATGCCACCTTGGATGGTGCCCAACAAGAATAATAGTAGACATGGGTTGCTGCAAGAATCACCTACCAGGGAAAGAGGTTTAGTAACCCAAAAAGCAATTTTCTTCTCCACCCTTTGGACAACGTAGTTCCATAAATCTAAGGAGACACTTGGAAGGAATAAGGGAAGCCCAGGAATATGAATTTTTCTCCATCACGTATGGAATACCACTTGTACTTATGCAACCAAAACGGTAAGGGTGCCAAATGGCCTGTATTATTATATATCCTTCCATCTAATAGATGATCCAGAGACTAGGAAGAAAATGTCTATACTTTCCATGGCATTGGAAACAAAATCCTCTTCTTCAACAAGAGTGAGGAAGGAATCATCAACAATGTCTACTGACCATCCGGTTTTGAGACGAAGAAAAGGAAATACTTTTGACTAACCCTATAGATGTGTAGTTAGCTAAGAGATACATAAACCCTTCAGCTACTAGAACATAGAAGGGGAGGGCTAAGGAAATCCTTGGTTAATGGATATGAACAAACCAAATTGTTCAGATTATACTTCATTAATGGTGATACATGTGCCAACATCATGAAAAAACGTTCTAATAGGTTGCACAAATCTCACTCCAAACCCAAACGCCTTCGACATGACTAGGTTAAAAGGCCATATAATTCTATTGTATGCTTTCTCAAAATCAATTGTGATAAATAAGTATTTCTGCTATGAGGAGTGAGCCCATTCCATCCCTTCCCAAACTACAATAATATTATATAGAATGTATCTATTGTGAATGAAAGCAGTTTTATCTAAGCAGATGATAAGAGGTAACAAGTACCTAATCCTAAGAGAGAATTAACAATAATAGTGGAAGATGCACTCAAAATAGGAATAAAATGCTAGTTGGTATTGATTTTGGGGTCCCCAATCTTAGGGATGAACTTAATATTATCTTGATTAATGATTTTTCCAAGGGAATTGGTTTGAACATCTTCAAGGTAGACTTTGTGCAAGTATGGTCCGACGACATCCCACAAAAATTGGTAGAACTCATAAGGAAACCATTGAAGCCAAGGGCTTTGTCAATAGCCATTTTACTTGTTGCTTCTCGAAGATATTTAATCTACAATACACAATCGAGGCCACTCTTGGCCCTCGTCAAAGAGTTTGCAATGAATCATTCATAGACATTTTGAGAGGGTCTCTTCACGAGCTAGGGCAGATGGCTGAGCGGAAAAAAATCCATGATAACCAGATTATCAAGAAGTTTTGTCAATTTTTGATTGGCATCATAAATTTCCTTCACTTTTTCCATAGCCTACCTCGAATGAAGAAGGGAGAAAAATTCCTTGAAATATCGATGTCCAATTCTTGACTAGTGCATACAAACACAAATTTGGGTGTCAAAAGCTCAATAGGTTTCTTCAACCTTGAGCTTATGCCTCCACTTAGCAATCTCCTTTCGCAAATCCTCATTGAGAAGAGACATATCTTGTTCATGTGATGATCGAAGGTGCTCACAATATGACATCTTATGGATTTTACAAGGAAATTCAGCCGCATTTTTCTGTATATATAGAGGAATGTTGCAGTTCGAGAAATGGAATCCTCCCACCAATTAGATTCAGGGAATAATTGTATGATTCATTTATTCAACTATGAAGCAATACATTTATCAGTTTGTCATCTCCCACAATGGAGTCAAACCTTATCATTTTAAACTCACATGATCCTTACAAATTCTCACCTAACACCTATTCTAGTGGCATGAGTTGTTATCACAACTCACACTCGCACGCATACTCAATCAATGCAATAACATACTAAATACAACACTATGTGATGTACTAACCAACAAGCTATTTCCAACATTCCCCCTTAGTATAAACAAAGGGAAGGAAAGCATTACACACAAATTGGAACAAACATACATAGATGAATGGGATATCATTAACCAATCCAACCACCAAATACCAACACATATTATGACAGATGGGAGCACATCAACCAATTCAATAGGGGTAGTCGGAATGGCCTCACTACAATTCTGATAAAAACACATGCTCCCCAAAACTCTACCAAGTTTGTGATGGGCCTCCACTTTTCTTCTCAAAATTGCTCCTCTCCTGTTTGGTTGGTTGGGGCTCACAAAGCAAGTAGAAATCAAGAGATATGAGGACTAGGTCCTCACTTTCTTCATTAAGTGTTGGGCTTCTCACTGAACTCATGTTTGTAGCCACTGTATGGATCATTGCCAGCTAATCACGAACAACATAAATGGTTACCACTACCACTAGACACCATTCTTGGCTTTGGTTGTTTTAGTGCGGGTATTTCGGATTGTTTGTAGCTAGAGTACGTAACCACTGCCACTAATAACTAACAACGCTTCAACTCATTTGTCATTTGGGTATGGTTTGCCACCAATACAATAAGAAGCCTCTGAGTTAGCAGTGAACTCAAGTTAGGTCCTTCCTCTGTTTCCTGTGATCTGTTGTAGACTTAAGTTAGGTCATTTGCATGTCACATTTATTAGCAAAAATCTCACCCCCAACAAAACTTACATATTCCCTAGAACATTAGGTTTGCTTGATAATGTCCTTTTCAGAGGGCATAAAATTTTACATTGATGACACAAAAATACTAATCAACCAGTTATATAACCATTGACTAATGACACTATAAACCCTAGGCTAAAAATTATGGTATCAACCACCTATTTGTGAACATACCCACTATAGACTATTTACCATTTAGACTATTAGACCTAACAAATTTAATTTGAATCAAAAAATTAAACTCAACTATACCAAAATTATAGTGAAACACACTATAACTATATTTAGATTTTTGAAATTGACAATCTACTTAATGATTTAATCAAAACAACTAAAAAGCTACAAAATATATATATACTATAATAAACATCATTAACAAATAACAAAGAAATGTGTAAAGACTTCGACACTGGGCAGATCTTCTTGGACGGAGCACAGAATAATTGAATCTTGAATGACGAGTAGATGCATGGAGTCAGAAAAGCACATCAAACTACACATGATGATTGCACAAGGATGATCAGAACGAAATCATCAGAATTGACATGCACAGCAAGTGATGGACAATGCATAGTGAAACAATTGCATGCAAATACACCCACAAAATCTGAATGATGTGTGAGTTTGTGAGAACACTGGGCAGAATTTTCAGCTATGAGACTTCAATGGATGCTCACGAGAACTGACGACTGTCCAGAAATAGAGATGTAGTTGATTCTACGGTGCTGTTATGATAGTAAGGACTTTTGGGTCTGCGGTACAAGTGATACACGAGGATGTATGTGCAAGGTCACAGCTAGATGACACAAATATTGAAATAGAGACCGACAGAGCCACGTGCTTCCAGAGCAGATCCCACTAGCTATGCTCAAGGTAAAGTCAACCATGGATGAATGATTATTAACACCTATCTGCAGGTCTGCACGAAGTTTGACACAACCACGCAAGGTTCAGGCAGAATACAGAGACATGTGGGCTTGGAAAGCTCAGAAAAATGCACAAGGGAGAGATGCCGCATGCAATACAGCCAACATGGATATGGGAGAGAATGCAATGAGGATGGGATTGATTGTAGAAATGAGACATAGAGACCTCAGCACACAGTGAAGATCAGCCAAATAAGATTTCAAGATCAGGCAGCATACGGAGCAGACTTCCACACGACTTTCAAATAGCTTTAAAGTTAAACTATTGTAAAATACCTTAACCTTAATGTTAGATGAACTTCCTTAACCTATCTAACACAAGCTTACAGAGCCAAGATTGTAGACATCATACGGGGCAATGAATAATACTAGTTGCCCCTCGTCTGCTCTCAAAAAACCATTAAAGTTCCCAAATGGGATTTAAGGAATATTTGTACAATTTGTTTATTCAACTATGAAGAAATACATTTATAGGTTTGTGACCTCCTACAAAGGAGTCAAATCTCATCATTCCAAACTTTGTCACTCCATACAAACTCAATTTGGGAAATATTTGTACAATTTGTTTATTCAACTATGAAGAAATACATTTATATGTTTGTGATCTCCTACAAAGGAGTCAAATCTCATCATTCCAAACTTTGTCACTCCATACAAACTCTCACCTAACACCTATTCTAGTGGCGTGAGTTGTTATCACAACTCCCGCTCACACACACACTTAAATAATTTTCATAACATATAAAATACAACAATATGCGATGTACTAGCCAACAAGCAATATCCAACACTTCCAAGCTATCCAACCAATCTCCCCACCGGCACCGAGGAGCAAGGTTCCAAATTCAAAAATTTGAATGATATGGGCACGATTCCGCTCATGTTGGAGGTTTGTAGTATTGAGGTAAAACTGGAATTTGACTTTCTTTACTTGGGGTGGTGGCCATCTAATACCATTTGATAGGGAGATGATCTAAAAGAACAGCTCCCTGAACTACACTTACAAGTAATCAAAATTATTCGCATAGACAAAAAGTTTATGCTCTACAAATAATCTTCTATCTTGTCGTTTCACCAGCCTATTGTCACCTCTTTGAAAATTGGACCACATAAACCATGGGGCGTGGAGAAGAGCTATTGGTGGAGGTTGAGGTTAGACACCCCTTGTTTATTGTGCATGTAAATCAGACCTCTCATTCATTGGTGCACCACCACATTGGGAAGAGCCCTCTTTATCTCCCCTAGCTTGAAACATATTAAAATCGTCACACAAAATCCAATTGGAATCTTGAAGCACGTCTGCAATCCACCACCAAAATGCCTGCTATTCAACATCATTAGAGGCATAAAAGTTGAAAATACCAAAAAAACGCCATCAAAATTAAAAAGGGTCCACATTATTTGACGAGTGGTGTCATAACCCCAATTGATGACATGTAGAGATAAAATAAGTGTAGTAAGTGTCACCACTCCCCCACATCTATTCTTATGATTGGATATCTAGAAAAGTGGTCCAGGCCAAATAAATCTGGTGGCAAAATGAAGTAAAAATCCAAAGATTTTAACTTGCCACAAAAAAACTTTCATATCATCAAAAACTAACAGTGCCCATTCTGATAAACTTTCGGGACTTGTCAATAAAGTCTGCACACGTCCAAGACTAAAATATCATCGGGAAACATCAAGGTTCATGTTGGACTCCCCATCCACCTCATTTAAAGCAAAAAAAAGGTATTAGACAAGTAGGCTTGGTGATTTCCATGCATTGATTCGTTGAGCTAGAAAGTACATTGTTTTTCTTGAACATACTCACCATCCTGAGGAGGTGGTGATGGGCTCCGTGAGCATCACACATTGTTAATAATGAGCACAGGTGAATGGAAGAACTACATATATTTTAACTCAAAGAAGCTTGCACAATATAATAATTTCTCCATTACTAACATTGTTTCACAAGCTTAAATAAGCTTCTACGGGAAGTTACACGGTAACCAATGATCTAGTGGGTTCAACCACCCAACTACCCATATACTAACTTACCTCTCTAATAAAATCGCTTAGCTAGTAACATTAAATATAAGTCTAAGGGGGTGTCATATGAGAAGCATGCCTCATACAAACTAACACCAACATACTAAATAACACACACAACATACTTTGAATCAAATGACCCAACAAAGCCCCTTGATCCAAAGGGTGTTTTAAATGATTGGAGCATATGACAGTGAAGTCATCCAATAGTGTTTGCAACACTTGCAAACTAACACATTGTATATCGTGGTACTAATCAACTGATGCCACTTCCTTTGCTCAAAACCCCACTATCCTAGGAGTTGTGTCATTAATGATGAACATCTTGTTGGGTATGCTCATCCGTTCTAGCCATTTTGTACCGTATTGTAGTATAAACACAATCAAGGTTTTCTCAACTACATCGATCCACACAAGGCTTCACACAAAAGCTTGCCAAGTGACTATCTCATACTATGTATGGCACATCTCCCTAATGCCCAACAACATTGATGAACCTTTGCTCAACGCTACTATTACTAAAGACTCCTCTACCAACTTGTTCAATAACCGATGACCAATCAAAGGCCAATGCAGCATGTTTCCCCTATCAAGCGAGAGGTGAGAAGTCCTTGCAGCGAAAAACATCATCAAAACAACCCTGTCTGCTCCTCATCAATGATATCAAAAAATTGAAAACCAAAATTTGATAGAAAACAACACATATCTATCCAAAACTGCCACTATAACATAACCCATTCTTGGACCTAGCAACTCGCTCAAGATGGGTGTGTCGTTGGCTCTATCAACCTGTCACATCCGAAAAGGACCTGTAAACCTCGAAGTACAACTGCATCATCTTTGACAGCATGAGCGGTAAGAAATAGCATTACATCCATGGTTTTGAAGCACATCAACCTCCGAGCAAAATTAGGGTGTCGGTTTCACGAAAATGCACTCGCTATACATTAAACTTCTTTTATTTCTCCAAAATATGTGAAAAATGCATCTGCAAGTGTCAGAATTAAAAATTGTCCACAAAAATTCTCATAATTTTCATTCCATGAAAAACGAGTGGTCATATGTCAGATTTGACCATCATATGCAAAACTTATGCCAAATACAATTTTTCACCACTTTGAGGCTAGATATACCCCTCACCAATGCAATTTTAGCAAATTTACCTGTTTTACAGGGATTAAAATATACGAGATCAACATGTAATCCTTACTATTTATACTTGTTGGAAAGTTGTCTTAATCTAGTTTTCAAAAAGATGAATTTTGCAGCAATATATGACCAGATGAATAAGCTACGACCTATGAGAGTGCTTACTGATTTTCTTGGTTTAGACAATTAATTCAATTTTTCCTTTTTCAAAAAAATATTTTTGGCACTTCTAGGGTTTGAACTCTTGACCAATGGGCAGGTAATGGATGTTTTTAGCAAAATGATGATAGCCAACTCAACTATGCATTTGACCCATACGCTGTCTTTGGTAGCCTTGTGGACGTTAAAATATCTTCTTCTTCTATAACCTTTTTTTTCACTGTGCGACTCAAAATAAAAATTTTAAAAATAATATCTAGCAGCTGTAATTTTCATCAAAGCTATTTACCAGGTAGAAAATAATGTTTGCAGCAATCTTTGGGATCCACACCTCTTCCAAACAGCAAAAAAAAACAAAAAAATATCTCTTTTAATTTACAGCACCTAAGACGATTCCAACACCTTGGCTTCTGTTCTAGTGCTTTTTATGCAGATCCTTTTGCCTCTACCACACCTTTTTCAGTAAAGAACAGGTCAAAAATCAACTTTGGTTAGATATATTCAAAGCATTAACAAGTTCCACTGCCATGTAGGCAGTTTTAACAACAATTCTCACTATTTCAATGCCATTACTCAACATTTTAACGCCATTGGTGTATTTATCCTGGTCCAACATGGATGAATTGCACTCCAGGCAAGGTTTTAATCCTTTTCGAAAAGTTTCCAATAGTATTCAATACTTTTCAAGCCCATTTAAAATGCCATTTCAATTATTTTCCAATGCCAAAGCCTGTCGTTTCCAGCATTATTTCAACAAAGACATCTATTTAAACACTTCTTGCTTGATAATTGTTTCTTATCAGATCTGAAGCAATTTTTGCTACCCACCCTCAAGAAAAGACAAAGTGTGATCAAATCTCTTTCTCACATAAATTAAAAATCTGTTTAATATTTTACTCTCAAGCAAAATTTTATAAAAACCTTCAAAAATTTCTTCAAAAAAAACCTTCACCATAATCTTTGGGGAATCTCTTCCAAACATCTTCACGGCTCTTCCATCTTTTCGTTCTCCTCGTGAATCAATGGCCACCATTGGCTCTAATACCACTGTTAGATAATGAGTACAGGTAAATGGAAGAACTATATATATTTTACTAACTCAAAGAAGCTTGCACAAGATAATAATTTCTTCATTATCCATTGCTTCTCAAGCTTAAATAAGTTTCAATGGGAATTTACACAAGACCCAATGGTCCAATGGATTCAACCACCCAACTACCCGTATACTAGCTTATCTCTCTAATATAATCACTTAACTATTATGTTCCACGGGGACACGTCCCCTACGTTTTTTAGCTCGTCCCCGTACTGTGGACGTTTGGAACTCGGGAGGGTAGGAAACGTCCCCTTCTATCCCCAAACTCTGCAAATTTTAGGAAACGTCCCGGGGACGTCAAAAAAAAAAATAAGGGACAGCAAGGGACGACAGGGGACGGTTGGACGTCCCTGAACATTTAGGGATCTGTCCCAGACGTTTAGGAGACTTCTAGAAGTCCCCTAAACGTTCGGGGACGTCCGACCATCCCTCGCGCATACTGACCTTAAAAAAATGTTTTTTTAAAAACACACTCCTAATTAAAATTAGAGCAATGTGGGGACCCACAAGGACCCCCACTTGCATTTCTAAGTTCCCTTGAGACTTCAGAGAAGTTAGTAGCCATGCATAGTGCCTTGAGACTTCAGGATCGACAGACTCCTGAGTATTGTCAAACTCCAGCCGCATGTTGGGATGTTGATCCCAAAGATGCTTCACAGATTGATGAGGAGGCAGGTGGGATTGGTTGGGGTTCCATTGGATGAGGCAGCCCCTCATAGTTCCAGTGACTCAGACTCAGAGTCTGATTTTGATGCCACTTTAGCAGAGTTTGATTAGGGGCAGCTATATATTTTCATTTTGATTTTCTATGTTTCAGACATTTTGTTGCCCTTGGGCATTTCATTGTAATTGAAACTTGAATCTTATGTGCAATCTCAATTCAGCTCCAGTTTTATGTATTAAAGTTTTTAAGTTTTATGATGTGTGTGATGAATGCTTTATTAAGTTTATCAATGTGTTATACTTATCATTATATGATTATTCATATGAATATTTCAAATTTCAAATTTCCTATATTTTTAAGGTTAAATCTTATGTGAAATCTCAATTCAACTCTAATTTTATTTATTAAGGTTCTATATTGTGTGTGATGAATGCTTTAGCAATGTTATCATATGAATATTAGAAATTTCCTATATTTTTAAAATTTTCCCTTATTTTTTAATAGCCGTCCCCTTAAAAAGGCCTAAAAAAAAATCCGTCCCGGAAACACGTCCCCCATCCCCTGCCGTCCCCGTCCCGGAAACTTGGTGGATCATAACTTAACTACTAACATTGAATAGAACTCTAAGGGGTGTCTCATATGAGAATCATGCCCTTACAAAGTAACACTAACATACTAAATAGTATACTTTGGATTGAATGACCCAACAATCACATAGCTGCTCTCCAATCACAGACAACTAGACTATCGGCCAAGCCTGGTTCTTCTGCCTCTACAGGAGGCTGTGACAGTTGGGAGGACGTAACTTGGCTTGAAGGACCTGAAAAATTGCTGCCACTTTTGAGGTGCAAGAAATGAGCAGTGCCACATAAGCAGCGGTAGGAACCAGTTGTTTGCTGGCCACACTAGAACCACTTGTGGGTTTGTACATAGTAGCCGGTGCTTTTCTTGCTCTGCGAGCTTGCTGGTTAGCCTTTTTAGTGGTGGTTGTAATCCACCCCTCTGCACTTCTTTATGAGGTTTAGTTTATTTTCTCTTGCTGATTTGATGCTTTCTTTTTCATCCCCTTTCTTATTTTGTATGTCAATTATCAAGTGGAAGTATTTCTGGAAATCACTTGCAAAGTTCATGGAATCATGGTATTATTTGCAATGAAATGACTTGTCCTTATTTCAGCTTTAAGGTCAACTCATATACCCCCATCTTGATTGTGATGGCTTCACATAGACCTTTTTCCAAGTCAAACTATGAGCACAAGTTTATACAAAAGATCTTACAATCATTTCTATCCATACAACCATCCTTCCTATTGTATTTCCTATCTCAGCTATGACTTATCTAATTCTATAAATAACGCAAGAAGTTGTAAATGAACCTATAGTGGTTCTGAAGCACAATATTGAATCTAAGGATTGGAACTAAGAGAACATTTATTGATGTAGAGATTGCTAGTTCACATGAACCAAAGTCCACTCTTTCAGTATTTGATTCTTGTTTTCTTTGGGCCATGAAGGATCTTCCTCCGCAATTCTAGAAGGTTAAGTGCCATTTCTTGCAAAAACTCATTGGGGAGGACACTTATCAGTGTTTGACTAGTCAGATTTGATCTTTCTGGGGTGCCTAAATTCTCCTTGGTTGGTGTGCCTCCTGAGTCCTAACCAATATGGGAAGAAAGAAAGGAAAGAATGGAAAGATGAAAAAACAGAAAGAAATTTATTGTTTTCCACTAGTGACCAAAATCGGTCAATGGGACTCAAAAATACACCAAGTTACAACAGCAAAGACTATGGGTATAGAAAACCCTAAGACTAAAATTAATCAAAACACAAAACAATCAAATAACTTAGAAAGGGATACATCAATCAAGATTCTTAAGGGTTGATGGAGGCCTATTTTGAAGGCAATGGCTTGGAGATCCATGCAGTTTAATATTAGAATAAACTCTCTGGTAATGCATCACTGTGAAAGGGATGATGCATGATCTGATAATTCTCATATGAGAATACGTATGATTGAGAGGGCCCAGTTGGACAACCCTTGGCGGGATCAAGAAGCTTCCCTACCACCTCTCCTAACAGTTAAGGATAACTGATTCCCAAAGATGGAGAGGAAACCCTTGCAACAATTCCATTCCAGCCCTACTGACTGCTTGAGATTGTCATTTGACCTTCAGTGCTGAGGGGATCTGTGTATATGTCATACAAATGTAAATAAAATTTACCATGTTTGAGTATTTTGGTTATCCTTTTGCTTTCAGCTAGCATATTTCTGGTTTTTCGCTCAACTTATAAAATATTTGATTAAGTTCGGCTTTCTTTTTTCATCAATAGATAAAGAGTCCAAAACTAAGAAATTTCATTTTTTCTAACATTGTCTTTTGTATTTACCTTTTATGTCTTACCAATTATGAAGAGCTGACAGTTTTCTGAGATACATTACTGTAGTAGTTTGTCACAACATAATAAGGGGAATTTGATAAAAAAAAAATCCATTTATGCAGGAACTAGAAACAGAAGAGATAGAAAGACGCATGAAAGAACAGGTGGGCATACATTCTATGGTTTAATCAACTTGTAATTTTTTATAAACCTATTTAATCGAAGAAAATTGTACATCATTAACCTAAAAGGAAGTAGAAGGAAATAAAACCATGTTGAAATTCTCTTCTTTCATTGTCTGCAGTCAAACAGACATATACTGGCTTGCACAACACAGCCATGACAAATAATGGGTATGATGGCCTAAGGAACAGCCCATGACAAATAGTTTGTTTTGGTAGATACTTTTCTAAGTACATTTTTATTTGTTTATTTTACTGCCGTTAGAGACTGTCTTTGTGAGAATTATTCTGGATTACAGTTCTGTTTTATATTATCTCGCAATTCTGTTTCACACCTGTCTATTATACTGTATGGACATTGTGCTATCCATCTAATCATTGTTTTTTGTTTCATTAATATCCTAGGATGAGCAACAATTTTGCATGGTTACGAGTACTTACGACTTACTACAAGGAAAAGAGAACCATTTCAATGGTTGAGTTTTAGCATATAAATCCTTCAGGGAACTGTAATGTGATCTGCTTGAACATTGTTCAAGGTATTTACCAGTTTAAGGCTTTGTCTTTTACTTGAATGCTGCAAATATTACAGTGACACAACCCTTGACCCAGGAACGACTTGGCTGGATGAAGAGTAAGAGTTTATTCGCCATACAGCAAAAACTTGTCAAAATTTGGCAATAACTTGACAAAGAGTTGAGAAAAATTCAAAATTCCAAGCTTGGACTAATTATGAGATTTCATAATTAATTTAACTGTCGTTTGCATGAGATGTCCCAGATTTAGCAATTAACTGGCAAAATGTTGAATTTGTTCATCTTCCCAGAGAGGAGAGTGAAACTTGGCATACCTCGGCTACTTCGAGAGAAAATTGTAACTATGGCATATGCAAACTAACAAATGTGTTTCATGTGGATGCTTTGGATGGGGGTACTGATTTATTTACCTTTGAAGCCATTGCTTCAAATAATCTGTCTGTTTTGTTAAAACCCTAGATTACTTTAAACTTTGTATGACATCAACGTTGGATGCCTTTTACTGAGAATTCTCAAAAATTATCTTGTAGCTCACGTACATGTGAACTGTAAGAATTATGTAAATACATAATTGATAAAAAGGGTAATTTGTTGGCAAAGACATTTGTTTGTCTATAGATCCATGGCATCATTATTCTTTTGGCTTGGAATCACAAGTGAGATGGTTCTATTGTCTGTGTTAAATTTGACGCTATGTAGAGATCAGTAGCTTATGTTTAGTTGCTTGCCACTTTGGAAAGTGTTTTTGAACTCATCATGTATTTTCAAGTTCCAATCAGGGATATTTTAATTAGTAGTTCCCTGTGAGATTTAGAAAATCTCTGAGATGAAAACAAGTTAAACTTTTGCAGAATGATAGGTGCGGTGCACAAGTTGTATTCAAAAGGACGTGCAGCTTATGTATGATTACCTGAATGATGGTATAATTCCTCACATGCGATGATTTTAAGCTCTATGCAATCATGATACATCTTACATTGAAGATTATTGCAATCCAAGTACTCAGGCAATCTCTTCCTAATGAAGCTTGGTAAGTGACCTTAATAAAAATGCTTAGATTCTTATTATGTTGCAAGTAGGGAACACCACCCATGGAAAAACAATCTAATGGGTAGAATCATCATAGTTAAAAAAGAAGCCCGCAGCAAAATTTTGGGTTGATGAGTATAGACATGTGGTAAAATATCTATATATTGTTTTATCTGAAACATTTTTAGCCTCATATAATTTGAGTCAACTATAATTACCTTGTTTTTTTATCAGTTATTCATCACGCACTTTACAATACCACATGAAAATAAAAAGTGCACTTCAGTATCATTCTATGCATTATGTATATACAATGGTTGGCTATTGCACATACATTATGTATATTTTTGGCTCCTTTGGCCTTATTAGTCCCTGTGATTCAGATCTTAACTCATAGCTTTCCAGTCATAAATCTCTTCCTCCTCATACCGTCATCATCCCTTGGCACTCCATCTAATGTCATTGACCACCAATACCTGAAAAATTTGTAATTGAAAAACTTGTAAGCCTGTGGAAGTCAACAAGTTTGCATCTATAAAGTTACGAATGTTGGCAGAATCAATGAGGGTCACCACAAGTCTAGTTTTCATTTTTCTGTTTTCCCTCAAAATGTGGTATTGAGTAATTTACAACATGGAAGAACAAGAGGGTATTTCTTGTTGATTTTGGTCACCTTCATCCACAATTTTCTCCTTATGGGTGCTAAGTCCTTGTGATCACTCCTAGTTTCTTTAGGTTCCTTTACAATTTCAATCACATGAATCTTTTTGGAAACTTTGTATTTGTGTCCTTTGAATCACTTCTCTTGCAAGTTTAATAAATCCCTTTTGAACAAAAATATCAAGGGCTGTAGGTATTTTATCCCTCGGGCCACCTTCCTTTGCAAGTGTAGAAAATCCCTTTTGAAAACAAATCATTGAGGGCATTAGAGTGAGTCTTGGACTCTAGCTTTTGATGGCACAGTATTTGAAACTAAAGAGAATTTGGGGTTTACTTCACCTTTAGAGTAAACATATGCTGCTATAGGGAATTTGGAAGTTGAACGGATTCCAAATTAGCTTCTTACAACTATGGTGGCTTCTACTTTCTAAATGGATCCTCCAAGGGACAAGGCTTCAAAGCCTTCACATGCCACTCGGTGGATTTTTTCAATCCAGTGATATACATAAAAAACATTTTCCCAAGGAAATCCTTTCAACCATTAAATTTTCTTGAATAAACTCTTTAGATTAATAATATGCTATCGTGCCTTGTTCATTCTTATAAGCCTTAAATTATGAAAGAATGCAATAACAAACCCTCTCCAAGGGCCACTGCCGTGATTTGTCTCCACCTCAAACCCAACCATTTTCCACCAATTATGAAAATCTTTCATCGTTTTTAGTCTAAAAAAACAATCCGACTTCCCAATCCAGGTTGTAGGTTTAATATTATCATACAACCATTCAAACTTGGAAATGGAGTTATTTTCCATCAACCTTTTATTTATGTGATTCCCTTCTTACCATCTCGCCCAGATCTATGATTTTTCCTCTTATTTCTTGCATAATGTTTCCCTCATTCATGGTGTTTTCTGGCATCTCTTAAATTTGGATTAGATGTGCATGGCAGTCTTCTAATTCAACCCCGTTTTGATTTCTGTGTTCTCTATTAATTGATAGAACAATATGCTTAGGGTCCTATTCATGATCGTTATACCTTCATTTATTTGGTTCATGGCCCTCTTAATCTATCCAATGGGACATTGATAGCTTCGCCATAGGTAATGCTATATCTGATTTCCAAGTTTTCACTTCACGCACACAAGAAGATAAAACCATTGCGGATGTCCCTTTACGAGGCCATGATAGTGCTTATGTACCATTGTTATGAGCCAAAATTTGAAATCTGATAATAATATTAAAAACTACAATGCAAATTGAAAAATCTAAAAACTGAAATTTGTTTTTCCTTTTGTTGAAGACTGAAAAATAAAACATTTAGGGAACCTACACTATTTTAACCAAATCTACGTATTTAGGAAAATTCAAAAACTAGGACCGGGCTTTATATTTATTAAAATAATTATCAAATAATACACAAATGAAAAACAAATATAGTCAGATGTATAATTTTTGGATTTTTGACCCATGTATATTTAAAGTCGTCTCTACGATGATAGAATCACGCGAGTAGTAATTTCTATAATGACCTCTCTCTCATGAATTGGTAATGAGCACAAGGAAAGGGAAGCCACAAAACAAACAAGCACCTTTAATCATTTGTTAGTATGGGGAGGAGCGGCGATTATTTGAAAATCCAGTACATTGGGCTCTTCACCCTCTAGGCTCTTTCCCAATTGGCAAGACTTTTAGTGCATACGTGTAATGCCTTATAATCCGCATTTGTCCCAAATTTAGTATCAATGTGGGACCAACCCAATCAACCTAATAGCTTTTATTTAACCTTGGAAACTCCAATTACTTAACACAAACAAAAGAAACTTTCATGAGAAGGCATAGGTGCTAACTCAAGTCCAATACAAGAGCAAATGTGTGTACATGTAAAGCCTTGTAAGTCGCCTTTGCTTCACAGTTATTATCAATGTGGGACCAATCAAATCAACCAAATACAACTTACTTAAGCTGTGAATGCTCCAATTACCAAGCTTAAACAAAAGGAACTTTCTTCAGAAGGCATAGGTACTAAGTAAAGCCCATTCCAAGAGCAATATATTTGCTTCATTTGGCCACAAGTAATCACGTAGGCTCCTGCTTAATATTTTCTCAGCCCAAAGTGCACCTTCACTTGAGGCCAAAATGCATTTCATTACTGAATAATGACTGAAAGGTCTCAGTATAGCTGACTTCACATCCCTTTTGCCACATGTAAAGTCAATTTAAGATTGACTTTATTCCTTCATAACTGATTTATTTTCAAAACTCATTTATTCCTTCATAACTGATTTATTTTCAAAACTCATTTATTCCTTCATAACTGATTTACTTTTGCAAAACTTATTTATTCCTGCATAGCCATATAGAAATGTTGATGCTTAACACAAGGTTGCATCCTTTAATATTCATAAAAACAGAATCCCAAGCATTGTGGGGTCACTTATAAGTTATAATTCCAATGAAGATAATAAATCATGGATTTTCAAGTAGCCCAAATCTCTTAAGCAGCACTTTGATCCTAAGAGAATTATTGCCTTTGATTATCCAGTTATCACATATTTAACCTTGAATTCCTTAGATATGTCAGATAGCCTGAGTTCTATGGCTCAGTAAGCTCTACCATGGAGCACCCCATCCAATACTAGGATTTTATACACAATCCCAATTTTATTTTGGCTTTATTTTTTTCCATATTTAGGCATTATCTATTGTTAGTTGTCTGCAATAGATAGCTGAATATAAAAAGGAATGCTTAAGAATGGCATGATTTCACTTGGAAGCTGGCTTTATAAATTTCCACTTTTTGTGCAACCAACACACAAACTGATCATGGCTAATAAGAAAGACTTTTTTTTCTCTCACTTACCATTACCCCCAAAAAAATAATTCAAAGGTAGTGTAAGGATAGCATAGTGCCTTCAACAAACTATTCAGTCAGTTCAAGAGCTAATGCTAAATCATCAACAAAATGTATTTAACTAATTGACTACTTCTTGCTTATAAAATTTTCCAAATTGCCCTTACCAGGTTACTCTCTAGCCGCCTCAAGCATTTAAATATTCAAGAACATCTGCTGCAATCACATAAAATGTAGATACTAACCATATTCAACGGCCCCCTTCAACTAAATATGTTCATTTTGAATTCATTCCTTGTACCTTATTGAAATCTATGAGTCACCATTGCCTTGTTATGGACCGAAACCCAACCAATCCAGCATAATTACAATTAAATCATATGCAATCCTTTTATAAGCCTTATTAAAGACTATTTCCCAAAAGAAATCTCTTTGACAGAATTCCAGAGCACATTTGAGGCCTTCCCATGTTCTGATAAGATTGTCAAGAATAAAACTGCCATTCATAGACCTAGGTCTCTCTCTTCTAACATCTAGGAAACAAGATATTTAATTCTCCTAGAAAGAGATTTTGCTAGAATTGTTTACGAGACATTAAGGGCTGTTATACATTGCCAACCTGTCTTTAGGAATGAGTTTAATGAGCTCTGAATAAAAGAATACAAGTATGGATTGAGAAGAGGTCATAGTCCCAAAGTGATTATATCCGCGTTAAAAATAAAATGCAATCCTTAACTACATAAATTTTAAGGCCCGTGTCCATGAAAAGCACTAAATAGAAAGAATTGAGCATTGGCATGTCACGTCTAAGAGTGTGAACCACCTAATATCCCATCCATACCATCGACTTACAAAATTCCTGCTAGATAAACCAAGGAACAGGACATATGTCTGAAAATCATGGATGGGTCTCTCCAAATCTTGGATAGATGTTCGAAAATCATGGATAGATCTCTGCAAATCGTGGCTATATGTTCAAAACTCATGGATAGATGTCTGAGAAATCATGGATAGATGTCTAAAAATCATGGTTTTCAGATCCAGTCAGAATTGCAGATAAAACGCACTATTATGCTACTTTTGAGCTCTATCCTGCGCTTCTTGCGAACTGACCTTGTATTTTTGGGCACAAATCTGCCCAGTTGGGCACTGATTTGCAGATTTTGGGCACCCATCTGCTATCTTTGGGAACACATCTGCAATTTCTGGCCACAGCTGCAAATTTTGGGCTCGAATCTTCTGTTTTCAGGCATCTGGTGTGCAACTTCTGCACATACAGCCTGCTCTACTGATCCCTTCAATCCCACCAATGGAGGAGGTCATGGTCTCCTCTAATATACCATCCCCGAAAGTTCCAAGCTATAAAGGTGCAGTTTCCACTGAAATTCGTCATGGGCACAGTAGATCTCCAGCAATTTCTGCAATATCATGCTCACCGTACCGTCACAAGGCCCTCCTTTCCTGCCAAGAAAACCAATGGTTGCTACCTCGAAAAGGGAGAGCCTCTCAAGGTCTCTTTCTCCTTAGCTAAAATGGAAAATTACATCTGGTTTTTCAAAAGGCCCTCATTTGCAGATTCACAGGAGCTTTTCCAGGACCCCAAACCCTCGAGATTTGGGTACAAGCTAACTAGAAATCAGCGGGAATTGTGGGCATGCTTATGATGCCCAAGGGTTATTTCATAGCCAGCTTCAGCACCATACAGGAGTAAGATCAATCCTTTCAAGGAGAACCCTGGTCTACAATAAATCGGGATTGCTTATGAAACATTTGTCTCCTATGTTTAATCCCACTGAAGATCTAGCCAATGTGGTCCATGTATGGGTTAGGCTACTGTTGTTACCAAGTAAATATTGGCACAAAACTAGTCTTCGCAAGATTGGCTCTGCCTTGGGATAATCTATACAGCATTGGAGTTTACTAAACATTTAGAAGTCCTTAACTGTGTCTGGATTTGGATCTCAGTATCTTCCTGATCGCATCATCCTGGATCTGGATTATGAAAATATTCCGTTCCGTTGTAGGATCAGTTATGAACATGGGCATCTTGCTCATGCTTGTCCCCAACAAGAGGGTTCATGCCCCCTGCACCCTCCAACCGAGAAACAAAGCAGTCACCGCCTCAGACAAATCAGCAAACTTCAGGTCCTCGGTACCCTCCCTAGTAACCCCAAATCAGCAAGTTTCTTCCTCCATCTCTCCTCCAAAGGAAAGAACCATCTCTATTATTTCTCCCACTCCTCCTTTCCTTTGGGGGAGGTTGCGTACTCTCCCAAAGGAAAGAACCATCCTTTACTGCGGCCCCCTTTCCCTTGTATAACCAATTTGAGGCTTTGACAGGCCATGCTTCTCACAAAATGCAGTCTCCCACATCTGAAATTGCCTCCACCCATTGAACCTACACCAAAACCCATCTCCAATAATCTATCCCCATAATGAATTTACTCTGTCACCCCCCACATGGTTACCCGTAATAGGGGGAAAACAACTGCATTCCCCAAAGGATTTCTTCCCCATCAAAAAGAGGAAAGCCCGCGACTCAAGGACAACAAAATCTGCTAGGAAGACTTTCAATTTCCTTGAACTTCTAGACAATGTATTACAACTCATGGCACCTAATATAGCACCACCCAGCTAACCTAAGTGGAACTGCCCACCCAAATGGCAGCCTCTTGATGTCGATCCTCACATAGAATACTCATGGTTTGGATGCTACCAATAAGTGCTATTTCCTCACATCGTTTCCAAGCAGATGACACAGATATGGTTCTTTTACACTAGGAAGACATCTTTCTTTTCTATTTGACTTGTGCAAATTGTGATTATGAAACTTTGTGCTGATGTTTATAAACTATGTCTGTAGTTTCTTGTTTCCTTTGCTCTTTTCGATCCAGACCTCTGTGAAATTTTTTAGTATTCTTCAGCTCTGCCATTGAGGAGTTCTTCTCATCATATAATATTTTTATTGTTAATATATTTTTCTCTTGTATATAAAAATGAGTGCAAACCACCTTGAGAATTTAAGTTAGTTAAATATTCTTACCATCCCTTGGTCTACCGAGTCCCGACCTCCTAATTCGTCAAAGATTTCGCCCAAAACTAAACAGAGTAAGCTAAAACATCTCACTCTGCACGTTCCCTCAAAATATGGGTCAAACCAAATACTGCGAATATTGTCTTAACCAATCTCATTTCCATAGCGCCGATTGAAGACCCATTAACTATGGCCAGATTCATTAATAAACAGTCTAATAACTATTGCACTGATCACATTTGTGGCCCATTAAATTTGACGAAAAACTACATTCTGAAGAAACAGCACCTAAAAACAACTGCCCACCAACGTAAGCTTGTGCTCCTCAATTTGTATATGTTTTTTTTTTTTAAATTCCAACTAACGTTAATTATCATTAAAATAATACATATGGTTTATTTCCTGCAAGCTACTGGTCAAATGGGAAACGATAGTGGCAGCTTATGCTCGCCTGTAACGGCCTGAATCCATTCTTTACTTAACTTTGCTGGCTAAAAATCCATCAAATGTATGCACTGCGAGTAGATGGTTCTTTTTATACAAATAAATCTAGAATACATATAATTTTAGAGAACCAGCAAGCTTATTTCTAAATAAAAATCCATTTAGCAAGTTCCAAAATAAAATTGCATGCAGACAAAAACACTAGCTGCTTATATAATGGTTTGTCAAGAAACATATACTTAAACCCTTTGAAATTCCATTCAAAAATAGACTGTGTGTTGTTAGCGTGGGCAGGCATTGGCAAGGTTAAAAATGAGTTATTGAAGGAGGACCTGGTTACAGTCATTTCCACTTACATCATAGTGAAACATCTTATTTTTCTGTAGACCATCTAATAAATGATGGATACAAAGTATAACAGCTTTTCTTATCTATTCACATGCGCTAACTATCCAACTGTAACATCAAAGAAGCTTTGGTTTAAAACTTACGAGTTCGAGATTTTATGTTTTCGTTCTTCTTAAACTTGATCTATGGTGTAGACGACCTTTGATATGGGGAATCCCAATCATATGAAGAAATCAAATTTGAAATTCCCTCGTCACACCTAATTGGGAAGTGGAAACTTGCAACATAGAAACATCTGCCAGAATATGAAATTTCTATTAGACTAATTTCTTTTTAACAATAACTGTAATCCGGGTATACATTATGTAACCTGAGAATATATGAGCCCTAAGCATCACCGACTCCAATCAAAATTAAATCCTACTGGTTGTAGATTACATGCTGAACCAGAACATTCTTAATGTAACATAGGTCTGGGCAATTTAGCTTCACTAGTGTGCATGTATTTGGACGAGAAGTTGCAGTCCTTGTTCTAAATAATCTACCCTTAAATTAACTCTTGTACACTATTTACTATTGGAACTGTCCTTTATATTAAAATAATAAAAGAGAGTTATATAGTAAGGGGTAACGGATAACACACAGTCCCACAAACGCCACGAAGGCACCAGATTAGCAAAAAACGTCACAAGGGCTTACATTCAAATGCCCCAAGGGCAACCAAAGAGAAGAAAACAAACACAACCATCAAGCACACGTTGTCACCGCACCAGGAGGAGAGGGAGGATCATCCCGAGGAGAGATGAAGGCTCCACTGTTTGGTTCTGCGAAGGAGGATCCACCGCTAGTCGTCATGATCAAGAGTACTTTGCATTTGAAGAGGCAACATAATTCCCACCCCGGGGTGGCGATCCAGCAAGAGTCTAAATGGCGGGGCGGAGATCCCTAGTTTAGTGTCTTGATGACAACTCCTTTCCTTTCCCCTGAGGAGGTGGGCTCCATCTCGGCCTAGAAAAGGAAGGGGCGTAGGGCGGCCCCCGGGGAGGTAGAGTTGTGACTACGTGAGCGACTCCTCCGGTGCGTTTTCACAAAAAGGTGGTCATCGGGAGGCAATGGTCGGGGTGGCGGCAACCGAGGATCCGGCGGAACTCAACTCATAGTGCATGGCACACTCCCCGATGATCTAACAGGCTCCCTGCAATGAGCAAACTCCAAGGCAACCTTGGCGGCTTGAGCTTGAATCAGAGGCGAACAATAGACAGAATAACCACCTTATCATTAGTGGAAAACATGTAACAGAATGATCTTGCTTGAAAATTATAGGATTTCAAGCTTTCCAGATATGAAAAAGAATACAAGCACGAAACAAATGCCACCAATTAGCAATATAATTAGGCCAAGGGCTAAAATCACCAAACAAAGCCAAGCGTCAATGGGAAAATTCAAGGTGATATGGTTGAAACAAAGAATGAATCCACCTCTAGTTAGTTTGAGCACGGGGACAAGACTAGAAGAGGTGGATGAACGACTCAGGACTAGAACAGAAAGGACACTTAGGAATAGGAAGACCAATATGACTAAGTTGTTCACCAAGAGGCATGCCTTGGTAGACAAGACACCACAGAAAATGATTAACTTTGGGCTCAAGAAGAGGGTTCCAAGTGCGGGAAAGTAGACAAAGCCAAGTGGGTCATGTAGGAATGTAACCCCCATCGATCATTGAGCTTATCAATGGCCTATAAGAGAGGACATAACCGGGCCGATATATGATCTTAGTGTTGTATTGGGGGAAAGCAATTTCATGATTCGATCGCCAATCACGTCACCCACGCCTTTGGAGGTTGGAGCCCCAACTTATGAAGCATAACATCCGGAAGGAGCTCCTAAATTTTGTAGATAGACTGGAAGTTCGCATTGTTCAAGTTGAATTTAACTTTGAGCTCGGGCCAAGGAATCCAATCTCTGCGATGAACAAGATCCTGAATGGTATGAATGCCCTTGTGGTAAAGTCGAATGGCTTTGATGCCCAGGGGTTTCAGCAAGCGGAAGAGTGCCTTCAAGTGATAATAGGAGACCACCATATGTTCTGTGAATTAAAAGAAAGGCTAGTGCGAAAACCATCACCAATCCACCGCATTAAAGGCTTCACCTGCTCAAAGGCTTTCCAAATACTCTTGGCGACAAAGGTACCTTTGATTTTGACAGGAGCAGTAGTGATAATAAGAGAATGCAAGCCAATCTTGCTCCAACTCTTCTTACCATAAGGGGCACCGGATTCAATACAATGTTGTAGAAGAATTTTCCAGGCCCGATTGCCCGAGAGACAACGGATTATCCATTTAGCACATAAAGCCACACTTTGCATGTAAACATCAATCACTCCCATACCTCCTTGATCACGAGGAAGGCAACAAACATCCCAGGCAACTCTGTGAAAGCCAATTGAACCAAAACTTTTACACCATAAAAAGTCCCAAAGCAACTTGGCAAGCTAATTTAAGCGAAGTTCGAGAAGGACACCAACAAACAGAGTAATAAACATGAGTAAGCGACAAGGATCTTGGTACAAACCTAGAATTTCTTGGCCAGAGATAATGGTTTAGAAGACCATTTAGTAACTTTCTACTCCACTCTATTAAGCACATAATTCCACAATGTCGCAGAATCACTGTCGAAAGCAAAGGGAATGCCCAAAAAAGAATTGCTCTCCATGACCAATCTACTTCTAGGGGTAAGCCTTTAACCAATCTAGAGGAGGTAAACAGCTTTGTTGATTGCCCAAAGTTTTAGCAAGTTGCATACTAGACCCGAAGCCAAGCAAAAAGTGTTCAGACATTCAAAGACCTTGGCAACATTTTGTTTCGACTCAGCAAGAGTAAGGAAGGAGTCATCAGCAAAGTGGACATTGATAAGTTATGTCTCATGATCCGGAAGAACAATTCCCCGAATATGACCTTAAGCGGCTTGATGAGCAATTAAATATCACAGGGCATCAACAACAAGCACAAAAAGTGCCAAAGCACAAGAGGGCACCCCTGTCTCGATGGAGCGGAAGAGACAAATGGGTGAAGATTAGTGTAGACACCTAAATTCCGCTTTGCAATCTTATTGCCAAAACGCACACAAATCACTCTCATTCTCACCAATCCCATTATAATTAGTCATCTTTACTAATTAACTAATGCTTCTTGTCACTTTGGTCAATTAGCAAGCACTTTATTGATCACCTAACCTCTTTCGCATTCATGATGCCACTTTACGATGAATCGTAAGTCAAAATCCTCTTCAAAACAGACAATTAGTGTTTATAGGCTAAATAAGCCTATTTTGCCCTTGATTTGGTCATACACCTAGTATTGACTCAAACCCCTCTTCCAACCACTCAAAATCACCCCATTCACCTCCACAACGTCTCAAAGAAGTTTCAAAAGTTTATCCTAGCCTCCCAAGTTGACCCTAAGAGGTTGATTAAGGCTTCATACCTCTTAATCACTTGGTAATTCACTAATTGTGATTAGCAAGGCCTAATCATGATTAGCAATTCTAATCTAATTTGGGGCTTTTAGTCCCACATGCACCAAAATACAAGTTTCTCTCAAAAGCAAAACTATAAAAAGAGTTCACCTCTTACCTTAATACTTTACACCATGCTTTGATTTGCATCTCATATAATAAATATGATATATAACTCAAGTCCAATCCTTGCTTAAAACCTTCAACAAGGTTAGTAGATGAATATCTAAAGTGACTTAACAAGTCATTTGGAGAGGTCATTTCACCATTTTTTGAGTAGCAACCATAACCATTTGATTGCCCCTTAGGTCTATTTAGGCTTATGTTAGGTAATTAATCATATTAATAGGCATGTTTAGTTAGTTTTACATTGTTTTCATACTAGTTAAGCATTCTTTTAAGCTTCTATCTTAATGTTACATTCCTAGACTTAGAGCCCTAGCTAATTAGGTGGCAATGGTGTTAGCCTTCCTTGTTTAGCTTTGTAGTTTGCTTTGTAAAGTTTGGGGTGCTTTCATTTGGCATGCTCGGTGGGAGAAACCCCATTGCTTACAATTTGAAAAAAAAATTAACTTAGTTCCAAATATTTTCATTTCAAGTTTTAGATTAGTTTCAAGCTTTCTAGAGTACTTAGTTTCCTAGTTTTTCACTTGTCCTAAGACAAGGCGAAACTCTGCCAAAATAACACCAAGTTTATTTCAACACCATTTGGTCTACACCCTTGTTTTCTTGTTGCCCATTTTTGGACAAAAGGAAACAACATATACGGATACCGCTAGATATCACGTGTCCACCACTTTTGTATTCTACTTGCGCGACTAGGTTGCAATGCCGGAGTGCAAGTGTTGAAAGTGTGCATGGTACGTACTCATGATCTAGTAGGCCCCCTTGTCTCAAAGACCCATATTTGAGACTCATTATCATCGTAGTTAGGTGATTTCATCTTTTCTTCTTTTGAGTTGTTACGCTACCCGCATTATAGCCATACAATTGAGACATTTACATCTTGTTTCCATTGTGAAACTTGACCTAAATCTCTATATTGTATTGTTATGTTGCTCGCACACATAGCAATTTCTTGTTATACTTAGACATAGTTTTTATACCCTAGCTTTATCTTGCATTTTGTGAGTGTTGAGGTACATTGTTAGCATCGCGATAACATCATTTTGACACTAAAAGTCTTGCTTTTCCGAAAGCTTAGTTCACGTGTCCAAATAGTGTTGTTACGTTGCTCACATTGCTATCATCCATTTTACAAAACTTAGATTTTGTTAGTGTTTAGAAACTGATTTCTAAATATACCTTGTTAGAGGATTGCATCAACATTATCTTACCATTTAGGCCTTGTTTATTACAAACTTGACCTAACTGGTGATATTGTGTTGTCACTATTTGGTTTCAAACCTATTTAGACAAATCATAGGGAGTAAACTTTTTGGTGTAACTAAATTTGAGTATTAGACGTCATTGTACTATTCAAAGTTAAGCTTGTGTCGTATTACCTTACTCGGTCAAATTATTGTTTATTCTTTGGTTCTTAGGTCACATTGACCTAGTGGATTTGTGGTTATTCTATAGTCACCATTCTTTGAGACAACATTAGCGTCATTACGTTGTCAAAATTTGACTAAGGTCCTTTTTATAAACCTTAGTGGAAGTCATTCGTGTTATACCTCCTACCTCGAGTATGCCTACTATGAGAATGGGATCCCGAAGATTAGGAGATGATATATTTGGAGGAGATAACCCTCTTTTAGAGGATAATCTCATGGTTGACCATAGTGGTGGAGAGGAAGATTCTCCTCATATGGATATAGAGCGTCCTCCCGCCAATTTTGACGATTACATTTTCCAAAACAAACATGAAGTACTCATGTGTGTCATGGAATTAGGAGCTAAGTTACCTTCCACAGTAGACCCTTCTCTCGTTGTTGGAATGATTCATGGAGAAGAGGAAGTAGACCGACCTCATTGTAATGTTAATGAAATTTTGAATCCAGGTCATGCTTCTACTTCTGCACCACAAAATAATGAGGAGGTACCGTTTGAAAATGATGGAAACTATCATATACCTATAGTTAGGGTACGTTGTGAAGACAACGAGGAACATGCTCATCATGCACAACCTCCCTAACGAAAATCATCATGAAGTACCTATTCAAGAGGTGATGTTAGAACAACAGTCAAGCCCTTACTCACCAATTGGCAAGTTTGGCTTCGCACATACAAAAGGAACAACCCAAAGTTTTGAAACAAGCTATACTGAAAGGCAAACCTAAAGCTTCGTTTCACGAGTTCCCAATAAACACTCCTCGACAAGAGGCACAAAGATATCCTTATGAAGAGATTCTTGCAACAAATAGGGGTGGGAATACACCTAGATTTAACCCTACATATAAACATATGCCACCCACGCAAGATCCACTTTTCAATCAAGAGGGTCGAACCGACAACAATAACAAGAAGTATTGGTTCGATGAGCTATGTCCTTACCCATTTGACAAAGCTATGCTTCAGGTACCTTTCCCAAGACACTTTGATTTTCCAAAGTTTGATAAGTATAAGGGAAAAGGTGACCCTCGTGACCATATAAAAATTGTATATGGGAAAATGATCTTATGTGTCTCTTTCCACGAAGTTTAGGAGCAACGACGCTATAATAATGGTTTGTACACATCCCTAAGGGACCCATATCAACATGGCTATAACTAGCAAAAAGTTTCATATGACACTTTTCTTTTAATATATAGAACCATGCCCAAATTCTAAAGAAGGAACTTACATGTGCAATATGTCAAGTATCTATCAATGCAATTTTTCTCGCCCATTTATCACTAATGCATATTATTGTCAAGGTTCCAAAATGAAGTTCCCACAACCATTACTATGAGAAATTATCCAATTATGTTAAACCTATCCCTTGGACTTGCCCTACTGATCACTTCAACAAACCCAATTCAAAATTTGGATCTACAAAACTCCAAAATAATTTAGAGATTTTCAAAAATAAGAGCTTCTTTACCAACTCACAATTTTGCAAGTATTGTAAGAAAATATCAGAAACATGGGGATGAAAACCAAGAATGTTAAACCTATCTCGAGGTTTTCCTCACTATTGACTTCTCCCTGATTCATACCTCCAAAACTCATCCAATTGAGTTAGTTTTCTTCATCACAATGGAAAAACTGAATAGGAGATAGCAAAAAAAATAACATCATAGAGCTTGATAATACCATAACTGTGAGATGAACTATGCATGATAAACTTGTCTCATAGTTTTCTCACATTGGCAACTCAATATATCATTCACAACACAAGGGTTATCAAAATTCCTTCCTGATCCAAAAAGTTAGAAATTTCCCTGAAATAGTGTTTGAAGTAAATTATAAGCATACTACTCAATACTATAGTAATGCTAGTCAAAACTATTCTGTTAAACCATTTTATCAACACAAGGGATTGTTTCCCTCTTCATGGTTTTAAAATTGAATAGGAGGTTTCATCTTATTTAAAACTCTATCTCACGAGTTAGATGATCCATTTAAATTTTCAAAAGGCTTTAAAACAATTTCAAATCAAAGCATATCATAAAGTAACCCACACAAAGGCTATCCAAATCCACGGATTTAACCCAAAAATGTGTAAACATAGTTACGTTCACAAATATTGTATACCTCTGTAGAAACTGTAAACTGCACCTGTTGAGTACTGGTTGGCTTAATGTTGGTATGTTAAACATATTACTTGTTTACTTCCTGCAACACTCGAACGAAGATGTGAAGACATAAAACCAACTTCAACCAATTAAAAACTCAAAACATAACATGCAAAATCTTGTTCAATATCATGAACAAAACCCTATTTGTTATTTTTGTATCTTACCATGGAATTGGTCGATGAATATCACAACATGAGAAATCAACAAAGGAATGTTAAACTTGTGATCATGTTCCTTCTCACTACATGATTTGCTCTAAAAACTACTGCAAAAGAGTATATGTAGGTTTCTATTTTGTCAACACTTTCATATCTCGGTCAAAACTCCTCCAACATGAACAAGGAATCCCACAGATAGTGTAAGACAATCTAGAATAATAAATCAACGAGTAGTATTGCAAAAATCTATCAAGTAACCCAATTAGGAGTTATTTTCTCTCTGCTTAGGTTCACAACTTGTATAGAAAATCTACACACATCAAACCAAAAGAGTTAGGTTTAGAACTCTTCAGTATAGATTACAAAAATTCAAAGTAAGGCATTTCCTCTTCTGATAAGATACAATTTTTTTTTCATCCACGTAGACATGGATATATAACCCATATTTGTGTTTAATAGCCACTTTCTTGTAGACGATAAGTGTCGGAATTACTTTACCTACTTTTACAATGTGAATTGCACACCATGTTTGAGCAACGGTTAACTCGAACAACCATCCAATACTCAATAAACAAAGTGCATAAACTTATCTAATATGAACAATATCATAATCGCCATTATCCATATCTTACGATGGAAATGGTCTTTTACTTTCTCCTTATATTAAGGACATAGGCTTCCACAATATGATTAGTAATCCAAAATATAAAGGCTACACAACTGGTTATCAAAGACCAAAATATTGTGTCAATTTCAATATAAAATCAAATCACAACCATACCTTAATCTACCCACTGTGTAATAATGATAATCGGATTCAAACTTACTCCTCTTGGATGTACATCACTAAAAATGCCTTGCATTTTATTTGAATGTGTCCCAAGAAAGAAAGGTTGATCCCTTCTCAATATCATCTTACACCCTCAGTGATAATTTGTTTGTTCATCATCCGAATTGAACTTGCAATACTAGTGGTTTCAAAACCTTAGTTGTTAGAAGCTTGTCTTCTTCCAGCATATTGGAACATCCTCCAATTCTCCTTTGCACTGGTCAAATCTACATGGTTAAATTAAATAGAAGAACAATACTACATAATAATGTGATATACAAAAACTCTAAAAGGAGTATATCAAAGAACTAAAGCTAATTGAGCATTATCCTTCTCTCGATACCAAATTGATCAGCTGCAACCGAATTTACGCCTTAGAATAAATCAAACTATTTTTTTATAAACGGATACTGAAATTCTCAAATCCCAAATAAAATAGATTTGGATGTGGAATAATTCTCAATTTCCTTTAAATCAATAGAAACTAGATTTAGTATTCTGGAAATGAATGTGAGTGATTAAAAACTCTAAAACTCAAATCCGTATTAAAACTCCTCATTTCATGTTGTTAAACTTTTCCCGCAACTTGCTTAATGTTTTCAATAACTCATTTGCAACTGAATTATAAATTGAAAGACAATAACAAACTGAAAGGAAATGAACACAAACGTGATAACGGAGTTCATCCCCTTGTGGGACTACATCTCTGGGTTTGATTAATAACAAACTGTTCCATTAAAAAGATGTAAATAACTTATTTTACAAACTTACATCAAATGGAATTAAAAGAACCTGCAAATAGTACTGTAACTGAACTATGAAGACCTCTGAAACTGATCAGCGAAACGTCTTCCACAAGTTCATAGCACCTGTTCATCATCTCTCCGCATTTCGTATCCAAAAGTGACTTCCAACACATAAAAGGCCATCAAAAAAAATATCCATGGAGGAAAAATAAGTCCATTACGACCATATGGAAATTTTGAACATTTCCCTAGTTTGGTTTGAGACCCCAAAATGCCATCTAATAGGTCTAAACAAACAAAACTTACAAACTACCCATTAAGGGTCTTACACAGTCATAGACCACTTCCTCTCTAAATACCATAGAGCTCTTTTTATACTTTTTCGAGCCCCGTGGCGAGAGTTGGTTTGAGTGATGTGTTGATGCACTTGGGTCTACGGTTTGAGTCACACTCCCATCCTTTTGCGTTGACCACTTTACCGTGGGCCTCATCCCACATTCATCATGTCATGCGGAGGGGATAGGAATTTAAAGTGGGTTGAACCACCCTATTTTCTCATGGCTTTGGCCGCATGTTGGATTTTTGTTTGGCCACCCAATGATTGGGTTATGAAGAGCTCATTGCATAATTGTATATGCCGGATTGGGCCGACCTATCTTGCCACATTGTTCATTGTGCATCGTTTACACCGCCCATTGCTTTGTGAGGGGATAAGGTGAGCTATGCACTGAAACCGCCCAATATGTGGGTTGGCAAGTTTGTTTAATCGACCCAATTAGGTCCCCAACTCATACGGTCGAGATGTAGGTAATAAGGTCGAGCTGCGTGGAGAGATAAGGTGGATAAAACCCGTTGTTGACTCCACCATGGCATATGCATATATCTTAACCAATGGATATGGTCAAGTGGTCGAGCTATGTAATTTGTTGAACAACCTGAGTATATAGTCATTCAGTTGAACAATCCTCCAAGTTATGTGGAAATAATACCAAGTAAAGATAATAATGAACTCGGTCAATCCAAAATAATGTGACATGGAAATTCATGGTGAATAATTACATAAGTAATATAGAAAATTCAACCATGAAAAGTAATGTAACATTTCAATACTGAAATATGGCAATAAATACCACTTGTCGATCCTCGATAGGAAAATCAGGTGAATTCAAACTCATGGTGGCTTAAGGACCCACCATGTTGGCATCGATATAATAGTCCTCATGGCGGTCGGGCTCCCTTTCGTTACAAAAGTTGAGCCTCTTGTTCCAACGAACAACCTTTTATGCTTGACGAAGACCGGTGAATAAAAACCAATGTTCAATTTTTCCAATGTCCCTTTTTGCCATGTGTCATAGTGTTATTGGTCCACATATCGACTTGTTGACCAAAGTGTTGACCTTTCTATTGACCGAACGTAACTCGAGCTCCCAATGTTTGTTTCTCATGTTCTCATTGTCGATGGAAAGCCCTCAAAGAGCTCTACACAATGGTCCAAGTTTAGGGAAAATTAGGGAAGATTTTAGACATCAATTTTATCCTCGGATCACCTTATGATTCAAAACATTCATTTATCGGCTCAAGCAAGTAGTAGACCATCTACAAATTCCAAAGATCAAGGGAGAATTACCCTTTCAACAATTTCATTTCAAAGGTGGAAAATTTTAGAAGATGACATAATTCTCAATGACATTATATTTCATCCTCAAGATGATGAAATGGCTTTATGTTACAAGTCATTGTAGACACTTAAATTAAATTGGTTACTCAATTTAGTGTCCTCTCATCCATTTACTTGCTTGGGTAACTGGGCACGCTTCGTCACCAACTATCCCCTTGGGATATTATCCAATTTGTGATTTAATCACTTACTCTAAATTTAATTCACCCCATCATATCTTACCCATGAGTGATTAAATATTAAATATTTAATTACGCTTCTTCCCATGCATCTTAATCACTTATCTACCCCAAATTTATTCTATCTATGTATCACATCTATTTTTCCTCTTCCCTAAGCGGGATATTTCCCGTATTCAGGGTAAGTCTTATCTTTCTTGAAATCGCTCATTTTGGCCATCTCGGGAGTCTATTCCGCGATCGGCGCCGACCCATATGGTCGGCGCCGATTTTCTAGGAGCGGCGCCGATTATAAAAGCAAGTCCAGAACTCAGTTCTAAGGACCGAAGAGAGAGCGAAAAAGCGAACAGATGAAAAAAGGAAGCACTTACGCATGAACAGAGAGCGAGAGAGAGACACTGGGTTGTAAGAAAGAGAGATCTTTTAGCATCAAGGGTGTCAAGTAAGGGCAGATCCTGTCCGAATCAATCCCTGAGAGGAGCACCGTTACTCTGCCCACATCACGTCAACATCACACACAACCATCTATCATCTGGTGACTCTGTTCCAGTATCTCGCCAACTTCGGCACATCCAGCAGACCACATTCACCTTCTAATTCCCGAATCTTATCGCACAGTCCCTGATTGATCGATCTGCCTTTAGTCGACGCCGATCTCACCCAGTCGACGCCGATTCGTCTCAATCGACGCCGACCACATCAGTCGACGCCGATTCTACCCAGTCGACGCCGATTTCCCTGCAGACAGGTAAAAGGACACAGGTAACACAAATCCAGCATTATTTCATAGTTCCCTATTTTCTGTACTTTCTGTCTGCTGTTTAGATTCTGTCTTATTACTGCAATCAGAAAATCTAGCTTTTTACTTACATCTTTTATCATGTATGCTTCTTTTCTTAATTGAAAACGTGGACTGACATCCGCCGAGGAAGCTTATCGCTTCCCGGACCCGCTTCTCGGGCAGTCCACCTAAATATCTCTTAACGCCGTCTTTTTCTGTCAAGCATCGGTGTCTTGCAGGTTACTCGGATCTATTGTGCGAATTGCTCGTGTGCGCCCGTCTTATCTACATCGGCTTCCTCATTCGTCTACATCTTCGGATCTTATCCATCAGGTATCGATTTTATTGGAGTTTTTCAGGGTTTTTGTGTTTAGTTTGGTGCATTAACTTGGACAGGTAACAAGCGCGAAATCCTTGATCTACATTCTGGCACGCCCGGTGGGACTTGAACCAAAGTCCCTTATTGGTAAGTTCATTTCTTTTTTAGTTTTGAGCTTTGTTCTTTTTCTTCACTGATTTCTATCAGTTCTGCTTGAGCATCTCTTTTCATCATTCCAATCTTGCTTTTTATGCGGAATCGTTATTCTGAAATTTTTCTATTTTCTTAGAATAGAAATTTTTCGTTTCACCATTATCCGGATATATCTTTCTGGATTTTTGTTCGGTGTTTGCTTAACCTCTTCTTGCGGAGCACTTTGCTTGTTCGTGGGATTGTTCGAGGGGAAGAGCTCAACAACGCGCTTTTTGAAGTCCACACACCTTGGAGAGCTAAATCTACAGGTATTCCTCTTTTACGGTGTTTTCTCCTTTTTAGGATTTCTTTGTCGGTTGCATATCACATCCAAACACTTCAATTTTTGGTGCTTAAAAAGAACTTAATCGCATTTGGGAAAGAATCTGTTTGACTTGTCTTCATCGAAATCAAACACTTCATTTTTAAGTGCTTAAAAAGAACTTTTCCTTTGTCATTGCTGCATGTTTTTCATCTAGTTTTAATTAGGTTGGAAAATTGATCAAAATCGGTAGTGACACTATTTGATTTTTATTTTTCACCCTTGCACACAAAGCCAAAATCACTAGGTATAAAGCATTTAAACAAAAATTCCTTCCCTGGCCTCGCCTACTTGGAAGTGATATCCGAGAGGAAGAGCTTCGCGGTACTCGGGCGCTATAAATTCACGAAAGATTTTGGTATATATTGGCAAAGCACCGACTCCTTATCGCAGCGGTGTGTGAAGTGCGGGGTAGGCCTATATCAAGCCACGTAGGTCTTTTCTTGAAGTGCCTTGGGACTCCTCACCAAACATTACCCAAACCATCCTTAGTTTGGCTATACGAGTAGTTCTGTTCTAAAAAGCCTTCCCTAACATTTTCTTTTCTTAAAAGCATCAAAATTTAAAGGAGATAATCACTTACTTGTTGCTTGAATTATGCTGTGCATTAGTTAGGTCAATCTTCTTTCTAGCGTGTTTATGATGGTTATCACTCGGTCACAATCTAGAAGAATGGCTCAATTGGTTCCTTCTTCCTCGAGATCACCACTAGTGTGGAGGTTTGGCACCCCCAATCTTCCTCGGGACATTTGTTAGTTGGTTCCCCATCTGGTCATATAATCCTTTCTATCAAGCCAAAGCAATCCCATCACGTCCAGCTTCCCCTAGTCCTTCGGAAATATCATCTGGCTCGGAGTATGTTCCCCGCGGGGATCCTGAATTCCAGGCATTCCTCGACCGCAATCCGATAGCCCTCATGGACTACCTAGTACACAAGTCTATTCAAATATCGATCGAGGACCACCGATCCAACAAGTGTACGATTATCCTCGTGGATCACCCCAGGCCTTTGTAGAGTAGTTTGCATCATCTCTCTTGCCTCGAGTCACGGAGAAGGGCGAGGCCCCTATGCCTCCCTTTTCTCTTCCACCTACCATATCGACTAGTTCTCAAATAGTCTTACCTATTCCTAACACATTGATTACCTCGAATATTCCACTGACCTACTTAGAGAGGCCTTACTTGGCTTACTTTATAATGAATGCGTCTGCACACCCGCATATTGTTGTTAATTCATCTATGCCCTCCATCGTGTCCCAAGGTCAGTACCTCTTCATGAGCCAACCCCCTCCGAATAGTCAGTTGGCTCCTACTTCTCGCCAAATCGTCTCAGGGGTCTTTCTTCAATGTTCAAGCAACTGTGACCTTCGCCCATCCTCTAACATCGGCACCCTTAATACCTAATCCGGCAGTAGAAGGCCCCTTTCAGGTCTTGTTCCCCAATATGTCCAATCAAGTCGGCACTCATGTTCCTCAATCTGTCCCGATCCAATCAACAAACATAGGAGTCCACCGATCACGGGCTCCATCCAGTCATCCAACCTTCATTTTCTCAATCACTTATTATCCACACTGCACTATACATGAAAGCTACTTCACAGCAAATACCCCACCCGGTGTCACCCAGAACACCTGGTTATTCCTCTTATCATCCTATCCATCAACAGATGAATCCCCCGTTGACACCTCAACAACATCCACCATTTGCTTCTTATGTAGGACATACCAATGTGCCTCCTCCTCAATCGGCGTGGTTCAAATTCTCTTCAAGAAAATCGCAGACTTGGAAGCCTCCACAAAAGGGGTTCGTCCTTCATACTCCTTTGAAGAAGTGTGTAATGAACCCATTCACCCCTCAGTGGCTTTCAAGCCTTATCCTCCCCAATGGGAACTTCCTAAATTTTCAAAATTTCATAGTCGGGAAGACCCTCAACAACATTTGCGAGCATTCAAACATGCTTGCTGCCTCATAGTCAGGATCGGGAGCTTATGCTCCGTACCTTTCCTATGTCTCTAGCGAGTCTGCTTTAGGTAGTCTGATAACATTCCTCAACATTCCTTGTTTTCTTTCTCTCAATTGGCCCGTGATGTTTGTTGAAAACTTTTCAATAAATATATCGCGCATAAGATCTCGATCACGAGATCTTTATAACATTCGCCAATTCGATGATGAGTCTATTGCGATACTTTGTCGCTCGTTGGAGAGGGATAATCAACCAATTGTCTTTCTCCTTCCTCAATCCCAACAAATTGAGTTGTTTACTCGATCTTGTGCTAATCACATTTCTTCCACTTTAAGGATCCAAACTTTTCATACCTTTGAAGAAGTCTTCACGATGGCACACAAACTTGAATCTCGCACCATTGAGCGAGGAAGCTAAAACTTCGCTCTAAATCTAAACCATATTTTTCTCGGTTTACCAAACCAAATTCTTCCCCTTAAAGACAAAAATCAAGGATCCACCAACGCTATCGTATTAAAAGCATCACGAGCCGATAACACTCCTAATCAAACACCACGAAGAGACTCCTCATCTTCTCGAAAAGGGACTTCATCATCTCGATCCTTCGCTCCATTGGGGGAATCATATGCCTCTATCTTAGAAAAAATGTTGGAAGTTCGCATGATCGAACTTCCCCCCATTAGGGATATTGATGAAAGCCGAGAACGCCCATTCTGGTATAGGGAAAATGATTTCTGTCCTTATCATAGAACCAAAGGTCATGACATTGAACGATGTCAGACTTTCAAAAATCTTGTCCAGAAATTCATTGATAAAGGCGAGCTCATTCTGGATAACCCAAATGCTCCCCCAAATCAGGCACTCGATGTTTTTAAACAACCTTTTCCCAATCATGCCCCGAACCATAATGCTTCAGAGTCTCAAAAACCAAACACCCACACTATCAACTTCATCTCTACTGAAGAATCTTCTTCTGAAACCAAGCCATCTGCGAACACATCAATCGAATCAGAACCTCCTTCCACTTCATCAATCACTGGAACTCCACCATCTTCAGATAGCCCGTCTTTGAATATTCCTACATTACTAAGCACGGAGTCATCTCTCTCCGCTCCTTTGTCTGACCTTCCATCCATACCCGAGACAGTGTCATCCTCATCTGTCTCATCGTCAGACATTCTTTCAATACTCGAGGCAATTACATCCCTTCGAGTTTCCACTTTATGAGAACACATCTACTTACTTTGCTCCCATTCCCATTGCTATGACTATGCCCTTGGTGAGAACGTACCTATAATTGTGCGACTTGCCAGAAGCGTCTTGATTTTGACCCTTCCTATCTCTTTTCCTACAGTAGTTTCACCCATGATTACTGCATCAGAAGTAGTCCCTTCGCAAGGAACTGCTTCTTCATCACCCCCTTCTTCCATCACTAATGTTACTTTGCCTATTAAAGAAAAATCAAAAGAAGTAGTACCAACACCTATACACTCGGTTCCTGAACCTAAACCGAGACAACCAAAATCTAACATTACACCATCAGTACCTCCCCATTTGCTCTTCCCCGAAAAGGTTACAATCACCTTATGCCGTTGAAGTTGTCACCATCCACGAAAAGGAAAGCCCATATTTCGGACCATCAAGACTCTTGGTGCTCTTCCACAAAAATCTCTCTCTACGCCTCATAAACGATTGGATTTTCCCGCTGAGAAGGCGTCTTCTTCTACACACTTATCAAAGCCATCATCTTCTTCTACAACACATTCTTCACAATACCCCAAAAAGTAGACTTACCTACTAAAAAGGCGTCACCTCTTATCGGGATCATCATCTTCATTACCAAAAACCAAGGCACTCTATGTTCCTCAGATTACACCTACTTTGGGAGCTTTTTCCTCATCTAAATCGACATTATCTAAATCATCGAGTAAATTCGACCAATGACCCCTTTGTCTCCAAAGACCGCAAAATTTGTCACATCTCCATCATCTTCAAAATCTATTTTAGGGCTCCTCCTCTCCTGAAGTCAATCATGTCTCACTTACTCCCATCTCAAGTGCCCAAGACTGCTCCTCCAAATGTCCAAACAAATAAGAGGATCCCTAAAAAGACTGTTAAACCTAACATGCAAGTTCTTTTACCTCGGCAGTCGGTTAATGTAAAAGAACCACCTTCATCATCTCTGTCCTCATCTTCGTCTACCGGATTCTACACCGAAATCCTTCATCAACTTATCCAATCTTCATCCATAACCCTTCCTCCGATTAAACCTTATAACCCTAAAGGAGTGAAACCTACCTGGTTTAACTCTGATTTGATTTGTGCTTACCACCGTACCCCGGGTCATGATACTGAGGGATGTAAAGCTCTTCAAGCTGTTGTGAACAACCTTTTGGAAGAAAGCGATCTTTTGCTGGAGGAGGAGGAACAAGTACCTCCTGTCACCTTAGCCCCATCTGAGCCCCAACGATCCACTCAGACCTCTAGTGGTTCCACTCCACTTGATCTTCCACCTTCTCAAATTGACACAATCCATATCGCCACTAGAACCCAACACTATGATAACCCATCTTCATCTTCAGCATCTCGACCACGGGTTGTCATTTCTGCAGCCCCTGAAGGCGTTTCTCCTTCCTCATCAGCCCCACGACCCAGGGTCTCTATTCGTGCTGCACCTCGGGCTCAAGTTCCCGTGTCTGTTGAGGAGAGTGTTATGAAACAACTCACCCAGGCTCCGGTCAAAATGTCTCTTTTTGACCTCATCCAATCCTCTCCACAACATCGCCAGGCTCTAATCGATAATCTGCGTCGCATCGCAGTGAATTCCGATGAGCCCCAGCCCTTCGAGTTGGTTGTTGGATTGAATGGACCATCAACCGCCATTTCTTTTGAAGATTCGGAAATTCCTCCTCTTTCTTCAGAGGATTTGGAGGCTCCCCTCTTTATCACAGTCAAATCAATAACACTACCTTAAAGCGTGTTATGATCGATAGTGGAGCTGCACTCAGCGTCATCTCCTCGCACTTTGCGTTTGAGCAACTTAAGTTACCAAAGAATGTAGGTATGTCACCCCCGCCTTTCGCCCTTCGATCATTTAACGATCAGCTAGCAGTTACTTTAGGAACTGTGGTCTTACCCATTCGAGTAGGTAAGAAGGTTTCATGAACTCTTCTACATTGTCGAAGGAAAATTCCACTATAATATGATCCTCGGACGCTCCTGGATTCGCGCAATGCATTGTGTCCCATCCACCCTCCATCGATGCTTAAAATATCAATATGAGGGCAAAATATATACTCATCCAGGAGATCCTTTTCCTTCCGCACAATGCGACATGACCACAAGATCTGCCCCTTTAAAAGAAAATGCATGTTCTCCTGACGGGGCCTCATCTTCTTCCATACCTGCAACCAAACTACCGGATTTACAAAATCTAGAAGAGACATTGCAGCGTTTCTCACTAGGAGAGCTTCCTCTCTTTTCTTTTGATGCCCATCTCAAACCTAATGAGTATGGTAGACCAGACAAACAACCTGAATATCAACCAGGTCTCGGTCGCATCGTCACCATTGGTCTGCCCAATCAACAGACTAATTTCATCTACGGTGGTCTTGATACGCCTCACTATCACCCAGATTCTCCTCCTAGGACCAAACCTTACTTAACAGGGTTTGATTATCTACAGAATCCCACGTTTGCAAAAACTTATCTATATCGATGCGCGTGGAAAGGCTTTGGCCTGGGAAAATATGAACAAGGTATACATGACCTCACATCCATTCCCACTCTCATGCCACATCAAAAATTTGGTTTAGGATTTAAACCCCTTTCAAAAGCCACCGTCACTATTCTTGATGAGCCTCTTCCTACTGAGGAACCATCTTCTCCCACTAAGTCAGAAACATCACTTGATGTGGACGATGACATTTCCATCCCCCAACTTTTTTTTTTTGATCAATACCATTTCCTTAGGGCCGTTAGCCTATGAGACTAACAATCGGTCCGCTTACATACCATTAATCTTCCACTGAAATAGTTGGAGCGATTCTCCTACTATCAACACTATCCTGTGTGGATGGCGATTCAATCCTCACCTATCACCATTCGGGGCGGAGGATTCATATCTTCCCAAGACTATTCCTTCGACTCGTCTACGCTTCTCAGCGAGGCCACTATCGACCTTAATATAGGGACTTCAAGACCTCGCATCATTAAGGTCGGCCAATCCCTTAATCCACACGGGAGTTAGGAGATTTTACCACTTTTCTTTCAAACATCGCCGAGCCTTTGCTTGGTCATACGAGGATATGCCGGGACTCGATCCGATATTGTGGTCCTGATATCGTTACTCTTCCCAACATCAAACCGGTTAAGCAAAAATTACGTAAAATGCACCTAGAGTAGCCCTTCTTGTTAAAGAAGAATTGGTAACTTGCTCTCGGCTAACTTCATCGACCCATCGATTATCCACAATGGGTGTCGATGTAGTACCGATAACTAAAGCTCTTTGGGAAAATTTGAATTTGTACCGACTTAGGGATCTTAATCTTGCTTGTCCAAAGATGATTTTCCTCTACCTAATATCGACCAACTCGTAGATTTAACTGCGGGTCATGAGATGCTTTCTCTTATGGATGGTTTCTCTGGATATAATCAAATTCTCATCGCTTTGAAGACCAACATAAGACTTCTTTCATAACTCCTTGGGGACCTTTTGTTATCGTGTCATGCCTTTTGGTCTTAAGAAGCTTGGAGCAACCTATCAGCAAGCAATGACCTACATCTTCCATGATCTCTTACACAAGCTGTGGAGGATTACATTGGCGATCTCCTCGGTAAATCCAAACGTCGTCAAGATCATCTTTTCATCCTTGCACCTCTCTTTGAGAGGCTTATCCGCTTTTGTCTTCATCTAAATCCATCTAAGTGCGTGTTTGGCGTTCTCACTAGTAAACTTTTAGGTTTTATCATTTCCATTAGGGGTATTGAAGTGGACCCCGTAAAAATAAAAGCTATCCTTGAGATGCCTCCCCCTTCTAACTTAAAGCAACTCCGAGTCTCGAGGATGTCTTGATCGGTGCGTCGTTTTATCTCCCAATTGTCGGACCGTTGTCAACCTTTTCACCATCTCCTCCGTAAGAATGTTCATTTTGAATGGGATGAGCATTGCCAAAAGGCCTTTGATGATCTCAAAGCTTATCTTCTTTCTCCACACTATGCTTACACCTCCACGCGAGGAGCCTTTCTATCTTTATATCTGTGGTGACCATGCTCAGGAGCCATGATTTCGCATCGGGACACTTGTGGTAAAGAACAAGATGTCTATTACATCAGTCGTACCCTCTCCAGTATGAGACACGTTACTCAGAAAGCTGAAAAACTATGTTGTGCTCTCTTCTTCTTGACTTCTAAGCTTCGTCATTACCTCCTTAATCACAAAACTTACATTGTCACAAGTGTCGATCCACTTAAGCGATTCATGCAAAGCCTTATCACAATGATCGTATCACTCGTTGGCTTATGCTCATCATGAGAATTTGACCTCGAGTTTATCCATAAAAGTCTATCAAGGGTCGGGTTATTGCGGATCAATTAGTGATGCTCCTCTTAGGACACTCAAGACCCCCCTGCTCAATTCCCCGATGAAAATATCCAACAAATTGATTTTGGTCTATCTCCATTTAAAGTAAAGCTCTTCTTTGATGGATCCAAATGCCAGCAAGGGGGAGGTGCAGGTTTTGTGATGATTCCTCCTTGGGGTACGCCTATCCCAGTCGCACACAAGTTGAACTTTGAGTGCACCAATAATATGGCTGAATACGAAGCTCTTGTCTTAGGTCTTCAAAATGCCATTAATCTCGGCGCTCGTCATATTGACATCTTCGGTGATTCTGAACTCATCGTTAATCAAGTCACGGGCGTCTATCAATGCAAAAATGATATCCTTCAAAAATATCGTGATATCGTTCTCGTTGACTCGATCTTTTGATAAGTTCACTATCTCAAGCTATTCCTCGCGCTGCAAATCGATTCGCGAGATACAATGGCCTCATTAGCCTCACTTATCCGCCTTTTACCGAAGACTCGCATCTTTATGTGGTTGTCGGCGATTAGATCAACCATCTCATCTTGAGCAACTAACCCGATCAATCTTTATCCTGACCCATACTCGGGATGAGTGGTATCAATGAGATAGTTGATTATCTATCTCATCGGTGCTTCCTCAGATCGACTTCCGATGGTAGAACGTCTTTTTTCAACGCGCGCGCAATCGCTATACTATTCTAGGCGGCCTTCTTTACAAACGCGGCTTTGATGGTATTTTGCTTCGGTGCCTCAAAACCCGTGAATCATCTAAAGCCATCCAGGAGGTCCATGACGGTATCTGTGGTGGACATTTTAGTGGCTTAGGCATGTAAAAGCGCATTTACGTTTGGGATATTATTGGCCTTCTCTTAATCGAGATTGTTGTGAATACACTAAGAAATGCGTCAAGTGTCGACAACATTGCCAATCTCACACACATCCCTAGTCAAGCTTTGCTGACTGCGGCGGATTTGTGGCCTTTTTCGCGAGGGGGTCTTGATCTTATTGGTCTCATCAATCCCGTTCTTCACGGCGTCATCATTCTATCATTCATTGCCCTTTGAGTACTTTACTAAGTGGGTAGAAGCTATCCCTCTTTCTTCAACAAAGGCTAAACCCATAGTTGATTTCGTCTATCAACACATCATTTGTCGCTTTGGCATTCCACATAAGCTCATCACAGATAATGGTAAGTCTTTCAAGAACGCTGATTTGCAGAATCTCTGCAACGCTTTCAACATCAAGCTCAGTTTTTCTTCTCCATACTATCCTCAAGCTAATGGTCAGGCCGAAGCGTCCAATAAAACTTTGCGTAATATCCTCGCAAAGGTAACTAGTCGAGCTGGTAGGGATTGGCATTTACATATCCCTTTTGCTCTCTGGGCTTATCGGACTAGCATTCGTACCCCTACTGGTGCTACTCTCCCTTCTCTCTCAAATCATGGGTGCGAGGTTTGTCCTTCCTTTGGAAGTCAAATCCCATCTCTCGTGTTTCTCTCGGAGAATTTGTCTCCAGATGAGGATTATCGTCAAAATCGTCTAGCACAACTTGAATTATTAGATGAGCGGCGTCTCAACGCTCTTGAGCATCATCAGGTCTATCTTGAACGTGTCAAGCGTGCTTATAACAAGCACTTGCAACACCGTGACTTCAAAATTGGTGACCTTGTTCTTAAGGAAAATCAAAATGTCACTACACTCGAAAGAAGTCAGCGGGGTAAGTTTGCTCCCAACTGGATGGGCCCGTACATTATCACTCATAAATATGGGTCTGGGGCTTATCGTTTATCTTCCATGGATGGTATACCTGAAGCGGAACCTCTTAATGCTTTGCATTTACGGCCCTTCTACTGTTAAAATCTATCTTACACAAATCTAGTCGCAACACAGATCTTTCATCCGTCCTAATAACCAGTCATCTACTTTCGTGGTGATTCGAAATTGTGTGGTTCTCCGCCTATTGCCTCGTTTACCTTAAATATGAGTATCGCGGCTCTACTCATTGCACGTTTCTTTTGGATATGTTCCTCCTCATGGTAGGAATACCTTAATCACCACTTCATCCGTCCCAAGTACTTATCTTAATCGGATCTACTCGGGGCATGAGTGCATGTTCTTCTATGTTCTCTTCCCCTCCATCTGATCTATCTAGGTCTAAACTCAGCTTCTTCCAAGAAGAGTTTCAAAAAAAAAAAAAAAAAAAAAAAAGATGCTATCCAAAAGATAGACTGATCCCTTGAAGGACAGCTATCCATACATTATCAAGTGAATCAAAAAGAAAATAGATCATGCCCTTGAAGGATGGCTATTATCAAAAATTCTAAAAATATAGACCATACCCTCGAAGGATGGCTATCATTAAAATTCAAAATACAGACCGCTCCCTTGAAGGACGGCTGTTCCTCAAAGAAATATTCAAGGCTTCTTGATCAGTCTTTTAATCAGTTTATACACTTTTTTAGCATCACTGAAAGACTTCCCGTATCGATCAGTCTTTCCATATCAAGCAAACTTCCCGCATTGATCAGTTTGCTTTTCTGCCAAAATCATGAAGCTGAGATTTAAGACCTTTTGTCGATCATATGGAGAATCCTATTTTCCTACTATGGACATGTATTCTGTCCCTTGTAAATTCCGACAAGATACTTACTTTTCTTTCCGTTTCTATCCTAGATCTGGTTTGCGACTAGTTAGTGTCAGGTTTATTTTAATCTTATATAGGGCCTTGTATGCTTGGTCTTTCGGTTTCCTATCTGGATTTTATCTATGGTCGGTTGGAAGTCCGACTTATTTTTTTCTTATCCGAGTATCTTCTCTTCTAAGTCACGGTTGTTTCCATTTACATCTTTGGCTCTTGCAAGGAGTATTCCCCATTTCTTTGTCTTGCATCTAGTTAAATTGACATTTCACATGTTAATTCAATCAAAATTTATCTTTATCAAAATTCATCTTATCTATCAAAACATCTATCTGTATTCATTTCTCATTAAAATTACATCCATACATCAAACACATCTATCTATCTATCCATCAAAATATTTAAAAATATGTACATCCAAGGTACATTACATCTATCTATATCTCATCCATACATCAAACACATATACATCAAGTTACATTACATCCATCTATCAAAGTTATATCCACATATCAATCTATCTAATCACATCTATTTCTATCATCTATCAGTCTATATCTATCCAATCACATCTATTTTATCCTCTATCAGTCTATATCTATATCCATCTATCCATGTATATCAAAATTAAAAGCATGAGTACAATCATATAACAAATAACATGATGAATCTATATATACATGTGTGTCTGTACAAAAATGGGTGGCTTTGATCAAGCCATCTATCTGATGCCTTCCGATCGAGGCTACATCACTATACTGATACAAAATCTATCAATCTCTATATAGTAAAGTCCGATGCATGGAGGACACTATCTCCTCCACCCTCCTCTGCACCTGGCTGTCTCTCCTGGCCGCCGCCTATCGAGCTCGATGCACCTGCTGCTGGAGGTCTCTGCGCACCTCGATCTCTCCCAGTGCTCCCACCACCTGAGGCTCCGCTCGCTGTAGCCATGCCAGCTGCTCTCCTCCTCGCCCGTCACGAGGCACATCGGGGCATCTTTGCGCTAGGGCATCCTCATAGTATCTCACCTCAGCGAGGAGAGCCAGTATGTGCTCGAGGCTCACGGTACCGGTGCTCATGCGATCTGAGGGCTTTGGTGTTCTTGGGGGGCTTTGCGCTGCTTGGTGGTGCTCCTCTAGGTCGTGCCTCCGTGTCTGGGACTGCGGCGTGGCACTTTGGTCTCTCCATATTTGGCCCTGAGGGCCTCCCTATGTCGAAAGTAGCGATCCCTCTGCTGGATCGCTATATCTCGCTCCTGGCGAGCGGTGTCTCTCCACTGAGGGCATCCCTCTCCTCTGTCAAAGCCCTGATCTCCTCCAGAGCTACCTGATGTGTCTGTGTAAGGGTGGCATGCTCTCCCTCTAGTCTATCCAGCATCGCAGCTATGTCCTCCTCGTCAGCATCTATAGATGGCGGGAGATGTCGTGGTAGCTCGGTGTCATACCATGCTGCGTAACCCTCATCTACCCCTGCGTCATCATCGCTGTCTGTAGAGGGTGGGGCCTCTCTCAATGGGTCTGCCGGGATCAAAATCGGCAAATCCGTCTCCTCTATATCCACTTTATGTGGCGTGTAGGTGGTCGGCACTATCTGTACTAGGCCGAACGCCTCAATATCCGCATAAACGGGACTCGCTCCCACATATCCGGCCTACGGCCCCTGACCACCCGGCTCCGTCTCAATGCTACCAAGTGGGCATCCTGACCAGCCCATGTCGGAAATGCCCGATATGGCCTCCAGATGACCTGATCTGGTGTCAGCGTCCTGAAACGCTCAGAGTACCACTCGGCCGATCTACCTGTATCCCCTGCGGCCATGTCAGCCCGCCATCTCCGAAATCCATAATCAATCCCTCCCACTCCTGCTGGCATCCAAGGAAGCCCGGATGGCCTGATCACCGCTATGTGCTCATATGCCCAGCAATGGAGCACAAAACTGACGTCAATCCCTGTCCTCCGGCCAGTGGTGTACATCCATAGCTCATGATATATCTGAGCTATCAGGGCATCGAAGGCAAAACACATGCATCTTGCAGGATGTCGCATGACACGGTCTAATGATATGATGGGAATCTCCCACCTCCTGAATCTGGCAGGGCAAAGTAGGAGATAGCCATCTGAATCAAGGCTATCCGCCTACTCCGAGGGCTATCCTGCCTGTACTGTGAGGCTATCCTCACTGCCCCAGATACTATCTCTGAGTCATCTGCCCTGTCTCTGTATAATCGCACTAGGGCCCTCTGCTGCTGCTCTCGCGGTGTGATCTCAATCGGGTCCCCAGTGATCGGCAGTCTCAGAATCCTGAATATATCCTCATGGGTGATGGTCATCTCACCCGTCCTGAACCAAAAAGTGCACGTATGGCTGTCCCACCGTCGCACTAGTGCCCGCATGAGCTCCACATCTCGTGGCACTCGTCTGTAATACCGGAAACCCCCGAGCCCGGCTAGCTCTAAATGTCGCCAATCTGCATCAGTCACATCAGGGAGAATCATCTCCAATAACTCAGGAATGGCATCCCTCATATGTAGAGCCTCTCGTGCCTGCATCCACGACATCAAAAGCATAATTAGTCTCTTATTTCCCCAAATCCGAACATACGAAACAAAATTCTATCATCATAGAAGTTATTTATCCAATCGACGTCGATTTAACATAATCGGCGTCGATCTATGTGAGTCGACGCCGATTATATCAATCGACGCCGCTCAGGCTACAATCGACGCCGATTCTACCAATCGGCGCCGACTGCCTGTCCGGACATAAACCGGACCCCGGCCTCCAAAAAAAAAAAAAATCCAATGAAAACAAAAATTCAAGTACAATGGGTTCAAGAATGACCACTTACCCCTGGTCGTGTCCTCCTGCGCTTCTGACCGCTCCCAGAGGCTTCCATGGCGCTCAAAATCAGATTCTGACTCTCTCTGAATCAATCGTCACGTTGAAAATAAATCGTTTACGTTTTCCGTTCGCATATTTATATGTGCCTGGATTGGTCGGCGCCGATTTTTTGGGTCGACGCCGTTTGTTTTAGTCGTCGCCGATTAATTTGGTCGCCGCCGATTTTCCATATTTGTTTGCCATAGTGTTGATGCTTGGCTTACTTATCTATCTGATCATTGTTGTGTGCTGAATTTTGCCTTTTGGCACATCTTTTTGATATCACCATCTATTTCGGGTTTGTTCCCTTTGCATGGGACACTCGTACTTTTTGACAACTTAGAGTTAAGCGGGTCTGTAGGCTCTGCGATCGTCTCATGAGGAGACCGTCTAGTTTGTCCTACCAATGTGAATTCCTTAGGTTGCTGCCTTTTTATTTGTTTTTATGCGTCATCAATGATCAGATCTACTCCAGACATCCGACTGGGGCATCCTGCATTTTTCATCTACCTTTTTCAAACTTGGGATCGTTTGTTCTATCACCCATCCCATCCCTAGTTTGAGGGGGATCACATCATCACACATTCTTCCCTTCTTCCATCCCTTTGTTTTTGTCTCATAACCTTGCTTATCGCAAGTTACTTGACAAAAAGGGGCAAAATGTAGACACTTAAAATTGGTTACTCAATTTAGTGTCCCTCTCATCCATTTACTTGCTTGGGTAACCTGGGGCACGTTTACGTCACCAACTATCCCCTTGGGATATTATCCAATTTGTGATTTAATCACTTACTCTAAATTTAATTCACCCCATCATATCTTACCCATGAGTGATTAAATATTAAATATTTAATTACGCTTCTTCCCATGCATCTTAATCACTTATCTACCCCAAATTTATTCTATCTATGTATCACATCTATTTTTCCTCTTCCCTAAGCGGGATATTTCCCGTATTCAGGGTAAGTCTTATCTTTCTTGAAATCGCTCATTTTGGCCATCTCGGGAGTCTATTCCGCGATCGGCGCCGACCCATATGGTCGGCGCCGATTTTCTAGGAGCGGCGCCGATTATAAAAGCAAGTCGAACTCGGTTCTAAGGACCGAAGAGAGCGAAAAAGTGAGCAGGATGAAAAAGGAAGCACTTACGCATGAGCAGAGCGAGAGAGACACAGTGGTGAGAAAGAGAGATCTTTTAGCATCGAGGGTGTCAAGTAAGGGCGAGATCTGTCCAGAATCAATCCACGAGAGGAGCAGTTACTCTGCCCACATCACGTCAACATCGCACACAACCATCATCATCGGTGACTCTGTTCGATATCTCGCCAACCGGCACATCCAGAGACCACATTCACCTTTAATTCCCGAATCTTATCGCCTTGAGTCCCGATTGATCGATCGCCTTTAGTCGACGCCGATCTCACCGATCGGCGCCGACGCCGATCGGCGCGCCGACCACATCGATCGGCGCCCGATTCTACCCCGATCGACGCCGATTTCCTGCTGCAGACGGGTAAAAGGACACGAGTAACACAAATCAAGCATTATTTCATAGTTCCTGTTTTCGTACTTTGCCCTGCTTTGTTTAGATCTTGTCTTATTTATTCACTGATCGAGAAAATCTAGCTTTTACTTACATCTTTTATCATGTATGCTTCTTTTCTTAATTGAAAACATGGTGACATCGCGAGGAAGCTTATCGCTTAGGACCGCTTCTCGGGCGGTCCACCTAAATATCTCTTAACGCCGTCTTTTACGTCAAGCATCGGTGTCTTGCAGTTACTCGGATCTATTGTGCGAATTGCTCGTGTGCGCCGTCTTATCTACATCGGCTTCCTCATTCGTCTACATCTTCGGATCTTATCCATCGGTATCAATTTTATTGGAGTTTTTCGTGGTTTTTGTGTTTAGTTTGGGTGCATTAACTCGACAGTATGCGTGAAATCCTTGATCTGATCATCTAGGTATGTTATTCCAAATAGAATCATGCTTACTATAGGAATCAAGGACGGTTACAAATGCTATGAGAAAGGCCCGTTAGAAGCTCTTTCAATACCATGTCATATCTTTGGGTAAATCAGGTATAGGTGTCCATTTATATGAGTCTCACCCTTCAGATAACGAGTATGCTTCTTCTGAGAGTGAGGATAGTTTGTCCAAAAATGAAAGCAAAACAGATTCCCGGTGTAGTCTTTACGAAGACCTCACCTCTACGAACCTATTCTCTAACATGGCTATCTTTACCATAACCCCTATTATACCCTCTGTAACCCCTACAACTCAAACATTAACTCTTATCTACCCATCACTTATGAATTTGGATCAATAACAAGCCTTACATATCGACGTATTTCGAGCGATGAGGCTATTGGTGAGTTCCTAGGCATCATAGATAACATTCCAAGAAATGACCACAAGAAAGGCTTCACTATCCAGCTCAACGCATGCACATACTTGGAGAGAGGAGGTAGAATTATGTAGACACTTAAGTAAAAAAATGAGTAAGGGAAAGAGTTCCAAAGAAAAACCTTGCGGAAATAAAAGGGGAAGTCCTATAGTGAAAACCTCTTTGAGGCACTTGTGGACAAACAAGCAGAACAACCTATGGAAAATATAGTGTACCCATATAAAGATGAAGATCTCCCTGAACCACCTTTAGTGGAAGAGGATCTCAATCTTCCTCTTGATCCTACATGCATGGGGGATGAGTCAAAGCTACTAGTGGAAGATACAATAGATGTTAACATCAATACAAAGGAGCTGCCGAAGATAGTTAAGTTGGGAGCTTCACTCTCAACCAAAGAACAAAAACATTTACAGGACTCTTAAGAGAGTATGCAGACATCTTTGCTTGGTCTTATGCTGACATGTCAGGACTTGATCCTGCATTAGTGGTACACAACCTAGTTGTGCATCCAGACGTCAAGCCCATCAAACAAAAGCTCCGAAAGATGCATCCTCGTGTCGCCTTGCTGGTAAAGGCAAAGCTTGAAAAGTTATTAGAAGTAGGCTTCATCAGGCCTATCGACTACTCAAAGTGGATTTCTAATGTGGCACCAGTAAAAAAAAAATCTAGTCAATATTAGAGTGTGTATTGATTTCAGAGATATAAACAAATCTTGTCCCAAGGATGACTTTCCTCTCCCATACATCGACATGATCATCAATTTTACCGATGATTACAAGATGCTATCAGTCATGGATGGCTTCTCAGGTTATAATCGAGATAAAATTGTGGAAGAGGATCAATACAAGATGGCTTTCACAACCCCTGTGGGGAATGTTCTATTACCAAGTCATGCCTTTCGACCTTAAGAATGTAGGTGCTACATATCAAAGGGCGATGATTGTAATATTTCACGATATGATAAGTGACATCATGGAAGATTACGTAGATGATATACTAGCTAAATCTAGAACTCAGGAGGAGCACCCAAAAATATTGCGACATATCTTTCAAAGCACCTAAGGGACTACAAAGTTCGCCTTAACCCGAAGAAATGTGTCTTCGGTGTGCTTATTTGAAATTACTTGGGATTCATTGTGTCAAGGAGAGGGATAGAGGTGGACCCTGCAAAGGTCACAAGCTATCATAGAGATGCCTCCTCCTAAGAATATTAAACAACTACGTAGCTTATAAGGGAAAATTCAAGCCATCATAAGGTTTATTTCACAACTAGCAGACAAGTGCCATACATTAACACATCTTCTTAAGAAATATGTTAATTTCACCTGGGGGAAAATCAATATCAATTATTTGCTTTGCTAAAAGAATACTTGGCTAAACCCCCATTCTCATTCCATCCATGGCAAGAGAACCCTTGTTGTTGTACATCTCTGCTACACATTTCACAATTGGGGCACTATTGGCCCAATATGATAAAGAACAGAGAGAAAAAGTTGTATACTACTTAAGTAGGACATTGGTAGCATATGAGCTCAATTATCTGCGTAGATCGAGAAGGATTTCCTTGCCATAGTGTTTTCTTTCCAGAAGTTACGCCACTATATGCTCAACAACAAAATCAAACTTATTTCAAAGATCGATCCTTTAAAGTACTTACTGTCAAAACCTGCCTTAACTGGAAAGATGGCTAATTGGATCATCTTATTGAGTGAGTTTGACATTGAGTACATTCATCAAAAGTCAGTAAAAGGACAATTCTTAGTAGATCAGCTAGCAGAAGCTCCACTACCAAGTACAAACCCTTGAGTCTAGAACTACCAGATGCATCTATCATGTACCTTGAAGAATCTATCATTTTGAAACTATACTTTGATGGCTCCTTTACCTTTCATGGTTCAGGTGCTGGAGTTGTGTTAATCACTCCTACGGGAGACTTGATTCCTCAAGTGTTTTGGCTCGGGTTCCCATGCATGAATAATATAGCGGAGTATGAAGCTCTCATTGCAGGGATGAAGCTATCCATCAAGTGGGATATTAGACAAGTCAATTGCATTGGTGATTCAATGCTCATTATCAAACAAGTCACAAATGAATACAAGGTAAAAGATGAGAAGCTTCTCCCATACAAGAGGATGGTGGATTCTTTGAAAGAATACTTTGAGTAGATAACATTTGAGAAAATACCAAGAGCACATAACAAAGTAGCGATGTTATGGCTATAGTAGGATCCATGTTAAGTATTCCACTAGGGTAGAATGATACGATGTTCTTTGTTGAAAACTTAAGAACGCCAACATATGACATACCAAACTCTTGTTTGGTGTGTGAAGTTGTTGGTCCCTTTTCACCGTGGTACGTTGAAATATTTAATTACCTTCATGATGGAACCTTTCCCACTAACATTTCCCGTGTTGAAAAATGCACCCTCATCCAACGTATAGCCCGTTATACCCTACTTGGGGCACCCTCTTCCGTCGAGGCTACGACGGGAATTTGTTGTGTTGTTTAAGTTCAGAAAAATCATCCAAGAGATCAAAGAGGTGCATGAAGGAATCTGTGGGGATCATACTAATGGGATCGTCCTTGCAAAGAAAATTCTCATAGTAGGCTATTATTGGCCTACCATGGAGCATGATTGTTGTTAACATGTGAAGAAGTGCATGGATTGTCAAAAGTATGGAAACTTGATACATCGACATAATCCTTACAACCAATCACAACACCCTAGCCGTTCTCAAAGTGGGGTCTTGATCTAATAGGAAACTTAATCATGTCTCCTCGGATGGCCATAAGTTCATTATAACTGCCATGGAGTACTTTACAAAATGGGTAGAGGTTGTTCCTCTTACCTATATAGAAGGTCCCCAAATCTCTAAATTTATAATGAATCATATCATCATTTGTCGATATGGTATCCCCTCTGTTATTATCACTTGATAATGGTAAATCATTCAAGAATAAAACTGTGAAAGCACTCTACAAATGCTTTCAAATCTCCCTTAAGTTCTCGACCCCTATTACCCTCAAGGTAATGGGCAAGTCGAGGCTTCTAATAAAACCCTAATTCACATTATGGAGAAGATGGTGAACAAGATAGGTCATGATTGGCATTTACAAATTCACCCTGCCCTCTGGGCATTCAAAACTTCTATCCGCACCCCCACATGTGCAACTCCATACTCCTTAGTATTCGGCATTGAAGCCATACTACCTTTAGAGATCAAGATCCCTTCTTTGTGCATTGAGCTAAGGGACTACCTGAATGAAGAGGAGGACTACAAAGTAGCTCGATTGAAGAGTTGGAGCTATTAGATGAGAAAAGACTTCATGCTCTCAATCACCTTAAAGTGTATCAGGATCGAGTGTGGTGAAGCTACAATAAAAGGGTCATACCTTGTCAATTTGAGGTAGGGGACATGGTGTTAAAAGAGAATCAAAAGAACACCAATAAGGACCGTGAAAAGAAAGGGAAATTTGAGCCCAATTGGTTGGGACCATATGTTGTGGTCACCAAGTTTGGTTCAAGTGCCTATAAGCTAGCCCATGCAGATGGTTAAGAGCTTCGAGAACCCATGAATGCAATGCATCTTAAGTGCTTATATGCTTAAGTATGGGGTTTCTATCAGAATATCAAGAAAAATAAAAAAGTATAAAAATAGAAAAAAAAAGATAAATAAACAAGTGCATCCAATAGTGAAAACCATGTAATGGTGGCACTTTGGACAAGTCCTTTGGTGAAAACTGGTTTCAATGCCAAGGGAGGGTCCGTTGTTCACAAGCATTTCAAGTTTAGGAGTACAAAACTTTTTCCTAAGTTGGTCTTTACCTTCATCTGAGTCCCTTGTGAGCCTATCCTTCTTTTCCCTGATCGGATAATCTAACCTTTTGAAGTGTGGAGAAATTAACTTTGAATGAGCCCATCTCACGTTGGGGGAAACTTCGCAAGCGTCACTTCTAGCACATAACATGTGGCATTTTGCCCTTGTATATCCCATCTAATGTTGGGGCATCCACGTTTCTTCATTTCCTTGCACATGTTTGCTTTGGAAAATTGTTGAGAAAACAAACAAAAACATTCGTATAACTTTTGAAAACCCCAAAACATGTAGATATGTTCCTTGGAAAAACCAAAACATTCAAATACGTTTTCGTAGAAAACTCCAAAACAATAGAAAATTGTCTTAGAGATAAAACCAAAAAATAGTGAAAAATGTCCCAAAATTGTCCCACAAAAACAAAGTAGTAGTTTGCTTACTTTTAGTTGTTGGTTTGTATGGTTTTTAGTTGCATTGTTTTTTTCATGTTGTGTGCTTTAAATTGAATTCACTTGTTTACTTAGATTGAATGTTGCTTTAATATGTAGTTCATTTCTCTGAGTTCATTTTATATTGCATGCTTGTAAATAAATGTGTTGCTTTGATTAGATTTTTTAACTTGTGCTTGTCAATTTTTACTTGTACATTGTGTTATCACTTCATCATCATATCACATATATCCAATCACATCTATACATCATATATCAAAAAATGCTAAGTCTACATCATGCATGTATGCTAAAAGCTAATCATCAAGTACCGTATCACCAATGGGGCAAGAGGGGTTGCGCATGATCACAAATCTATCCCCCCACACCAATATCAAAAATATAAACATGTTTTACTCAAAGTATCTCATCAAACATACAAGTATGATATCAACTAAGGCTATCTCATAATCTAGCATGTGATACAAACATAAAGAAACAAATTAAGCATGATATCTCATAACAACATGTGATACATCGATAATCCATCTATCATCATATATCATCAAAAATATAAATGTCCATATACATCGATATAACAAGTCATCATGGGCATCTATACAAAAAAATTGCCTTCATCATGAGGCATGATAAAAAACAATACATATACATCCGTATAAAAGTATGCCTTCATCATGAGGTGGTATGCCAAAAAGAAAGTAGTACATCTAGTACATCAATAAGAGAGTCAACCATGACTCTCACCCATGTCGAGGGCTGCCTAGTCCCAGTATGCAAAATGCTATGCTAAAGGGGGTAGTAGAGGTGTGGCATGTGTGGTAAAGGTGTTTCATCATGTTGAGCAATGGGTTGAACTAACTTGAACCAAGCTTTGAACCGATCATGCTTGCTCTGAAGCCGCATGTCTTGAAGGACCCTCTACGGGATCACTAATTATCATGATGGTCTAGCATGAGATCTGGATCGTGACCTGCGCCTGCACCCTTATAAATATATGACTATACTCAGGAACTCTCTTCTTGTGCTGAAACGACATGCCATGATGTACTACATCCTATAATAGGTGGCCTCACCTGCCTGCTATATAATTGTGCCCAATCATCAATTACATCCTTGAAGACGTGTCTTCTTGCTATAGTGTATCACGCTCTGCCCTAATGCTAGCTAGCTCTCTATCTGACTATAATAATCGATCCTATATAGCCTGATCTCACTTTGCCTGTAGTCTGTAATATATCTATGCCATATCTGCTCTATCCTAGTCTTGTATGTCTCTATATCTGATCTCGCTCGCTCATCTCTGTCACTGTTGATACCTCTCTCTAATGTCTTGATCTCTCTCTCTCTACTAGGTCTTGATCTCTCTCTCAATCACTCATGTCATCGTAGATGTAAGGTTGTCACTGTTTGTATGTCTAATTCTGTTATAGCTCGTAGATCTTACTCTCATCCATCTTGTCTGTATAAGCATATCATGCCAGTCATCACTATGTATCTAGGGCAGCTTATATCTGCATATACTACACATCTTGTGTATCGTGTATTGTAAAATGTCTGTCATCCTACACATCCTATGTATCAGTATAACTTGTGTATCTTCCACATCTTGTATATATTATGTTATATCATGACTATATAGCATGCTATATGCATCATCGTATCTGTATATCATGCACATCTATATATCATCTGGAAAATCTCATCAACCCAATCATCATCCTCCTCCACCTCCAGTGGACTATGTCGTGGACTCATGTCATGGTGAAGGGGTGATAAAGGTGCACACGTTGGATCCTACATTGGCATCATCGTGGTGCCACACACATGGTTACACCACTACTCATTTTTGTACTAAGATATTTTGATGTACTACTACTTTTGCACTAGTACCCCATGTATGGTACTAAATGTCCACTGTGCTATGCATGTGCCTCTACCTGTGGATCAGGATATTATTCCTGTTCCGTGTGTCACTATCGTCCAATACCTCGTGGGGAATAGTCAATCGATGTGGCAACACTAGTGCATACCATGATGCATAGTCTGGTGTAGTCTCGGATCTACTATTTGCACCCATTGTACCCAAGGCTGTGGGGCTACTTGTGAAAAGCTCGTAAGGGCTCGTAGTTCACCCTAATCAGGGTCCCATATCAAAAATATCTTTGTACCGGCATGCATACCACATCTCATTGCTAGGAATCCCTTAGATGAGACCAAATTGACGTTGGACCCGGTCCACCCTGTACCACTCTAAGACGTGGCTCTGCTCCCAATGATAAAATGGTCTATTGTGGTTGTCCTAACTCGCTCGCATCATGCGGCCTTGATATAGCCTATATGGTCACCATGTGATCATATGGGGTTGTAGCTCATCAAACTCTCACCGGTAGTAGTCTATGTCCCCCCTGTGGCTGCGAATATCATCTCCATCGGGAACCCAACCCATGAGAGAAGGCTCTCCAAGAACCTAAGCTCTCAATGCTCCTAAAGGATGTCTAATAACAATATGATCCCAAGCCCAGATCTATAATAAAGTGGCAGGGCCCAATGTCCTCTGACCATGATAGGCTATCAAATGCAAATCAAAATATAAGTGAGCTAGTATACACTGACCCCAAGTCAGTAAACTCTACCCTGAAGTAGGTCGTGGATCACTCTAATAAGACCTAGGGAGAATCATGCACCGGTCTTGTCAGGAAGCAACACACACTGATGACAAGAGCTAATAAGTATACGGGGACCCGTCCTAGCCATGGATCGACCATGCATCTCCTAACCACAACTGACATACCTCGGCGGGGGATATTTCAGTCAATCCAAATATCATGGTTGTATAATGCTCAACCCGGTCCGAGTGACCATCGTAGGTAATCAAACGACCCTGAATCAAACTCTTGCAGGATCCACCAAACATCCTCCAGTGTCACACTCATCTCACGGTAGGGAGTTGGAAAGTCTAGCTCTCATTGCGCCATCTCTAGCTAAGGTTGTGAGTAGACTATGATCAAAAGTGATATGTGGCATATGAGGCTATATAGGATAAACTTGTCACCTCCAAGGTGATCTCTAAGAAAATTCAGTCTGGACGTCCAAGCGTCGCCTCAAAAGTCAGTCGAAGTCGCATGCATGCCGCTCTCACGTCCCTAAGCGCATCTAGATACATGCGGAGCCGATTAAGTCAATTATTATAGTATGTCTTCTATTCTACCATGTAATTTCTTCTAAAAAGTCTAGTTTATCATGTTATTCTTCTATTCCATCATTAAATTTCTCTATAATTCACCTTTTTCTTCTACGTGGGGTTTGCTAAAAACTAATTTTTTTGCCTAAAAGCAATTTTAAATTTCCTTTATGTGTAGGCACCCCCCATGTGTGCCAAACACCATGTTCTCGGCATGGGTGCTGCGTGCTCACACGTCACGTGTAAAAAAAAAAAATTAAAAATTTTGCCAACAACATGCGCCCATGTTGCAGATTAAAAGCAAAAAAAACTTAAAAAATGGGCAGGCAAAGCATAGTGCTCATGCACCCATGTTGCCTCACTAAAATTAAAAAAATCAAAAAAGTAGGCCAAACGCAAATAGGTGCCATGCTTGCCCACAAACTTCAAAAAAAAAAAAAGAGGGCATAGGCATAGGCACCCAGCGCCCATGATGCCTCAAAAAATCAAAAAAAAAAGGAGGCTGCAAACAAAGCGCCTAGTGCCCATGTTGCGCCTGCATGAACAAAAATCAAAAAAAACAAACCAAGCAACATAGGCCTTAGGCACCCGGGTGCCCATCTTTACTGTAAAAAAAATGCGAAAAAAAAAAATCAAAAAAAATACTTAACATAGGCTAACATAGTGCCCATCTTTGTGTGAAAATCTCAAAAATGTCAAAAAAATTCAAAAAATGTCAAAAAAAGTCAAAAAACAACATAAGCCATAACTAGGCACCCATGTTGGCAAACAAAAGCCAAAAAAAAAAAAAAATGCCAACAACATAGGCACCCATGTGTGGTAAGCAAATCTCAAAAAAATTCAAAAAATGGAAGACCACCAACGTAGGCGTAAACATGCACCAATGTTGTGCCAACATAGGCGCCCCCCAGTTTTCCCTAAATTTAACCTAAAATGCATATTTTTCACTAAATATTCAAAAAAAATTTTAAATTGTGAGGGTAAAAGGGAGGACCGTGTACTGTGGTCCATCCGCTGGAAGCCTAGGTAGTCCCTCACGTGGTCCGCATGGTGCCTTCGATTCACTATCCTCGCCATTTCCCTCCGTAGGTCAGAGCTCAATTCAATAGTCAAATGGTAAGCAAATGTGGTAAAATAACTTGTCGCGGTGGCTTATATGCTCATTTCTACCTCCCGCGGTGTGTTTCTTGCTCCCAAAGTGCCTCGAGACCGCCGTATTTCTTCTAAAATTCCTCTAACACTTTCGCGATGATTATTTTTAAAAATAATTATTTTTGACACGTTTTCGCTACTACGTTGGGGCATATTTTTGCTTCTCGATAGCCTTTTCTACTACTCGGGGCATTTTTTTGCCTTGCGGTCACTTTTAACATTGTCTCATGACTTTGTTATTTCTTCTATAATATTTTCTTCCATAAAAAAAAAAAAAATTAAAACAATAAAATTTTTTTCAAAATTTTTGATAAAATCATTAAAAAAATCCAAAAATTGTAAAAATTTAAAATTTTACAAAAAATGGTAAACGACATATACGCAGCTAAAGCCTGTGTCAATTGCATTGTCCTCGAACATTGAAATATGTCTTACAAAAGCATCTTTCTACGGTTCTTGTTTTTTCTGGTCTCAAACGACTTGCGGATCATCATGATCTACCTCCATTAACAAAAGCTTGGTTGCATGTTATGTTGGTCCTCCCGTGCAATAGTGAGTTGCCAGGGAATGTGTCGTAGGCAAAGATTTTCCATGGGACTACTTGTGTCCTCTCCATTATTCCCCTCGCATATATCCTTGCTTGGGGCATCATTTTTAACCCTTGTCATTACAACACGAACATTCGGGAATTGTAGCTTGATAACAAAAACATTGGTGCAACTATCTTAAACATTGTTTGTTTGAGTGTGTGTGATTGTATTGGTTTCTCTATTAGGTTAGCTAGTTTACTTTCTCATATTGCATTGCATTTAATGTATGTTTCATGGAGCGAAATATCATTTTACTTTCTCGTATTGCATTGCATAATGTATGTTGCATGGAGTTACATATTTTTAGTAGTAAACAATTGTTAGTAATTTAGCTTTTCATGTTATCTTACACTTTTGTTTATTTTAAATAAAGGTCGATGATGTAGACCTAGGGGCAAAATGATATAAACAGGTTGCTTATGGAAAGGTTGGATGCAAAGGTTGGACTTGTCCTATATTTCTCCATTAATCATTTCTTCTCCATTATCATTTATTACCATTACTAATTTCTTCTAAAAACTCACCGAGGAAATAAACAACCACGTTTATCCCTATCCTTATTCCTTCTCAATACCTAAGGGTTTCGTGCCCATTTTAACCTATTTCTTCTATCCATTTCAATCATATTTTGATCATCGATTGACTTCTTCTATCACCCATCGACACTCGAGGGGGCATCCTTCATCCTGCTAATTTTTCTTCAAAAATTTACTTGTTTATGTTTGTCTACTATATTTGAAGTGAAGTCACTAACTTCACCTCAAACATGGGCAAATGTAGACACCTAAATTCCACTTTTGTAATCTTATTGCCAAAACGCACACAAATCACTCTCATTCTCACCAATTCCATTATAATTAATGATCTTTACTAATTAACTAACATTTCTTGCCACTTTGGTTGGTTAACAAGCACTTTGTTGATCACCAAACCTCTTTCGCATTCAGGATGCCACTTTATGACAAATCATAAGTCAAAATCCTCTTCAAAATAGACAATTAGCGTTTATAGGCTAATTAAGCCTATTTTGCCCTTGATTTGGTCAATATACACTAGTATTGACTCAAACCCCTCTTCCAGCCACTCAAAATTGCCCCATTCACCTCCACAACGTCTCAGAAGTTTCAAAATCTTATCCTAGCCTCCTAGTTGACCCTAAGCAGTTGATTAAGGCTTCATACCTTTTAATCACTTGGTAATTCACTAATTGTGATTAGCAAGACCTAATCATGATTAGAAATTCTTGCCAATTTGTTCGGTTAACAAACACTTCGTTGATCACCAAACCTCTTTCACATTCAGGATGCCACTTTATGACGAATCGTAAGTCAAAATCCTCTTCAAAATAGACAATTAGCATTTATAGGCTAAATAAGCCTATTTTGCCCTTGATTTCGTTAATATACCCTAGTATTGACTCAAACCCCTCTTCCAACCACTCAAAATAACCCCATTCACCTCCACAACGTCTCAAGAAGTTTCAAAAGCTTATCCTAGCCTCCTAGTTGACCCTAAGCGGTTGATTAAGGCTTCATACCTCTTAATCACTTAGTAATTCACTAATTGTGATTAGCAAGGCCTAATCATGATTAGAAATTCTAATCTAATTTGGGGCTTTTAGTCCCACATGCACCAAAATACAAGTTTTTCCCAAAAGGAAAACTATAAAAAGAGTTCACCTCTTACCTTAATACTTTACACCATGTTTTGATTTGCATCTCATATAATAAATATGATATATAAGCCAAGCCCAATCCTTTGCTTAAAACCTTCAACAAGGTTAGTAGATGAATATCTAAAGTGACTTAACAATTCATTTGGAGAGGTCATTTCACCATTGTTTGAGTAGAAACCATAACCATTTGTTTGCCCTTAGGTCTATTTAGGCCCATGTTAGGTAATTAATCATATTAGTAGGCATGTTTAGTTAGTTTTGCATTGTTTTCATATTAGTTAAGCATTCTTTTAAGCTTTTATCTTAATGTTACATTCCTAGACTTAGAGTCCTAACTAATTAGATGGAAATGGTGTTAGCCTTCCTTGTTTAGCTTTGTAGTTTGCTTTGTAAAGTTTGGGGTGCTTTCAATTAGTGGACATTGATGGAAAGCCGACCTTAAAAGCATTAGAGAAAAGCATGCTAATGGCTATCGGAAGAAATCACCAAAACCGAGCTTTAAGCATAACCAAAATGAAGGCCCATTCAATGTGATCATATGATTTCTCGAAGTCAATCTTAAGGAAAAGAGGCTTATGCGATGAAACACAAGCTCACTCCATGCCTTCCCAAACAACAATAAGGTTGTCCAAGATGTGTGCCTTTAACAAAACCCATTTTATCAGTCAAACAATCTTAGGCAAAATATCAACAATTCAGAGAGCTAGGGCCTTATCAAGTATTTTATAAGAAACATTCAACATGGTGATCGATCGTGAATTACTTATCATTCAAGATCGTCGGATTTAGGAATGAACTTGATGTTGCCTTGATTGATGAAACTCCCAAGAGAGAGAGAGTATGAAGAGATTCATTATACACCCGAAGTAGATCAGGTCCAACAAAAGACCAGGGTACTTTGTAAAACTTGCAAGGGAAGCCATCCAGACCCGGAGACTTGTCATTAGTAAGACAGAGTAGAGCTGCATGAAGCTCCTCCAAAGTGAGGGGGAATCGTAGCGGGAACAATCTCTGGGTGCAAGTTGGGAAGGCATAACATCAAGACATTTATGTAAAGCAGCAACACTCTCAATTAAATCCTTCTGAGCTTGAAACACTAGATGATAAGTTTTTGACAAAAGCCTCAAAGATCTCCGATAGCTCTGTAAGTCATTGGTGATAATCCTATATAGCTTTAATATATTTTTGAGCATGCTTGGCCCGATAGGATTTGAAAAATCTTTAGAGGCTTTATCTCCCACCTAAATCCAGTGAATACGTGATCATATTTGAGTACCACGGGTGGAATGGGATTCAATGAGCTTAAGTTTGTGGCGAATATCAATAGCTTGAGTTTGAAGGTGAGAATCAAAAGGATTGGCCTTTAGAAGTAGAGTAACTCTTCTAAATTCTTTGTGTAGAGTCAAATTTTCTTGCCTTCTAACCCAGACCACTTGTTTTTCAAAGTGGAGAAGGAACTTAGTGGTGCGATGAATAGTGCCTCCCACCACGTTATCCATTGGGTGCAAAGGGTGGATGTGGTGCCATATTCCAGATTTTAGTAATGAGTGGGACCACTCCAAGATGACTCAACAAAGAAACATTAAGAAAGAATTGCATAGTGGGCACCTTGGGAGGGCCCCCTACCAGACAACCTTAAATGTGATCGAATGGTGATCTAACAAAAGTACCTCTGTCCAAATCTTGATAACGGAGGATCCTTGTGTGTCAAAATAAAAATAGGGTTGTTGAGAAAGAAGAGCATGATCGAGGCATTTTAATACCCGGTCATATCCTTCTTGAAGATTGGTCCAAGTGAACCAAGCTTAATCCTTAAATTCATGTCGTAGGGCTAAGCAACAAATTGGAAAGGCCCCAATGACTTTTAAAATAATACCAGGCCACACGTTCGCCGAGACACTAGCACATTGGAAGGGCTCTACATTTATCATCCGGGTGCTCCACCATATTAAAGTCACCACATACTAACCAATAAGCAATAGGTAAGTTGTCACCTAACCAATTCCATAATAAAGTTCTTTTTCGGGACCTTCATTAGGGGCATAAACATTTAGAATACCAAAAGAAATATCATTAATACTCATAATCACCCACACAACCCTATTACTCTGGGGTCTTGGCCCGAGGCAATAATTAACGCCAAAATTTTTGGCACAATGGGAATGCTAGCACCTCCCCGCCATCAATATGTTGAGTATGGAAATGCACAAAATTAGGGGCAATACACGTTAAAGTAGTCTGAAGAAAAACCAGAAATCTTGATTTCATGTAAACAAATAACATCTAAACTAATAATTAAGCGGCAAGCCGATGAACAGAGAAATTTTGTGAGGGCTATAGGACCCCAAACATTCCATGACATAAAATTCAAGAAAAATTAGACATATCAAATCCCCCTGCCTATATGGAATTCCATCCTTAGAGCCGAGAATGGAAAATTTGTTGGCAAGAAGAAGTTGGTCTGAGTTAGTATGCTTAACCTGAATGGAGTAGTGTTTGGCCCCATTGACTCCCCGCGTACTGCGTGAAACCTCTTGGGGTGGATTGCGTGAGCGATGTAGAGGTAGATAGGTTGAAGCAATATTCCCAGTGTTTTCTATAGTAAATTGACTAACTTGGCTCTGCGAGGTCTTGGAAGGAATGGAAACCGAAGAACTAGGTTGCTCCACCCTAGGCTCATACCTGGACTGACGAAGGGAAGAAGACGGAGGGTAGTTTTTCAACATAAGGTTTCACCCCCAAAGTCTTCTTAAAACCAACCACCTTCCAACCATCAGCTGGAGGGTCAACCTTGAATTCAACATTTCGGATTGAGAAAGTGCAGGCTTGGAATGGGCCAAGAGGACAGGTCTCAAATGTGATGGTTCGGGGCTTGACAACAAAAGCACGTGTTGGGGAGGTTAAAATAAACCACCTTTTGAGAGATTCACAAGGACCCAACTTGAATATTCAGATGGTCCCACAGATCTTTCACTAGGTCCACTTTGACACACACTCGCTTATTAGGACGAGAAAAAAAAAAATGCTCCTATTCATGGAAAATCACCCTACCAATGGGCTTGACAATCTCTAGTAAAAAGGACCAGAGGTGCATGGGAAGACTAGGAGCTCAATCCAAACAAGGATTTTGAGTGAAACTTGGCTACTCGGACTAAAGTCAAATTCCATGGGGAAAGCGCAAAGGTGTGTGCCTAAGTACCAAAGATGACACTTTAAGCAGGAGGGCTTGAAGTTGAGAAGGCTCACGGAACGAAAACAAATAGAAACCCTTTGTGAGGTTATGGACCCCTAAAACGATGATTTCATTAATCTCTCGGTGATTTTTCATCCAGTTATGCAAGTAGGTTTCAAATGGGATACGACTAGAGAAGTAGGCTATAAGACAATGGTTTTGATATCACTTGATAGTGGGGTCTCTTCATTCATCAAAAAGTATAACATCTGGAGAGGGTTGATTCCATACCTTATCGTAGAATTTCAAGACAAACTTACGCGCACGCTTGGGAGCCATTTCCACCATTCTGATAACAGTTATGCAGACTAGAGGGGAGTTGGCCATTTATAGGCATGACACCACCTTATTTTCATGCACACAAAAGTCAGGAAGACACCGTGATATGACCAAGGGGAGACCGCAAGGCAGTGCTAGAACACACAATTTTTGCGGTGTGGCAAGGCAAGGAAAAAGCATGAGAAACCAAGTAGATCCGAAGCATTCCAACTAGAACATTAACTCTCATACACTATTTCATTTATGTGTATCTCTAAACTCAATTGTGCTTGAAAGAGATGCAATACCTATGTGACCCCTTTCCTATTTTTTTAGTTCTTTAAAAGTGGGAAGATTTTAACTAGCAATTGCACCAATTGTTGCAAAGATTATCCATAGAAAATACTTCTTTTAATATTTTTATATAAGTAAAGTGTATGTAAACACTTAAATAATTTAAAATTTAAGAGAAAAATTAAATATATTTTTATATGTAAACTTGATGTAAATATTCAAAATTTTAAAATTAGATTCTAGACTTCCAACTTCCCCAATTCAAATGATAAGTAAACCATTAATACATATATCAAGTGAATTCAAATCAATATTTGTAATTACTATACCTACAAACTAAGTGAATTCAAATTATTGTTTTTGATAAACTTACTTATTTTGTAGGGTATCTTATGTGATGGGTGGTATAAATTTGTAATTGTTTAGACTAATTTAGAAAGATTGATCTAATTAAACCCAAATTTGTAGGTTAAAATGAAGACTTCATTAAGACTAAGATATTATTTATTTATTTATAGTATTGTGGATAATTTTAAAAACATATTATGTTATAAACTTCTTGGTAATTGAATGAAGCTTGTGTATAAAAAAGGATAGGAAGTGATATCAAGTAAACCAAATCTTTACAATTTATTTTTTACTAAATAAAACACATATTGTTAAAAGATAATGGACAAAATACAATGTTTTTTTAAAAGTTACTAAATGAGTAAATTTCTTTAATCAAAATTCCTGTAAATGAGTGGTATTCGAAAGAAAAATTATATTAATTATAGTATAGTATTCAACAACAAAAATTATTAAATTAATTATAATAAAGTATTCAACAAGAAAAATTAAATTAATTATAATAGAGTATTCAAAAAGAAAATTTTATAAAATAAATTCTTACCAATTAAATCTAAACAAATTTACTTGGAATTCTATTTCAACAATAATTAAGAAAGGAGAAAATAATTTAATCTTGCCAAGAAAATAATCACAAAAGACAATCTCGTTAAAAAAACTCTTATGGACATAAAAATTTCATTCAAGAGAATTTATTCCTCTTTATTCAAAATTAAGAGAGATAATTACTTTGCTCAAAACTAACAATTAAAATTTAAATCTATTTTTCCAAAATTTAAACAAGAAAATTGATCATATTTAAAATTGAAAGCTCCAAACATTTATATTGTAATTATACCCAAAAAAAAAAAAAAAAAAACTTCCAATATTAAATGTAATCTTAACCTAAATATTTTATTCTTTTAGTATGTGTCTAGTCATTAAATGATTTTTATTTTTTCTTAAATTGAAATTTGTATATGGAGATTTTATCTTGTTGTAAATTATACCCATTATTAATGCTTACCTATATCATTTGGTGATGGTATGAGGTCGTGGACATGAAATGGAATAATTTAAATTTTAAAAATAGGTAAACAAATGATAAATATAATATTCATAAGTTTCTATGTTTTAACTTATCAAGCGGACTTAGAAAATCAAATAGTTCTAGTTAAAAGTTCACTAAATTAAGGGATGTGAGTTTCATGATAAAAACAATCCAACATACATCAATAAACTCAAAACAAAACAAATAAAACCGAAAAAAAAAATGAAATATATACATTTTTAATATAGAGGAAAGAAAAAATGTGTTCAATATTCACTATTAAATAATTATATATATTTTAATTTAAAGTTAAATGGAGTATCAACATGAAATTATAAATCATATTATTTTAAGATGGATTTTTATTTTCATGTTTTTATATTTACTATAACTTTGTGCTCCAACATGATGATACAAAATATTCTCATATTTTATAGGTTTTTAATTTATATGATTTAGTGATGGTGTGATGACTTGTGTTTAAATAAATGACTGACAACTCAACTCATATCAAACTACGTAGCTTTACAATTGTGGTTGGGAATTACATACAAAAATTACTTTTCTTAATCATTCGAAAAATATGGAAGCATTACATTGAATTACTTATACTTCTTATAGATTTTCCTAATGCATCATTGCTCTTTATGTACTCTTACGCACGTCGCACCCATCTAACTACGAACTAAAAATGCTCAACTAACTACTCTTCTCTAGTTTGATCCCTCTTTTGCAATGGTGAGAAATCTTTACCTATTCACTGAGCCTATCTCGCATTTGAGAACCCATTCACAATCAATCTTACATTTTATTTACTTTGGTCAAGAGGCATTACAAGAAACTATTGATGTGAATCATCAATTACCACTCGAACACTAAAAAAATGCATTACAAGAACACTTTAGGAAAAATAATCAACTTCAATGAAAGATGTTGCATTGTGTTATATTCATTTCATTATGGAGGTTTTGACATACTTTACGGGTATAGGTATAACATTTTTGAGAAGCTATTCATCTCACCTTCGCATGGAACACATTTAAGAAGTGGTTGATGATATTACTTCCATGATTGCTCATGGTATAAAATATGTATACTTTAAAGAATCTTCATGGCACGAACATGTGGCATGTTATGAGTTCTTCCCCTTGGATGGGGGTATAGGATTAATGTTTGTATCTAGCAATACCACGTGGTATGAGTCAACCTTCACAATGTGGCTTGCAAGTGTTGGAGACCTTGAAAAAGACTTGGTCAAGACCGCATATTATTTGGATGGAATTGCACTGCAGAAATAATGTTGTGTTACTATAGACGTATGTGAAACTTCATATGAAGGTACATCGATGATTTTGGGAGTATCATGAACCTTTGTGTGTGGTTCTAGAGTACAATAAAAATTGATCAAAACCTTAATGTTCGTAGGCCATAAGGATGAGATTTTCAGCTTCATGGCCATGGTGTTTTGTGAAAGTGACCAAAGCCTTTCCATGTATCAGAGATATCCCTTAATTACATAATATCATTTTATCAATGTGAAGCTTCATTTATACTTGAAAATATTTACAAAGCTTACATCAACCTACAAACCTACAAGATTGTTGTATGCTTGAAAAAATATTGTAATCTTACAAATTTCTTTTAGTTTTGCCCAACTCCAAAATAAATTGCCAAGCTTGAAAAGTTCTAGGACATTTTGCAAATCTCAACTTATGATATGAGGGTAGATTGGTGATTCTCGGGAGTATCATGAACCTCTATTGTATGGTTTTGGAGTAAGATAAACCATTACCAAACCCTCAACGATCTTAGGCCACGAGAATGGGAGTTTTAGCATCATGGTCTTGGCTTGTGAAGCCAACCAAACCCTTTCCACGTCTTATGGATCTCCCTTAGTTATAGAATATCATTTTATCGATGTGATGCTTCAATTATACTTGAAAAGCTTTGTAGTCTTACAAGGTTTTTATATGATCTTGCAAGGCTCTTGAAATCTTATGAATTTCTTTTAGTTTTTCATAACTCCACAATGAATTAAAAATCTTGTAATGTTCTAAGGGGTTTTAAAAATCTCAACTTATGATGTGTAGCATAAGTTAGAGATTTGTGGATGTTCTTACATCATAATTCCCTAGAAATATGATTTCCAACTTAGTGCTCAATATTTAAGGGTTATAACCGATAGCTTTGTCTAATAAATGTGTCTAAGATCCTCCTCTCGAAATTCATGGATGCTTCTCAAGTCCCGGGTTATTCAATCAAACTACTTATTCTTTGTACTTGTGTTGCCTAGTCTTCTTCCCAAATCTTTCTTATAAGACTTCTTCAATTTATTCCCTCCTCTACTTAGGAATTTGAGCTTCTAAACATATAGGTTCTTCCTATTCTTATTAAACCCTATCAATTGCATGATAAGAATACAATTCTACAACACTAAAAAAATGGGTTAAATATCTAACCCTTCTTAGAACTCTATCTCATATGCAATGTTTGAAAACTTTCTCATAATTTTTAAAAACTTATCCTCCTTAGAACATCTCCTTCATTGGAGTGCAATGATAACACTAAATATCATTTTTAAATGACTCAATATCATATTATCATCTTATTTCTCAAGTAACACTTTTTTGAAATCCATACAATCTACCTATTTCCTTGAAAATAAACAAGTAGCATTTGAAACATCATAGATATTCTTGTATGGAATAAAATGTGTCATCTTTAAAAATCTATAACCACGACAAATATGGACTCGTTACCTTATTAGGTCCGTAGTAATCCAAGAAAATAATTATTTTTAGTTCTTCACATGGTCCTTTTGGTATTGGTAAACAATGTATAGGAACCATTCTTCTTGTTTGTTCCTTTTTCCAATAGGAATACTCTTGCATATTCCTACATACTTACTAACATTATTAACTATACTCAACCAAGATTGTAAGGCATACATAACATGGATTTAAATATTAATAGATAGTGTTGATTGATGCATGTAAATACCTTTATAGTTTCAAGAAATGCCTAAATATTAAAGCTTTAGTAAGAGCTCAAAGAACCCCTCGTCCCAATTCAACCATTAGGCATATTATGAAACCCTAGTAAAATTAGACACATATTGAAAACTTATATTGATGTATGAAATAATGTTTAAATATAGTATAATACATTGGTAGTAGCGTACATGTATCTTTCTTGCTATGCACATATGTCATGACTTCAAAAAAGATGGTGATTCATATTATCCTCTCTTGGTTGATAAACCACTTCATTCTCATATTTAATAATATGAATTGTAACTTCCTTGGGATCCTATTAGGTCCCTTTCTCCTCCATCGCTAGAACCTCATGTGAGATCATTATTTTTATTTCACTTTTTTCATTTAATGTAAATTATAAACACAATACTTTTTAAACATTGTAATAACAAATGATTTTCTTAGTTCCAAGTCACAAAATGATGAAAATTCATTTTTTAAACCACATCATGTCATAATTGTTTGAGGTAAATTACCAAAGTTCAAAATGACTCATTTTCATTATCAATGAAAATAATCCACCCCTTAAATTAGCTCTCATACATTGTAACATTTATGTGTTTTTGTGCTTGAAAGGGATGCAATATGTGATCCCTCTCTCTCTCTCTCTCTCTCTTTGAAGTGGGAAGATAAAAAAATAAAATCAAGAGATATAGATATTGATAGAAAGCTAAATATATTTTTACAAAATCTTCTCTTGAGAAAATCGATCCTTGTTTATTCAAAATTATGAAAGATATAATTACTTTTCTCAAAACTAAGAATTAAACTTTAACTCTATTTTTCCAACTCTTTAATAATAAAATTGATCTATGTTTTTTACTATGAAACAAGAAAATTTTCCCAAGATTTTTTTCTCGAGCTCGAGTTTTACTCATTGAATCTTTCTCAAACTTTAGCCATATCCTATTCACCATGGCACCACCATTTAGAAGTGTATTCATGATGATTTTCCCATTAGTGATGGAAAATTGTATCATATGAACTTCAACAACATCGTAGCAAGAATGGTTAGTAGAAAGTGAACTTCTATCAAAATGAATTTCATCAAAGTGGATTATATGAAGTGGAGAGATTGTCAATCTCAATAAAATGTACTAGCTTGTTATTCATGTGTGTTGATGATTTTAGATGATTCGTAATCATGGATGGATTTTTGAGAAACACTCTTATCTTGAGGGAGAAGAATGCACCTACGAATATATTCATAGATTTTTATTTTCATGTTTTGATCTTTACTATAACTTTGTGCTCCAACATGATGATACAAAGTCCCCTCATATTTTGTAGGTTTTTATAACTTATATGATTTGGTGATGGTGTGGCTAGTTGTGCATTTAAATAAATGATTGATAGCTCACATTCATATCAAACTATGTAGTGTTATAATGGTGGATGGGAAATAAACACAAAAATTAATTCTCTCAATGATTCAAAAAATATGGAAGCATTACATTAAATTACTTATACTTTAATACTTGTGATTTCACATGAATACCTCTTATAGAATTTTCCAACACATACGTGTTCTCTATGTACTCTTATGCATGTTGCCTGCCTAATAATGAGCTACAAATACTCGACTTACTACCCTACTCTAGTTTGATCCCTCTTTTGCAATGGTGAGAAACCTTCACCTATTGCTTGGGACTATCTCAGATTTGAGAACCCATTCACATTTCAATCTTGCATTTTATTTATATTGGTCAAAAGGCATTACAAGAAACTATTGATGTGAATGAGTCTAATTTAGTACTTGAACACTAAAAATTACACTATAAGAACAATTCAAGAGAAATAATCAACTTCCATGAAATATGTTGCATAACATTAGATTCATTTCATTATGGAGGTTTTGACATGCTTTGTGGCTATATGTGTAAGATTTTTAGAATTATCTTTATCTCACCTTCTTACATGGAACACATTCAAGAAGTGGTTGATGATATTACTTCCATGATTGTTCATGGTATATAATATGTATACTTTAAAGAATTTTCATGGCACGAACATGTGGCATGTTATGAGTTATTCCTCTTAGATGGAGGAGTAGGATTAATGTCTGTATCTAGTGATACAACATGGTATGAGTTGACCTTCACAATTTGGCTCACAAGTGTTGGAGACCTTGAAAAGACTTGGTCAATATTGCATATGGTTTGAATGGAATTGCACAAATCATGGTGCGTTACTAGAGACGTGTGGGCGACTTCATATGAAGGTAGATTGATGATTCTAGGAGTATAATGAACCTCTATGTGTGGTTTTAAAGTACAGTAAACATTGATAAAAACCTTAATGTTCTTAGGCCATAAGAATGGGATTTTTGGCATCATGGCCTTAGTGGATTGTGAAGCTAACTAAAGCATTTCCATGTCTTGTGGATATCCCTTAGTTACAAAATATCATTTTATTAATGTGAAGCTTCAGTTATAGTTGAAAATATTTGTAGGCTTACAACAACATACAAGGATGTTTCATGTTTTTAAATCTCTTATAATCTTATGAATTTCTTTTAGTTTTACACAACTTCAAAATGAATTTCCAAGCTTGAAAAGTTCTAAGGCGTTTACAAATATCAACTTATGATATGAAGGTAGATTGGTGATTTTGGGAGTATCATGAACCTTTATGTGTGGTTTTGGATTACGATAAACTATTACTAAAACCTCAACGATCTTAAGCCATGGGAATTATATTTTTGGCATCATAGCCTTAGTGATTTTTAAGCTAGCCAAAGCCTTTCCATGTCTTATGGATTTCCTTAGTTACAAAATATCATTTATCAATATGAAGCTTCAATTATAATTGAAAAGCTTTGTAGTCTTACAAGGTTGTTGTATAATTGCAAATCTCTTGTAATCTTATGAAAATATTGTAGTTTTTCATAACTCCAAAATGAATTTCCAAGCTTGTAAATTTCTAAAGGATTCTACAAATCTCAACTTATGATATGTAAGATTGAAAAGCTTTGTAGTCTTACAAGGTTGTTGTATAATTGCAAATCTCTTGTAATCTTATGAAAATCTTGTAGTTCTTCATAACTCCAAAATGAATTTCCAAGCTTGTAAATTTCTAAGGGATTCTACAAATCTCAACTTGTGATATGTAAGATAACTTAGAGATTTTGGATGTCCTTACATCATAATCCCCTATAAATATGATTGCCATCTTAGTGCTCAATATTAAGGGCTATAACCAATAACTTTGTCAAATATATGTGGCTAAAATCATCCTTTTAAATTCACAAATCCTTCTCAAGTCCTAGGTTCTTTAATCAAAATACTTATGCTTTGTACTTACTACCTAATCTTCTTCCCAAATCTTTCTTATAAGACTTCTTCAATTTATTCCTCCTCTACTTAGGAATTTAAGATTTTTAAAATATGGTTTCTTCTATTCTTATTAAACTCTATCAATTACATGATAAGAATACAATTCCGACAACACTAAAAAATGGGTTAAATATCAAACCCTTCTTGTAACTCTATCTTATATGCATTGTCTGAAAACTTTCTCATATTTTTGTAAGAATTTATCCTCCTGAAACATATCCTTCCTTGGGTTCACTAGCATTGAATCTCATTTTGTAAATGACTCTAGTATCATCTTATTTCTCAAGGAACACTCTTTTGAAATCCATATAGTCTAACTAATTCCTTGAAAATAAACTTGTAACATTTGAAACATCACAGATCTTCATGCATGGAATAAAATGTGTCATCTTTGAAAATCAATAACCACAAAAATATGGATTCTTTACCTCACTATGTCCTTAGTAATCCAAGAAAATAGTTGTTTTTAGTTCTTCAATGGTCCTTTTGGTATTGGTAAACAATGTATACTAACCATTATTCTTGTTTGTTCCTTTTCACAATGGGTGCTCTGCATATTCCCACATACTTGCTAAGATTATTAACTATACTCAACCATCACTGTAAGGCATACATAGTATGGAATTGAATAGTAATAGAGATTTTCTTTTAATGCATGTAAAGCCCATAATAGTTTCCGATAAATTCTTAAATAATAAAGCTTTAGTAAGAGCTCATAGAACCCCTCGTCCCAGTTCGACCACCGGTAGATTATGAAACCCTAGTAAAAGTAGACACATATTGAAAACTCATATCTATATATGAAATAATGTTTAAAAATATTTTAATATGTTGGTATTAGTTGTACATGTATCTTTATTGTTATGCACATATGTCGTGACTACAACAACGGAGGTGATTCATATATTATCCTTCCGTGATTGATAAGCCACTTCATTCCCATATTTAAGAATATAGATTATAACCACCTTTGGATCCTATTGGGTCCCTTGTTCTTCCATCGCTAAAACCTCGGGATCTAATAATTTATTATTTCATGTTTTCCACGATTTATTTTTAAAACATTGTAATAAAAATGATTTTTTTGATTCCAAGTCACAAAACGATGAAATTTTATTTCTTAAACCACATCATCTCATAATTGTTTGAGGTAAATTACGAGTTCAAATATGCCTCATTTTCATTATCGATGAAAATAATCTACCCTTTAAATTAAATCTCATACAATGTAACATTTATGTGTTTTTGTGCTTGAAAGGGATGCAATATGTGATCCCTTTCCCTCTCTTTTTTTTTATTAAGTGGGAAGATATAAAAATAAAATCGGGAGATAGAGATACTTATGGAAATATAAATCTATTTTTGAAATCTTCTCTTGAGAAAATTTATCCTTGCTTGTCACATTCATTTCCCACATCAAGGAACCTCCCCTGTAACAAAGGCTAATAACTCTAGGTAAAATTAGTACCCAAATTTTGAATATTTCCAGAAGTTGAAATCTACATGTTGGTACATTGTGTCAAATAAGTGACCGTGATGATGATTATGAAGAAGAGGAACATAATCTTCCTTTCGAGACAATCAAATTCTAGATAATCTTAAACAAGAATAATTTCTAAAGGATTTCTATGGAGGTTGAAATTTGCAAACAACGAATATTTCTTCCATTTTGACTCAAACCTGCAACATATTGAACAAAGAAGTAGAAGGAAAGGGTATTTTCTCATTTTCTCACCATCATAATGATCCTTGTTGCATTGAATAAAATGGGCCATCTCTTAAGATTTTTAAGCTCCATGAAGAAGAAAGAAGGTTGTTGAAACATCCCCTGCAAGTTGTAAAAAAATAGAAAACTCTAGAAAAAGTAATAAGACAAGACAATCTTGCTACATGTAATGATCCTATTATGAAATCCTTATGGTTGAAATTCTAAAATAGCATTGCTAAAGGAATAAAGATGAAGTTTGTATCCACTAATAATAAAAAGTACATACATCTAATGAGAAAAGTGAAAAGAGGTATAAAATATGCAAGACACACGAGATATCAAAACAAATAGAAGATGAATACCTAGGCGAGGTAAATGATGATAAAATGTTTTTAGAGGAGATTTTTCTGAAAGTGATATTTTCAATGGTGCAAAACTTGGTAATATCCTCAAAACATTACCCTTTCTTTGTCTTCCCATTGATGAATTTATCACTTATGGGGATGAGGAGATGATAGCCTTAAAGAAAGAGTACGTACAAAGGATTTTAAGAATGGAGGAAGGGATTTTATATCCCCACCTCAATCTTGAATTCTTACACTTTGTTGAGGTTATGTAGAGAAAGTTTCATGGTCTCTAGAAATCTACAAAGTGAGGTGAAAATAACAAAATGTTAGAAGCAATTTCTAAAGGTCCTCCACATTTTGAAATATTTGTTCATGAATGATACCTCAATGCTTCTAATGAATACATTCTTTGAGAACCTCCTAGTGTATATCAAGTTGACATCACTGAATATATTGAATAAAACAAGGAAATTGAGTTATCATCCATGACTTCATCTTAGTTTGAAGTAGAGGATTTGGAAGAAGTAGCTTGCAAGGAAAATGAAGATCTTTGTGTCAAAAGGAATGATTTGATGTATGTTGAAGTTGTTTCTCATCATGAAGATATGCCAAAGGAATCCATGCTCAAAATTAATTCCTCCTCTTTTCCAAAGATTCTTCAAGGGAGAAAATTTGAGGTAATTGTAAATGATTTCCATGCAATATTTAATCCTCAATCTGAAGAGCATATTTTTAAAAGTAGAGAAGAGAACTTCGAAACACCTAATATTCTTTCTATAGAACTTGTTGATAAGAAAAGAATGCATAATCATGTGAATATTGAGGGAGATTATTATTGTAAGTTGTTCTCTCAGTTTACACAAAATAAAGAGGTCAAGATGAAGATGATGTAACCCTTCCGGAATGTTGAAAATGGAGTTTCCAAAGAATCATTAAAGTATCTCAAGTGGAGAGGCAGTTGAGATTGATAAAAGAGGAAAAATATTTCATAGCCAATGCAAAATAAAACATGTCATGATATTGTAAAAGGATTGATTTATCTTCCTAAATCACCTTACTACTTAATTTTTCTTAAAACAAGTGAGTTGATGGAGACATCTATTTAAACAAGAAGTTTTAGAAACAATCAATCATCATGAAATTATTGTTCAAGAACCTATTACATGCTCACTTTTTTCTATTAAACATGAATGTAATGAATAAGTACATGGATCTTCTAAGTTGATCACTACATGGTATAAAATGTGAAATCATATTGACACTTTCAAGAATTTTCATACAAAGTAGTGCATGTACTATGCCAATAAGAATTTTTTTGTTCCATATATTCTATCAATGAAATGGAAAGTTGTAACACTAGATGGTGATGAGAATGAGGATCCTCGTGGTGATAAGTATATGCTCGCCATCATCTACAATGATAAGATTAATTTGTGAATGTGTTATTGATGAACGTTTTCTTCACCTCTGGAGGAAATAAGTGATGGTGTTTGGTTTGGTACACACATGTATGTAATCAATGTGAAGATGAAATTGAGACAGAAAGAGTGTGTTGTGGTGGTTAAATATTCTCATGAGAAGATAGTTCAAGATAAAATGGTTTGTAGACATCGGGAGGATGATAATAAATTCCTATGCAAGTCGGTGTTTGGTGTGATCTAGAAGAAAATTAAGAAATTCATTTCAAAAATTTATCATTGTAAGAAGAGAAATTTTCTTGAAAAAGTGTCTCAAGTGGTCATGAGATCCAAGTGAATTCATAGTGAAGTATTAGTTTGAGAGTGGATTTCTTGTTTTCATTATTCTTCTCAAGTTATGTAGAGTCATTAATTTTTTTGTATGGTCTACTAATTCCCTTCAATTCTCAAAAGTTTCATGCTTTCCGTCATATGCTCCTTAAGGGTACCTACTTCTCTCATCACGTTGTTGGTTTTTATAAACTCGCTTATTCCCCCTCTTTCCCCTTATATATAGTTTTATTTTCCCATTTTCAAATTTCTTTCCTTTCATTGTTCCTATGTGTGTTCGTGTATACTTTTAATAAATGTATAAATAAAGAGTGATCCCTTGTGTAATGGTATTAATCATGTCTATATTGCTTAATGGATAAGGCACTAATCTATTAAACCCCAAGATTATGTAGTCTTAATTATTCCTTGTTTGTGCTTTTTCAAATCTAAGTTATGTGCCCAATAATATTCAGCTATTATCATGCCAATTTTCTATGCTCATTTTTCAAAAAACTTATCCACATGCTTTCTCTCCTCATGATTCTCATAATGGAAAATTGTGCATTCTTAGACTTGCATTATGTTAGTCTTAAATGTTTGCATTTTTGTGTTTCTCATCTTGATTTGTGCCTTGTAATTTTCCTTTAATGTGTGTAGAGTTATATCTTTCATGTATAAGTGCATACTTGTACTTTTTCAATTTTCACGGGCAATAAAATCCTACCTCATGCACTTTTTGAATTCTTGTTGCAATTTTCAAGAAAATAATGTACTTTTGTTCCTAAGAGTGCATCACTTAAGTTTTTGGGAACTTTCAATACTAAAAGTGCATCCCAAGTATTCCCAAGACATTAAAAAGTTCCTAAGGTGCACTAAAATCATGCATGTGGTACTAAAGTTACCAAAACCTCTCCAAAGTCTACATCTAAGATGGAACTCGAAACCAATCTTTCTTTCACCATAAATTTCTCATCTATACCCTTATTTGAGTGTTGTTCAAATCTTTGGAAATATCTTGAAGAAATGACTAACCTCGTATAAGTTTTGAGCCTAAAAATTTGTATAAATTTTCCATGAGAATCATTTCTCATATGATGTTTTGTTTTCCTTCATCTTGAGAGCTTGTTTCACTTTTTGGTTCTAGAAACTCATTGAGAATCCTCCATGACTTAATTTAGTTTCAAAATTTTCAAATGGGGAACCTAAGGTTCCAATAAGGTGGTTACAAGGTGGTTATGGGATAAAATTGTACATGGGAAAGCCATTTCCATTATTTTATTCTATTCTCTCTTTTCTCTTTACTCTTAAGATAGTTTGCTATAACTTAGTCTACTCGTGTTATTTAGTTTCCATGAATATATAATACAATTATGATGTGTTCATTTCTCCCTATGGTGTTTATTTTGTTCAAACATAAAACTGTACATTTCTATTTTATAATTGAATGATGTTATAAACATTATTTTTCTCCCTTGTTATACGTGATGCCCGATACTAAGACTTTGTGTTGAATGTCTGGGTATGTGGACTTTGTGCCATATCTGTATGGTTTGGGGGTTGTGAATACTGTGTACTTCATGTTGTTATTATTCACATCTATTATTTTATTATATTCCTTCATGTGTGAGAGTGGAATGGTTCTATCCTTTTTTTACTTGGAGTTATCCTAGGGAAGATTTTTTATTCTAGTGGGTTCTCCTTGCTCCTCTATTCTCTCCTTTCTCCTTTATTTATTCTTCTCATTTGTGTTACCTTTGTGATTTCTAGTTAAAATCACCAAAAACCCAAATACTCCCATCATACGAGGTAACTACCCCTCTCAAAAGTAGAGGAACATAACCCTATCGATAGGTGATTTTCCCTAATCATTGCAGATTTTATATCACTTCCACTTTGGGCCATATATGAAAATATAAATGGACACAAAATCATTCCAAAAAATCAAGTCTCCTTATACGATATTATTTCTCAAGTAGTTCTCTTTTTAAATCGATGTAATCTAACTACTTCCTTGAAAATAAACTCGTAACATTTGAAACATCACAGATCTTCTCGTAAGGAATAAAATATGTGATCTTTGAAAATATATAACCACAACAAATATGTATTCATTGCCTCATTGGGCCTGTAGTAATCCAAGAAAATAATTAGTTTTTAGTTCTTCACATGGTCATTCTAGCATTGGTAAACAATGTATGTAAACCATTATTCCTACTTGCTCATTTTGCCAATGGGAATGCCGACATATTCCCACATACTTACTAACATTATTAACTATAATCATCCAGAGTGTAAGACATACATAGTATGGATTTGAATAATAATAAAGAATTTTTATTGATACATATAAAGACCTTGTTACTTGCCAACAATTTCCGACTATTAAATCTTTGGTAAGTTCTCAGAGAACCCTCATCCCAATTCATCCATTAGGTAGATTATGAAACCCTAGTGAAAGGAGACACACATTGAAAACTTATATCAATTTATGAAATAATGTTTAAATATAGTTTAATATATTAGTAGTAATTGTACATGTATCTTTCTTTCTATGCACGTATGCCACAACCGCAACAATGTTAGTGATTCACATTATCCTTTCATGTTTGATAACGCACTTCATTCCCTATTTAAGAATATGAATTGTCACCGCCTGGGAGCTTATTATATCCATTGGTCCTCCATTGCTAGACCCTGAGGTGAGCTCATTAGATATTAGTTCATTTTTTCATTTAATGGACATTATAAACATAATATTTTTTTAAAGCCTTGTACTAATAAATGGATTATGTGTTCCAATCACAAAACAATGAAATTTAATTTCTTAAATCACATCATCTTGTAATTTTTAAGGTAAATTATCAAAGTTCAAATATGACTTGTTTTCATTATCGATTAATTCAACACCATATTCTTCATCTTTTGATGTATTTCATAGTTGCAATCAAGAATAGGACATGCAAACTAATCGCCACAAACATAATAGGTATACAAATATAGAATGCAACTATTGAAATATAATAAGAAAGTCGAATATGTTTAATATGAGAATAATGTAGTTAGTGATTTTATCTCCTTGATTATTTTAAAGGCTTCTACAAAGATAAAATTTGATTACATATCATACAAGATACATTGCATACACATAAGTCGCTTCATGATGTATATGAAACATTTAGCTTTTGAGGCTAAAGTTTCATGGTATAACCATCCAATATACTTGCAGCCAATTTGGGGCTTTTCATGATGACATTTGTTGCTTTATATAAGAATAAAAAATCCTATTAGAGTTTGATTGATACCTTTTAATGGTCTAGAGTGCATGTTTACACACTTAATGACATTATCCACTTACAAGTATAGTAGAGACCAACTTAGGAAGTATATGAAATAGTATAAATGAAATAAGCAATAAATCGTGGTAGATGTGTGTGTGAGATGCATAATTACACATACTTATATGATTGGGAACATATATGTAAGAATATTATTGTATATATAAAAAGTGCTTTAGCTTTCACCTCCTTTTACAACAAATTGTCACGTTTATTAAGTATACATATTATAATTGGAGTACAAATGCCACAAAATTTGTTAATATATGTGTCAAGTATATAGGGAATGTCAATCTTGGGGAAGAACAATTTATTGATTATCATTTAAAATGGAACAAATAAATTAAAGGATTCTACTATTGGTTGTATAGATCTAGGATTAAGTGTTTCTATTGTATTATTATAAAAATGTTTAATATAATTTTCAAATTGTAGTAAACATGAATCTTTGTACATGACATTGTTCATTTCTTAGTAGATATTTTTGAAACTTTTTTCCAATTTATTTTCACATAAGAGTCTTGATCAAAGAGGATTTGATTTTCAACTCACACTCTAGCTTACAACTCCAAGATTCTCAATTCACCTTTGTTACAAGAGGTTTCAACCACAATTTATTGATTCAATGAATATTTTAGCCATTTAAGACACCAATTTGGATTATACACCACCTCACTATCCTCCTAAAAGTGTTTCATAACCATTCGAATGTTCAAGATATTTCTACTTACCTCCTCAAGATAGTCTTGTTGTTCAAATAGTCTTCACACAGTCAAATAGGTCTAAGTTTCCACTGTCGGACTTTATTTGCCTTGCAATCACTTTCAAAACCAATCAAGAGGTTTTGTACTACCCATTATCCCTAATAGACTATTCAAGAAGTTTCAAGATCCCACAATTGGTAAAAAGCACACTTCTTTTGTAATGGCTTTATTTTCTTAAGGTCTCCATGACTGTCCTAGAAAACTCAGTAAGGATAACTCCTTCAACAATGAATGAAATCACTTACTTATTTCAAAATATCTTTGGTGACCCTAAGGTAGAGATATCTTCAAATATTTAGGGATTTTAGTCGGTCAATAGTGAGATATGTCAAATTTCTCCTTGAAACCCTAATTGTAGGGTTTATACTATGTATGACCCGAGAGGGTAAAATGATTAGTTCTTGGCTCTATCTTGATCTCCCTCAATTCTCAAGGCTTCAAAAGGTTTAGGCTAGCCTATAGGATCTCTATAAATTTATAATTCTTCTTGATCAATTCCACATCCTCTATACATCTCGTGTTTGAAAGTGCACCAAGTTCTTAGGATGCTTTGTTTCAATCAAGGAATATTATTGGTCTTTCTCAAGGTTTTTTTCAACATAAATGATCAAGGAGGATGATTTAAAATTAACCCCTACTCAAAGATATAACCTTGCACATAAATGCTCTTATCCCGACGACAAGAAACCGAATTAGCTAGTGAGAATCGCCCAATATCCTCAATGAACAACTTGTTACACATTAGAATGCAATAAAGATGATATGATAACATTAAATCATTGGATTAACCATCACTATAAACAAAATAATTGTTTTTCTTGATAAAAAACAACACATGCAACACATTTTCATTGTTATAATTGTCTCTTTCTCAAAATCAGTGTCTCCTAAGTTTCATGGAGCTCTTCTTAATCTTCCTCAAAGTGAAATGGAATGAATCATTTATAATTAGGTTTTACATCCCAACCACATTACATTGCTTCGAATTAGGCCATCTAGACCCTTCAAATTACATATATTTCCCAAATTATAGTAATTTTGAAAAGCCTTTCAAAGGATAAACCCAAGACAATGATGTCTAAGCCAACATTAAGCTTTCGGTTACTTAATAGGACCATTATAACATTACCACATACACATTTCTCCAAGAAAACACACCTACAAGTTAGAACAAGCCAAAATTGCCTTTCAAATTCAAATTTACTCTTTTTGGAGGGAAAAGAGATAATTCAAATTTGTGAATGATATAAGCTAACCTATAAACATAACACGAACCTATATGACTCCCTATACCTACCAACACAAATACAAAACAAAATTTGGTGAAGAAATCCAAAAATGAGAAGACAAGTCAAAACTACCAAAATGGAGAATATGCTCCTACATCATACCCCACATGAGAAGAAAATACTTGAGGTCTATTGTTGAGAAGCTCCTTCAAGGTCTTTCCACCCAATATTGTACCCAATATTCCTCTGTTGTAGATGATTCTTACGTTATGTATTCACCTTTGTCACCTTCCTTGAAGTGATATAGATCTGAAACATTAAATATGGGAGATATGCCTACTCCACTAGGAAACTCCAACTCATAAGCATTGCTTGCAAATTTTCTCAACACCCTGCAAGGTCCTATCTTTTTCATTTTCAATTTTTTGTATTCCCCTTGGAAAATTTCTTCTTCCTAAGATGAGCCATCACAAGATCACCAACCTCAAAATTCACTTCTCTTCTTCTTAAATCCACAGTTGTTTGTATTTGTCTACACTAGCTTGCAATTGTTTCCTTACTTGTTGATGTATCTTATGCATGGCTGCTGCAAATTCCTCTCCTTCGTCACTCTTTTCTCCATATTTATCATATCCTGAGCTCAAATAAACCTCTTGGTGTATGCCATAAAATACTTGGAAAGGGATTTTACCTATACTTCTATTCATTGATTCATTATATGCAAACTCTACTTGTGGCAATACAAGATCCCACTATTTTGGATGATCTTTAGACAAACACCTTAAGAGGTTTCCTAGGATCTTATTGACCACTTCAGTTCGGCCATAAATTTTTGGGTGGCATGCTTTGAGCTAAAAATAAGATTAGTTCCTAATTTCTTCCACAAAGTTCTCCAAAATTCCCCAAAACTTGGTATCCCTATCTAAAACTATGCTTACTGGAAGTCCATGTAGCCTAACCACCTCCTTGAAAAACAAATCAACAATGTGAGTAGCATCACTTATAGTCTTGCATGGAATAAAGTGTGTCATCTTGGAAAATCTATCTACAACTACATAGATTGAATCATAACCCTTTTGTGTCTTTGGAAACCCCATAACAAAATCCATACTAATTGATTCCCAAGGCCTATTGGGTATAGGAAGTGTTACAAATATATTGTGACATTATTAATAAATTGTAATATTATTAATAATGAGTTAATATAACTCATATTAATAATATAGTTAATAGTTGTGTGTGAGTGAAGTTGTTGAATAAACAACTCACGTAGCTATTTTGGTGTGTGAGGGATGTGAGAGATATCCTAGGGATAAGTTTGAGAGATTCATGGAGAGTGATATGAGGGATTGAAGATGAAGTTTGAATCCACCTTTGTAGGAGATCAAACATTATAAAATGTAACCTCTATCATTGTAATTGATATCCCTGAATGAATTCAAATTTCTATATTCTTGTTATTCGGTGTTGTTTATTATAGTTCATTTTTTATCAGTGGTATCAGAGCAATCTCTTGTCTTAGGCTGTGATGGGAGAATAAATTCGGTATCTATCAGAACAAAAATCACAAGCCTTGGATTCGTACTTCACTCTTGACTCGTTGGCTTGTAGTGCATTTCACCTAGCTGCAGAACACTTTTAAGTGAAGAATACGATTGATAGCCCAAATCAATCAACATCTATTATGTGAATATGCATCAACTATATTGCAGTTTTTTTTCAGAATCAAACTTCCAGCGCTTAGAAAAAGGAGTGTAGCTTGATAAATCACCTTTAACGCCATTCAAGGTTGGGCACGTTTCATATGTGGATATAATTGACAAAGCAACATTAGTGGAAGCATTTCATTTGGTCTCTATTAAGCGCAACATTACCAAATTTCTGATCAGATAGTGCATTATTTTGAGCATCTTCTCCTAAAAGTCTTCTCAACACATCAGTTAAAACTTATTTTCAGCTATTGTTGCAGTATCAGATCCTCTCAGATCATACTTCTCTCATCTCTTGGGACAATATCCATAGGCTCGATTATTGTTGGTCAATCTGCACTTCCCCTTGAACCATTCAAAGTTTTGTGCTCAGCGATCGAATAGCCAAAGCCTGAGAATAATCGGCTAAACTAGGCGCAAGAGGTATAATCCGACAGAGGTGTGGGAGGAAAATTCACTTTTGCAGGCCCAATTGACTATCCTATTGGTCATCCGCTATTTTCATCGCATTGAATGAGCTCACTTCATTAACACCGATGTACACAGTTTTAGCATTGAAAAGATTCCAATCGGTTGCATTTTGCATCGAAATTGCTTCATTTGGCCATAAATTGACACATTGGAGTCTCAAGATTGACCTGCTAATTCATGATATTGCCGAGCTCCTCAAATTCTTGTCGACTTGGATGACTCGACTACAACATATTATTATAGCTCAGACTCAAGCTCAAAAGTCTCAGTCTTCATGCATGATTTCTTCAACAGGTCGTTTTGTCAAAGTTTGAGTGTTATTTAAATTTAAATTTATAGTTTTGAGTGTAGGAGTCATGCGTGTATTCCAAAGAGTTTATCCGATTTAGAGTATTAGGTTTCTTTTTATTTTAATATGAATACTTGTCAATACTGATTTTAAAAAAATTGTTTCATAGTTGTTGGATAACTTATTGGCAAATAGAGTCTTTAAGGTTGTCAAATTGTCAAATAAGTCTTCCAAGTGTCATTAAAAAAATCAAAAATTGAGTCATAGTCAAAGTTGTCAAGTCATTTTGTCAAGAGTTGAAGTCAAATATTTGTGAAAAAAAAAAAATTGCCTCACGAGATGCATTTTCGGTGTTACCGATGTCCAAATTGTTGGGAGAATAAGATGAATAATATTGTAGTTCTAATAATATTTTTTATGACTTCAAAGAAGGAAAATATGCCGCCCGGGACATGCAAGGGTGCTGCCCCTTGACCCCGCTTGGGGCTTCCATCCCTAGACCCCTACTTTGGATTTTCAATACCAAAGTGAAGATTTGTGGGGAAGATGCATCGAAAAAGGTGGTGCAAATTTGAGCTTCAACGTCCAATTTGTTGAGTAAGTAGTGTGATTCATGGAGGACGGAGGCAATGGAGGTTAGAGGTCAATCGGCGATCTCTCGTCGCCACCACCAACGATGAGGCCGATGAAGCCGTGTGTGTGTGTGTGTGTGTGTGTGTGTGTGTGTGTTTGTTTTATTTCAGATTTGATTTCAAAGTTCCTATTTGAATAAGTGAAATGTTCACATTGAGGGGGAACTGGAACATGGTCTCAATGTTAAATTTTCCCTCTTTTTAGTTTGTATTTAGTAAGTAGTGGTTCCTACATATTCCCTGAAGGAAAGACATAGTGGATAGACAAAAGCACAAAGGAAAAGCAACAACATGATATTTGGGTTGTTGGTTTTCTGTAAAACCATCCTTTGTTTCAGGTTGTTGGTTATCCCAAAACCATCCTTGCGCAGTGTCGTTGGTTATCCTACAAAACCATCCAGGATGATCATGAGCACGCATAAAGCGTAAGTGTAGAAGGAAGTGTGATTATTTTTTCTACCTTGTCAACATTAGGGGAGTGTATATTGGGAATTAATAATGTTAATGTAAGCTAGGAAAAATACACTACTAACAAGGAAGTAAAATACCAATAATCATACCTCCTCCTTCGCATTCCGTAGTGAAACCTCGTAATGGGCTAGGAAATTTGGATTGAGCCTCGATTTTGTGATATGTAGGTGCTTTTCTTCAAGACGGAGCAAGACCTTCCCTGTGCAACAATGATCCTCTTACTTTGCACGAGATGGAAAAAAATATTATGAGGCTATTTTGGCATTAGGGACGAGGCAAAAGGATGTTATTTTCTCAAAGGATGCAAGAACTTAGATATGGCATGAAAGCTTATTCTCCGTGTGTTTAGAGGAGGGGTAAGGTTGTATTTATAATGAGGAGTGATTAGCTTAGATTAATTTAAGTAATCAAGGTTTGAAAATGTGGGCAAGATTAGGTGAGTGGTTTGAAAATGTGGGCAAGATTAAGAGAGTGGTTTGAAAATGTGTGCAAGATTAGGTGAGTGGTTTGAAAATATGGGCAAGATTAGATGAGTGGGGGCCACGAAGAATGGGTGAGGATTTGAATTATATTTTTAATTCATAAGTGGAGGATTTTAGGTGAGTGGGGACCACGGTTAGCGTGAGTGGGGACCACGAAGCGTGGGTGAGGATTTGAATTTGAATTTTTAATTCAATAGTGGAAAAACATGGAGAATAATGACATGTGGTGAGGATTGGATTATTTTTTAGATTTTGAAATGGATAATTAATCAAATTATATTTGATTAATTCGAAGTGTATTTTTGTGGGAAATGAGGAAGGGGAATTAATTGATTTAGGATAGATGTGAAATTGGGGTGTCTACATTTGCCCCTCTTTGGAAGGGTACTATGAAAGTAGTGTCCTTTCAAAGAAAGTAGACGGTATGGGGGAAGAATTCAATCTACTTTTTAAAAGGTAGAGCGAATGTTTGTTGGGGAGAATAGAAAGTGGTGAGTGACGGATGTCATAGTATCCTCCAAGACAAAAATGTCATGAGAAGATGTGATTATGGATAGATGTGGTGATGCCCCCTCGAGAGGACCGACGAGAATGAAATATACGAATGAGAACTCTCAAAAAGAAGAAACGGATTCGATGGAGAAGAGGATGATAATGGACTGGAAGAGACCAGAATGACCGGACGTAAATGGAGAAAGGATTCAATCGACCTTGAATGCTAGGTGTGAGGGTGTGTGGGAAAGAGAAAAGGGAATGGATAGGATTGGGGTTGACATGAGAAGAGTAAGGGAAAGACTGAAGAAGATGGGAGGGAGGAGTTGGGACTAAGTGAAAGCGAGGAGAGGATGCGCGGTGATGAGGATGAACGAGGTGAGGATGAAGAACCAAGACATGAAAAGAATGGGAAGAAATGGTATGAAGGATGATGGATCAAGGAGGGGAAAATGGGGAAAAGAATGTGATTGGAGGTGGAAGAGATGAGTTGTATGTTGTAAGAGGATATGTGGAGAAAGGATAATAGGAGGAGGAAAAAGTGGGTAATAGGAGATACTAGGTGGAAGAAGTGATCAACAAAGTGGACAAAGAATGAGGCGGGGAGAAGTTCACGATGACAAGTTAAGTGTAGGAGGACCCCGACATAAAATTTTCATGTGATGAAGTGGTTAAGTAAGATTGCCATGTGAGCAAAGCGGAGATGACAAATGGTCAAGCGAGAAGTGGTGTTTGCGAGAATCGAAATGAGGTGAAAGGATGTGATAATGGGAATGCCGAGAAAAAAATAAAGGGTGAAGGGTGTGTAGTGATGGGGAAAGGCAAGGAGATAGATCATCCTTAAGAGGGACTCTTAAGTGAGATCACCATGCCGGGTGAGTGGTTAAGTAATATTGCCAAGCAGAGGAGGGTGATAGTGGTGGTAAAAAGATGTGATGATGGGAATGAAGAGGAAATATGGATGGTGAGATTGGAGAGTGATGGGTGAGTGTAAGATGACATGTCATGCTTAAGAGAATCTCTTAAGTAAGATCGTCATCTTCTTTGGAGAGGTTTCGTAGGTCACCCAACCAAGACAGGATGATATGCAAAGAGAAAGACAAAATGATATTGGAGATAGGGGTGGAATGGTAGGGTGAAGAAGATGATCGTGATGAGAGGTGGGAGAAATAAGATGGGGAAATATGAGGGGATGGGGAAGGCCATAGGGTAGATCAACCTTAAGTGGAAGTCTTAGGTAAGATTGCCATGCGGCTAGAATGGTTAAGTAAGATCGCTTGAGTGAAGAAGAAGGATGATGTTAGAGTTGGTGGGAATAGGGTATGACAAAATGGTGAAGGAGAACCCTCAAGTGAATTTTCCATACTACAAGAGCGTGTAAGTAGGATGACCAGGCATAAGGTGGATTTGGGGAAGGATGAGAAAAGAGTGAGTGAGGTATGCCTAAGTGGTATATGATATGAGATGAGGTGATAATAAGAAAGAAAGGACACAAAGGAGTGTAACATGAATGGATGAAGGAATATATGTAGTGGAGGGCAGAGAGTGTGAGGGGAATCCTTAATTGGGATGCCCGCGTGGTGAGAGTAATGATGCGAGAATGAGAAGTAGAAGAGGTGGAGTGGGAAGATATGTTTGGTGGTGATGGTTGTTTGATGAGAGGGCAGGTGGTGAAGAAGCTTCTACAGCGGGAAGATCTTAGGGAGAGGGTAAACCTCCACCGAGGATTCCATATAGAAGGGGTTAGTAAGTAAGATTGTCAAGTGGGAAGCAAAAGTGTGAAAGGAATGAATACCAATGGGTGAGGGGACAGGAATGGTGAGAAGGGTAATATGGGTATAAGCGGCGGAGGAGTGAGAATGAATGGATCAAATACATGGTGATCATGGTGGGGGAGAAGAGAGCCGTTGGATAGGAATGCTACTTGAGAAAGATCGTCAAGTAGGATTCGCAAACTGGAGAATGCATTAGTATGGGTGAATGGATGGGGTGCAAAGTAAGATGTGGATCATGCAGAAGATACTCACGTGATGAAAAGCATCTTAATTTTAATATAGCACATAGCAGGATGCATCGTGATATAAAAGATCGAGATGACTAGACGTAATATGCGTGATAACATAGATGGGGGCCATCAAAAAGGTTTGATGCCCCTGACAATATGCAAATGGAAGAGATCATGACGCAGAGGCCATCAAGAAAGTATGATGCCCCAAAGATACGACATACAATAAGAATATTATAGAGAACACCGGATACATAAAATCAAGATGCCCCGTAATATAGCAAGATACAAGAAAGTAATTAATAATTTACAACTAATAATGCAACACAAGAACTAATAAACATGTCCCTAACGTGTTCCACAAGTGAGGATTGAATGCAGATGTGCCCCCCTGCCAGGGCACGAGGACATAGTAAAATATTGGGTCATTGTCCTCAAACAAGGAAGCAATGAGAGCCGGATTTGCCCCAAGCGAGGATTCACGCAAGGAGAAGTGGTTTGAATTTGGTAGTCATAAGGTGATTGGATCATTCGTTGGGGATAATAGTCCAAAGGTTGAATTGTGTTGGTTATTTTAGAGTTTTTACGATTTTGTGGAGTTTACAATATTTTTATTATATATATAGATTTTCTAATGTTTTTTGGATTTTTGACGATTTTTAAAATGTTTTTGACTTTTTTGACGATTTTCAAATGTTTTTGGATTTTTGACAATTGCTTGTAATATTTTGGATTTTTGTGAGTTCTAATTTTTTTGTTGGATTTTGGACGATGGTTTCTAATGTTCTTTGATTTTGGATTATTGTTTCTAATGTTTTTGGGTTTTGGATTTTACATCGCTTTTAGATTTTGACGATTTTCAAATGTTTTTAGATTTTGACAATTTTCAAATGTTTTTGGATTTTTGGAGTTTTACATTGTTTTTAGATTTTGACGATTTTCAAATGTTTTGGATATTTACATTGTTTTTGGATTTTTGGATTTTTACATTCATGGATTCGCAATTTATGGACCAGAGTGCAGACTTATTTTTGAGAGGTGATAAACATGGATATTATCCATATGTACCATGTTCCGTGTTGTAACTTATGCTCAGAATAACAAAAATTCTCTTCCATCAATTTGGCGAGGATATGGTGGTGATGATATGATGAAAAGAATTCCATCTCCATTCTTGACTTCACACAACTAGTAAGATGTGTGGGCTCATCACCGAGAATCAAGAAGGACGCAGGAGGTAGATAATGAATATAGAGACAAATGCTAACAACAATCCCTTTGGGAAATTGTGACTCCATTCTTCATAATGGTACTGAACCAGTTTCAAAAATGGCTTTCACTTTATGAGTCACATGCTAGACTTAGATAGTTATGTGGTCTGCTGATTGATAAGATATGAGGTTAAGGGATAGTTCTCTCTTCACTTAGGCATCTAAATTACGTGTTTGGGGATTCTATAATTTGTAAGCACTATAAGATTTTGTATTTTTGAAATGACTCCTCATGCCTTGCCCTTATGCTACTAGTGAGAAGCAAGGGCTCATCACCAAAGGTAAAATATAAAGTAGTGAATTTCTTTTTTGTCTTTTTTTGTTTTGTTTTATTTTATTTTTTTGAATATTTTGCAATGTTTTTATGCTTGTATGAGAATGACCCTCTACGCTTTGCCCCATGCCACTTGTAAGAGGAAAGGGTTTATCACCAAAGACAAGATGTAGACGAGTAAGGGCACCTTCCTCCATTCCCAGTCTCACACTACCAAGAAGTGTGGGCTCAACACCAAAGACTATGAAGGGACGAAAGATGTGACAATGAATTATTTAGAAGTTATTGAATTGATGGATTTTTTTTTACAATAGTGCTTTGTATTTGGGAAGAAACGCTCGCCCCCAATCTCGGCGCTACCACTAGTAGGACGCGAGGTTCAACATCGAAGACCGAGATGGACGACCAAACGAACTCGGTAACAAAGTTTAGAGCTTTGTTATGAAAGAGAGAATGTATTAAGGGGATATATTACCATCAGGTAAGCTTCTAGGTATGACCATAGAGGAAAGCGACTAAAAGTGAAAGAAGTATGATGCTCACAAACTTAATAGGATTTATACTAACACTTGTCTCATGATGATAAATACGAAGATGTGATTTTGATAAAGAAAATATCGCAATGGAAATGAATAAATTTAAATTATTCGAAGATAAGCAAGACAAAAGGAACAATGTACACGTTGTATACTGGGATAGTGAACATCTCAAGGATAAAATTTCTTTAAATGAACTGCATTCATTGGTTCATCAAGATCTTGACCATCTGTAGTGGCCAATTTATAGGCTCCAGAGCCAAATTTAGTTGTGATTACATAGGGTCCTAACCAATTAAGCTCAAATTTTCCTTGTTTTTCTCGTTCTTTAGTGGTATTCTTTTGATTTTCTTTTAAAACAAGGTCACCAATTTCAAATTCTCTGGGTCTTACCTTTTTATGATAACTGCGTTGTAGTCGGTTTTGATAGACTTGAAGATGATTGAGAGCATTAAATTGTTTTTCATCGAGAAGCTCAAGCTCCGAAGCCGTGACTGTCGGTATTCATCCTCATTAATTACATCTTTAAGGGAGATCCTCAAGGATGTGAGTTCTATCTCAATAGGTAAAATGGCTTCACAACCATAAACAAGGGAAAATAGGGTGGCTCCGGTAGGTGTGCGATAAGATGTACGGTAAGCCCAAAGAGCGGGGTAAATTTGAGTGTGTCAATTACGTCCATGGGTGTTGACAATATTTTCCATGATGGATTTTAAGGTCTTATTGGTTGCTTCTGCTTGACCATTGCCCTGAGGGTAGTATGGAGTAGACCATTTAAGTTTGATGTGAAAACATTTGGCTAGGTCTTTTACATCCTGGTTTTTAAATGATTTGCCATTATCTGCAACCAGAGCGGATGGAATACCAAATCGACATATGAGATTATTGAAAATAAATTTTGATATTTGGCTAGTAACATAAGTGAGAGGCATAGCCTCTACCCATTTAGTGAAGTAATCGGCATGGCGGTAATGATGAACTTATGTCCATCGGAAGATGTTGGTCCGATTTTACCAATGAGGTCAAGTCCCCATTAAGAGAAGGGCCATGGTGTGGTTATCGATTGTAATTCTGGGAAAGTGCGTGGATAAGATTTCCATGCTTTTGACACACTTGAAACGTTTGACAAAATGACATGCGTCACTTTCCATGGAGGGCCAATAATATCCAACTCGCAGGATTTTCTTGGCTAAGGCGATACCATTCGTGTGTGCTCCATGATACGAGAATGGACTTCAAATTCAAGACACTCGAGGATTCTTCCGATTAAGACATCGGAAAGGTGCCATCATATCCTCGTTTATAAAGAGTTTATGCTAAAATGTGTAACGAGAAGCACGTTGTGCTAAAGCACGTTTATGCATTGGTTTCATGTCGACAGGAAATGTTTTATCATGAATGAAAGTATAAAGATCATGGTACGAGGGTTATTCAGACCCACGATCTCACATACCATAGTGTTTTCAGAAGATCATAAGCGAGGCATTAAGAGATGTTCAACGAGAAAATGTGCCAGGGTTGACTAGATGCGATTTCTAATAGGGATCCGATGATTGCCATAGCATCACACAGATTTATTCGAATTCTAAGAATTTGATCAAAGCTAATTAATTGAAAATAGCTTTGAAGACTATCCACCATGCGTTTATATGGGATAAGTTTTTCATCCTGACTGGTATTCATGGAACTTGCTTGATGATAAGTAAAGAATCACCAAAATCTGCTAATTCGTAAGATTCCAAGATATAGCTAGTTTTAATCTGCGATGAGAGCTTCATATTCTCATGCGATATTGTTGGTACATGGTAATCTAAGTGAAATGATTTGGGGATAACATGTTTACTAGGTGTGATAAGCAAAATACCACCACTGAGCCATGGAGATTACAAGATCCATCAAAAAATAGAGTCCAAGCTGGTGCGATGTCTATGTGTAGAATATCTTCATTAGGAAAAGAGAACTGAAGTGGTTATTGTTGGGACAGCAATATTGTCACAAGAAAAATAATAATATTGATATTGTATTGACCAATTTGAATTACATACACAAAGCTATTAAATAGCCATATACATAGGAAACCGACTTCCTATAAAATAGGAAAGTGTTACAACAAATAAACCTATTTAGTTGTGATTGTTACTCCGTAACAATACACAACTCAACACCAATAATATATTATTGTTTATATAACAATAATATATTAATAACACATTAAACTAACCATATAAATAAACCATGTGAATACTAATTCCTAACATTCCCCCTTAGTGTTTACATGGTAGAAAAACATCCACACACTCCTCTGCAGCATGCTCACCCTCATGCGTATGTCCAACTCTGTGACTCATGACTTGATCCAAAAGAAAGGCTCGCTCCTTCCATGGTTTTAAACAAGGCTTACCACAAACCTTGATGCGACAGAACCTCATCAACTGCCGACTCCGTGTGGTTTTCCGGATCCTCCCACAAACCCTTTCAAGATCCATGAGAACCGACTTACTCGGGTGCTACTGTTCATCACTATGCTTATACATCGTGGAATTATGTAGGAAACACAACTCGCATATCACAAAACTGCAGAATAGAAGATATATTGAAAAAATTTCACATTACTTCCTATAAGAATCGTAATGTTCTTAATTGTAGTCTCTTTGATCACGCCACTCGATCTCGAATGACAAAGATAAAAGCCACCGCCACCGTAAGCTTTCCTTGACTAAGTCGCTTTTGGGTGCAGAATGGGAATGGAACATTGGTATGTATTCCCCCACAATGTGAAATTCCACTCATATGATATCGAGAAGCAACCGCATCAAGAACATACTCCGAATGGATCTCATGTTAGTTAGGTCTCACGCACATGGTCACTAATGCTAGTGAACGTATTCTCCTACCGACCATCTTCCAACGGCACGGCATGGCCGAGGACCAAGTCAGTCAGAGGATCACTGACAGTCATCTGTGCTCCAACACAACTTTCTTTCCAACATCCATCAAATACCAAACAAAACAGGAACTCTGAAAAAGAATCACACCAAGCTGAAACTGGAACACTGCAAAACTCAAAAACAAGTACTCACACTGCACACCTGTGCCACCAAATCATTCTGTGCGGCCCCGTCGTTGGTGACTGACGAGAGGTCGTTGTTCGACCTCCTTCCTCCGATGCCTCCTTCCTCCATCATATGGGTGCTTAACTCAGCCGGATCTGAACATGAGACTACATGGTTTCCACATTGTATTTATTTAAGCTTCTCCCCTCAATGTGAAACCTTTTATTTCAGGACGTCGGGTACAACCGATAATGCGTCCACAAGATGGCCAAAATAGAGGGTGATTTTCAATTTTTTTATTTTCTCCCAAAATTAGAACCACTAGGACGGGAATAAAAAATATACACTTTTGGAAAAAAACGGCGCTCAATTTTGAGTTACCGTGCAAAAGTTATTGAGGTTACAATTTCCCGTAAATTGGTCCAATTAAAATAAAATTGAATTGCCCTCAAAATTCAATTATTAAGCAAAAACTATAGAAATATATATATATTTTAAACTATAGTTTTGCTAAATAATTAAAAAAATTGACCAATAAGAAAAAACGTGTGTTGCATTTCTTTTCCCGGATGTGCATTTCCAGCCACAAAAACGTCTGTTTGACAGCAATTTCGTCATATCTGCATTCTGAATCTGACCCTGATGTAAACTACAAAGTTGTGCGTCTTTTTCTCATCTTTTCAACCCAAAAAGAATCGCCTCAATCCGATGTTTTATGAGGAAGATATGTTTATTTTACTGAACACTACTTGCTGTATTTTTTTGGACGGATTTTTGAATATTCTCTTTGGCCTCTTAAATCTTCTTGGCTCTCATAGGAATAACTTGCTCTGGTACCAAATGTTGGGACAGCAATATTGTCACAAGAAAAATAATAATATTGATATTGTATTCGACCAATTTGAATTACATACACAGGCTATTAAATAGCCATATACATAGGAAAACTGACTTCCTATAAAATAGGAAAGTGTTACAACAAATAAACCTATTTAGTTGTGATTGTTACTCCCGTAACAATACACAACTCAACACCAATAATATATTATTGTTTATATAACAATAATATATTAATAACACATTAAACTAACCATATAAATAAACCATGTGAATACTAATTCCTAACAAGGTTATGTGCCGGAAGGGGTGCCTCAAAGAAATTGGTCGGCAAGGGCTTGTCCTTTAATTGCTTCTCATGAACAAACTCGACATCAAATTCACTAAGTAATAATGACCCAACTAGACATTCTTCCCGTGAGAATGGGTGCGACAACAAATACTTGAGAGGATCAATTTTGGCAATCAACTTAGTTGTGTGATTGAGCAAGTAATGACGTAACTTATGGAATGCAAAGGCAACCACTAAGCATAATTTTTCGATTTGGGAATAATGTATTTCATGCTCAATAAGTGTTCGACTAAGGTAATATACAGCACTGTTCTTTTCCTTGATTGTTATGTTGTGCTAAGAGAGCTCCTATGGCATGTAAGGTGGATGATGTATAAAGCAACATAGGTTTATCTAAGAATCGTGACAAAAGAATAGGTGGACTAGAGAGGTATTCTTTTAACTTAGCAAAAGAATCTAAAGAATCGTAGTTCCAAAGTGAAAGTTTGCATCTTTCTTGAGTAACCTGACAAAGTGATGGCACTTGTCGCCTAACCGTGATATGAAATGCCGAATAGATTGTATCTTTCCTTGAAGACCGTGTAATTGTTTTGGATTTTGAGGAGGCATTTCCATAATGGCTTTAACTTTGGCAGATCCACTTCTATGCCTCTTTGTAGAGACAATAAACCCTAATAATTTACCAGAGGTTACTCCAAACACACATTTCTTTGGGTTAAGACGAACCTTATACTGCGTAATCTATCGAAAATTGCCTCAACACATTTGGATGCCCTATTCGTGTTTTATATTTTGCTAATATATCATCAACATAATCTTCCATGATATCATGTAACATGTCATGGAAGATGACAGTCATTGCTCGTTGATAGGTGGCACCAGCATTTTTCAAGCCGAAAGGCATGACCTTATAACAGAAGGTGCCCCATGGTGTAGTAAATGTTGTTTTATGTTGATCTCCATCAACAATACGTATTTGATTGTAACCAAAGAATCCATCCATTAAGGAGAGCATTTCATGGCCTACCGTAGAATCAACAATCATGTCTATATTTGGCAAGGGAAAGTCATCTTTGGGACAAGCCTTGTTGATGTCATGGAAGTCTGTGCATATTCTGATGCCAGGAGTTTTCTTGGCAACGGGAACTATGTTAGATATCCATGCCGAATAATCAATAGGTTTGATAAAGTCAGCTTCCAAAAGTTTCTCGAGTTCAACTTTGACAAGCAATGCAACTTGGGGATGCATTTTGCATAGTTTTTGCTTTATAGGTTTTACATCCTGGATGTACCACAAGATGGTGTACTACAAGAGACGAGTCAAGCCTGGCATGTCCTTATATGTCCATGCAAATATATCTTAGAATTCAATAAGGAGTGTTGTGAATTCCATGCATTCTGGTCGATGACTAATGCGAAGTTGTAAAATTTTTGGTTGTTCGGTGGTGCCAATGTTTATGTCTTTTGTTTCTTCTACAAGCATTTTAGATGTATCCTTTTCGAGAGAATGATGCTAATGGTTGATGTAGGTCATCAGTGTTGGGTGTTTGTTGGAATTTTTTGACATGTTTATTGGATAAGGTGGCGGTGAGGTTTTGACTATGGGAAATCCTTTGTTTGCGCTTTTGATCCCAATTTTCTGAGGGTGAAGGATCTGAATATTTTATCTCTTCGCCAAAATAGGCCGATTCATTTAGATTGATTTCAAATCCTTTTCTATGGTCGGAAGTAGGTATTTGGTCACGAGTTCCAAGGAATTCTTTGATGGCTTCATCATTTGGAACATGTCCATGGTGCGCATGATGTGGTTGGCCATGGTCTATGAGACTCGGATGTGTAGGCTCAAAATTGATGACATTAATAGAAAAATGTTCAAAGGAAAGATGTGTTTCAATGAGGTCTTCAAAAAGACTACATGGAGACCTAATGTCATTATCGTAACTAGTGTCATCATCACAATTCGAAATTATTATGAGCGACATCAAACACCTTGAAACCTAGACCATGTTTACCGTGATGTTGTGTGCAATTTATAGGGTCTAAATGACCTTGTTCATTCGGGATGAGTCCTTTACCCACCATCACATGTTTTTCATTATTCGGTGAGCTTTGGTAAATCGGGAGAGGACTCAGAACATGGAGCAAAGTCATCATTATATAACCAAGATCCTGAAGAACTCGAGAATATGTTTGTTGTCAAAAGATGACCAAAATTTTTCCAAACTGATCAACCCATTTGGTAATTGGGATGGATTCTCATATGTGGAGCGTTAGGTTTGCCATAGCTATGTGGGGATTTGGTGATATAAAAAGAGTCTCGCCATCTTTTGAAATTGATATTCACCGCATCCGTGTAAATGATTTTAAATGTGTGAGATGGGGGACCAATAGGTACCTCATGTGGTTGGGAAGTTAGTTTGGTAGTCTTAAAAGATGAAGAGAATGGGTTATAAGAAGAAGGGGGTGGATTGAAAGATGAAGGTTGGTTATTCACATGAGGAGGTATCTTAATAGAGGAGGTGTGGTTGGATGAAGAAGATTAGCTAGTGAAGAAGAAGATGGTATGGTGGAAGAATAATTGTTTACGGGCTGGAAGAAGAAGCTTGATTAGTGGAAGAAGATGATTGATTAGTGGGAGGAGGACTGGTGGAAGGTGGTTGACTAGCGGATGATAATAGATTGGAAAATTTGTTTTGGTTATGAGATGATGGTTTCGGATTATTGTTAGGAGTGTATCAGATCAATGTGTGTTTCATTAGGGATTATCCGAGGTGGAGCGTATTTGTCATTGATGGACAATAGTGATCATGGCGATACCGTCCTTCGAGGAATCTACAATACTCAAAAGGTTGGGGATTTACACGTAATGTAAATTCCTTGTCCAAATGAGGAAACTTAATGCATTGGTGGAATGTTGATGGGACGGCTTTCATGGCATGAATCCATGGTTGGCCAACAAGAATGTTATATGCAACTACATCTACCACATGATGCGGAGACCGTGTCTAAGGTGATGGGTCCAACTTGGAGAGGCAACGTGATTGTGCCTTCATACTTTCTTTTCACTATTATCATACCCACGAATGGTTATGATATCAAATCATTTGTAGCCTAGATAATGTAAAAGTTTCATGGAACAAATATTTAATGCCGATCCATTGTCAATTAAGACGCGCTTGATTTTATGATGAGTTACATAACCCTCGACGTATAAAGAATGATTATTAGCGATGTTGGGATTAAGCAAGTCTGAGGACCAAAAGATAAAATAGGATTGGGACCGTAAGATGTCTTATTAAAGCCCGGAATTGTTGTGAATTGATGTCCTCAGGGGCACGAGCATTATTCAATGTTTGCATAAGGATGCGTTGTAGTGCGGGAAGAATTAAGTAGTTCCATGATTGAAATTTTTTCAGCGGAGTCTTCTAATTGTTTGACAATATTAAATGACGGCGTAGGTTGTGGAGAGGATTGGTGGCAGAATTAGATGGTGGATTAGGAGGTGATGCACGGGGACTTAGGTACCCACATTTTTTTGTCTAGTGGTGATTACAATCGGTTCTAATTTTTATATGCTTGCTTAAGTCTTGGTCATAATCTATGGTCGAGATTCCGAGCAAACTCGACATTACTTGACGATTTGACCCTTATCTTTTGAATTGTTATCATGATTAGGGGAACGGATTTTGAACATGTGAAGTTTTTCATTAGGTGTTTTTTCTCGAAGTATTTTCAACTTCATGTCTCCACGCTCAATCGTGTCTTAGACGTAATGGCGGAGTTGCGTATGCATCTATCTCGTGGAGTGCCCTTTTATGCGATGGTAATCACAATATTCATTGTCTTTATACCAATTTGGTTTGGGTTGTCCTTCTTCGAAGGGTCTGACAATGGGATATGTAATCATATTAGCATTTGCCAAATGACGAAAGACACTAGATAGACTTTCTCGAGAGGAGTGAACTCTCTTCGTCGATCCCTAGAAGGAACTTCCTTTCTAGGGATAATGATGGGTTGTTTAGATTTTAATGTGTTGGTGGGATGGTTTTGGACATTTCGGACATGGCGGGAATCAGTAATGCCATCGTTGACGATATTTCGATTTCGATTAAAGAATTTAGATTTGTCCTGGTTCTGAGGAGTGTCTCGATAAGGTTGGTCTCTAAAGGGTGCTTTAAGTAAGCCCTTAGAAATGAGGGCTTTTTCGATTTGTGTTCCCTTTTCGATGACTTCTTTGAAACTATTCAAACAATGCATTTGCATGTGGAATGATAATTCGGCATTGAGATTAGGGACAAAAATGCTAACTAGTTGTCTCTCAGGTACTGAGCAGGGAAATCGACTTGCAATTCCACGCCATCATTGTAAAAAGGAAGCAAAATTTTTTTTGGCCTTTGCCTAGTGTTGTAGAGATCAAGCATGGTTATTTCGAGTCTAGGTTATAAGAAAATGTTTGACAAATTTCTCCGATAAGTCCTGCAAATGTCGTGACTACCCTTTGGGTAGATGGAAAAACCATCTAAAGCTTGTCCTCCTAAACTTTGGGGGAATAATCGTAAAAGGTACGTTCTTGATAAAACTTCCGACATTGCATGTAAAATTCCTTGACATGTTCACGGGGTCGCCTTTGTTTTTGTATTTATCAAACTTAGGGATTTTAAAGGATGACGGAAATGGTAATCGTGATATCTCTCGTATCGAATGGATAAGGACACAATTCTTCAAAGTTGAATTGTTTCGATTGTTTTCGGATCCCGATGGTATCTTTCATAAGTTTCCATTCTTGTGCAAATGGAGAAGTAGGGACAGTTTATCAAACATGTCGTGAGTGTTGGAATCTAGATTGAGGTATTTTAATCTTTCGGTTCTAATGTTGCTTCCTCTCAAAGTTTCTTTGTTAAATCTTAGATTTTAGTGAATAATTCTTCGGCCAAAGAACCATTTGGATTGTTTGGTATTTCGTTGTGATAACTTGATTCACCATTGTCGATGAGTTTGTTTAAATTTTCCGTCCCGAAGTCAGGGGGTAGTTTTGCCCCCATGGCTAGGATGCGTAACAAATATTCATTTTTGTTTTGTTCTATCACCCTATTGACTTGTTCTTGTTCTTCAGTGGTGAGTTCTGGTTGTGCGACTTCTTCATCGTCATTTTCATGATTGTGACTGTGAGTGAATACCATGATGAAATGTGTCTGATTAAGCTGAAAAAATGGGTAGGAATTTTGAACAGGTGTGAGGAAATGAGAACTTGATTACTTTGGATTTATCGCGAATAAGCTTGTGATGACTGATAAGGAGAGTAACTCAAACAAGTTATCTCAATATGATGATGATGTAACTCGAGACGAATTATTAGAGGATTTATTGCACGTTGTGTAGATTTGGCTTAAACAAGCTCTGGACTATTGACGGGGAGAGTAACCTGAATAGGTTAATCACGATATGGTTGTGAAAGGATTTGTGTTGGCTGTGATTTGGATAAATGCGATGGTGGACGGAATAATGAGTGAACTCAAACAAGTCACCCACTATTAGTTTGATATAGTGGAAACAAGCTATGAAGGATGTTTTTGACAATGACAATATGGGGAGTGAATGCTAGTCACTCAATATCGATTGGATATAGCCGAAGACAAGCTATGACAAATGTATTGTTGACGAGGTAAGATAATAAAATTGGTGTGATGGTTTGATCGTGTTGTTGGATTATTTGGATGTTTTGTGGTATGAATTGGTCGAGAATTGATTTTTTGTGGAACACAACTAAGGTCCGAACTTTTACAATGAACACATTGATATCACCAAGTTTTATGATAAAACAATGTTAAACTATTATGTTTTCAAAAAAGCAGTAAGCCGTCATGTGGATTCAATTGTTTTGGCTTATGAGGTAACTTCTTCAGAATGATCATTGTTTCATGCAATCATACAAGTATCTTTGTGAAATGGTGGATGCGAGCTCTTATTACTCTAAGAAGATGCGTCCTCGATATACCCTAGTCCGATATACCTAATTCTATACGGGGACAAAATTGGTACGGGAACCCTTAGAGCACTTTGGAGGAGGATTCTTACTTCCTCTGCATTTCGGAGTGAATCACCACATCCGAAGGATTTGTGAAAAGGTGGAAGGTGATGGAGGGATGAATGTGTATGGTGTCCTTATAACTCCCGAAGATTTACGAGGATGATGCCCAAAGCTTGTTGTTACACTATTTAGGCGTGACTCGCATGCGCCGCAGACAAAGCATTACTAAGTGAAGAGCGTGGCGAGGTAAATATCAGAAGCGACTGTGATGAGACTAGGTCTCAAGGTGTAATGCGAGATGAAATGTTGTTGGTGCGTGGTAGTCAAGTCCACGCCACCGGTGTAGCTTTGGTGGTGATGAAATCTACCTCATCTACATGTAAAAATAATATGATAAAGTGATTAAACGCAAGGTTCTTTCCAACTCTTGAAATAAATCACTAGCAAAAAAATAATTGCGACACCCGAGCGTACTTTTTTTTTGTTTAGCAATTGTCTTTGAATGGTGGTATTTTGTATGAATTTTTGTTGCTTTTGTTTTGTTTTTATTTTGACAATATTTCGAATTGCTGGTTCTACAAAAAAAAACAAATTAGTAGTTATCTCGCAAATGAAATGTTAGAAAAGTGATCGTGGTTGTTTTTGATTTTCGGATCACCAAAGGCGCAGGAAAAGAGCATACACAACCAACGACCAAACAAATATTAAGAATATGACAAAGGAAAATAATTATTAAAATGACGGTTGAAAAACAAAGCTAGAGGATCGTAATGTTAACAAGAAACTAAAAAATTGTGACCGTTTCGATTTTCCAGATCACTTCAAGGCGCAAGAAAAGAGCATACGCGGATACAATTGGAATAGTTTTTTTAAATATTAATAATTATTGCAATTAATCATGATTGCAAAATAGCGATAATGATTATTTTGCACAAAAAATAAAAACGATGAAAGAAGAGGGTGAAAACGTTATCAGAAGGTGTCGTGGAAAATTGAAATGTAAGGCAAAAATTAAAAATTAAAAACAAAATTGTTGTGCAGAGTCCGAACGTTTCTAATTTCAAGATCACTTTTTAATGCGAGGAAAGATCATACGTGTGAGGTTGTTACGTGAAATAAAATAAAAATAATATTTTAATATAAAAAAAAACTATAATTTTGGTGTTTTTTGTTAAAAAGACAGGTGTTAGAAGAAATGAAACCAAATTTTTTCTGTAAGTCTAAATCTAAAAATTATTTTTTCATTGCATAGATCTTTTTGATACCTATCCGTTAAAAAAATAAATAAAGACATTCCGACTTCGGGAGTAAAAGTTATGGCATCAGGAAGATGGGCTATGATGCAATCGAATGAAAATTTTAACGTGAGAAAACGTCCGAAGTGCTTTTTTTAATTTTATGACTTCATTTCACCGAGAAGCTAAAACTTTGACATCAAGGTTAAAAAAGAACAATAAATGAGAAAGAAAGAGTGAGATCGCAAAATGATTGATTAAAATTAAAAATGATTCACTTCCTACAAAGCGATTATTTTAGCAAAAGTAAATAAATAAATGCATTTTCCGGATAGTTGTCCATGACAAGAAGATGATAAACTAATGGATAGTTCATATGTTTTAAAAGATGACAAGTAAATAGCAAAGCCAAAGCATCACAACTAAACACCAAGACCGAGAGGAGATCAAAGACAAGATGAGCTTGAGTTTCATTATTCTTTATAACTGCGCAGATACACCACAGACACCGCACAACAAAATACTACCCAAAGCGTGAAGGTTAACCAAAGAAGACCATAAGGAAGCGAAAAGGAAATAATAATGAACAATAATAAACAAAGAACAGATAAAACCATTAATTGAGAAATTAATGGTAATGAGATCGAAAAAGGGCATGCCAGAATGTAAGCTAGGAAAATACACTACTAACAAGGAAGTAAAATACCAATAATCATACCTCCTCCTTCGCGTTGCCCGTAGCAAAACCCGAGAATGGGCTAGGAAATTTGGATTGAGCTCGATTTTGTGATATGTAGGTGTTTTTCTTCAAGACGGAGCAAGACCTTCCGCAACAATGATCCTCTTACTTTGCTAGATGGGAAAAGCGATTATGAGGCTATTTTGGCATTAGGACGAGGCAAAAAGGATGTTATTTTCTCAAAGGATGCAAGAACTTAGATATGGCATGAAAGCTTATTCTCGTGTGTTTAGAGGGGAGGGGTAAGGTTGTATTTATAGCACTGAGGGAGTGATTAGCTTAGATTAATTTAAGTAATCAAGGTTTGAAAATGTGGGCAGATTAGGTGAGTGGTTTGAAAATGTGGGCAAGATTAAGAGAGTGGTTTGAAAATGTGTGCAAGATTAGGTGAGTGGTTTGAAAATATGGGCAAGATTAGATGAGTGGGGGCCACGAAGAATGGGTGAGGATTTGAATTATATTTTTAACTCATAAGTGGAGGATTTTAGGTGAGTGGGAACCACGAAGCGTGGGTGAGATTTGAATTTGAATTTTTAATTCAATAGTGGAAAAATATGGAGAATAATGACATGTGGTGAGGATTAGATTATTTTTTAGATTTTGAAATGGATAATTAATCAAATTATATAAAGTGTATTTTGTGGGAAATAAGAAAGGGAATTAATTGATTTAGCATAGATGTGAAATTGGGGTGTCTACGAGTTATAATAGGGGATTGAATGTTACAAATATATTGTGACATTATTAATAAATTGTAATATTATTAATAATGAGTTAATACAACTCATATTAATAATATAGTTAATAGTTGTGTGTGAGTGAAGTTGTTGAATAAACAACTCACGTAGCTATTTTGGTGTGTGAGATAATAAAGGGATGTGAGAGATATCCTAGGGATAAGTTTGAGAGATTCATGGAGAGTGATATGAGGGATTGAAGATGAAGTTTGACTCCACCTTTGTAGGAGATCAAACATTATAAAATGTAACCTCTATCATTGTAATTGATATCCCAAATGAATTCAAATTTCTATATTCTTGTTATTTGGTGTTGTTTATTATAGGTCGATTTTTATCAAGAAGTGGATAAAAGCAGGTCAACATTTTGTTATTTCCTTTGGCTCTTTGACATATAGTGCATATTTCCACAAACCTCCTTACATCAGTCTACATTCTTGGCGATAAGTATGTCTACTAAGATTCTCTAGTGTCTTGTCAAGGCTAAAATGACCAGCCATACTCCCAGGTTGTGCTTCTCTTTGATGAGGTTTTCTCTTATAGAAATTCTAGGCACACATAATTGCACCCATTTGAAAATCGAACAATCCTCAAGAAGATAGTCTAACCACAACTCCCTATTCATTCTTATGGGCTACTTACATGCTTCATACACTTCTTTAAAATCTTCATCATCTTCATATAGTTCCTTAAGAGAATCAATACCCACACTTTCCGCTTAAGGCATCGGCCACCTTATTGCTTTGACCGTTTTTTTTTTCTTGATAGTGAAAGTGAAATTTTTCAAATATTCCACCCATTTGAGATGTCTTTGACTGAGTTTTGGCTGATTGGTGATGAATTGAAGAGCATGATTATCTATGTAGATAAAAAATTCCTTAGGAAACAAATAGTGTCTCCACTTTTTCAATGCCTGAACCATGGCATAAAATTCCAAATCATAGGATGAATACTTAATTTTTGCCCCATTAAGTTCCTCACTAAAAAAAAAGCAATTGGTTGTTGTCTTGACTTATAACAACCCCTATGATAATTTTTCTTACATCACATTCCAATTGAAAGAATTCATGAAATCTGGAAATGCTAAAATTGATTGCTTTCATCACTTTTGTTTCAAATATTGAAAGCTCTTTTTCATTGTCTTGACTTAGAAAAACCCCTATGATAATTTTTCTTACATCACATTCCAATTGAAAGAATTTTGAAGTCTGAAATGCTAAAATTGCTTAGTCACTTTTTGTTTCAAATATTGAAAGCTCTTTTTTAGCCTCTTGAGTCCAAACAAAATTTTTCTTATCACCTCTAAAAGTATCAACATAGGTGCACATATCTCATTGAAATTCCTAATAAATTTCCTATAAAATCTTGCAAGTCCATGAAAGCTTCTTACCTCACCTGTTATTTTGGGTGTTGGCCATTAAGAATGTTTTGACCTTGTTCTTATCCATCTTCAACATACCCTTAGTGATCACAAACCCCAAATATAACAACTTTGTTTTCATAAATTCACACTTTTTGAGATTAATTAGTAATCTCTCTTCTTAAAGCTTCTTCAAAACCAAATTCAAATGATGCATGTGATCCTCCTTACTTTGACTGAAAATTAGTATATCATCCAGATAAACAGCCACCAATTTACCTATAAATGGCTTAAGAATCTCATTCATTAACCTCATAAAAGTACTAGGTGCATTGGAAAGTCCAAATGGAATTACATGCCAATCATATAGCTTCTCATTTGTCTTAAATTTTGTTTTCCATTCATCCCCTTATTTGATCCTAATATGATAATAACCACTTTTAAGATCTATTTTTGAAAAATAACTTGCACCACATAAAAATCCATCAAATCTTCCATCCTAGGAAGGGAAATCTATACCTGATAGTGATATTGTTGATTACTATGGAATTTGTGCACATTCTCCAATATCCTTCCTTCTTAGGCACTAATATTGTAGGCACTACATAAGGACTAAGACTTTCTCTAATCAGCCGTTTATCCAACAACTCTTGCACCTATTTCTTAATCTCTTCATTTTCCTTGGGTGTCATTTTATAGGCTACCTTGTTTGGTAAACTAACACCTGGTATGAAGTCTATGTGATGACTTATCTCTCTCATAGGAGGTAAGGAGATAGGTAGCTCATCCACCACTATATCAACATATTCCCTAACATATCTTGTATTTTTGTAGGCAACTCATCCATTCTTGTTGTTGTTATGACTATTGTCCTTAGTTTGAGGACAAATACAAAGCCTATCTCTTCCTCCTCCACTTTTTTAGGAACTCTTTCTCTCATGTGAGCATCACACTAGAACCTATATGTTGTTCTCCTTATTCTTCTCTCATGGGCAGCAATGTGTGACTAACTCCATCCTTTTCTAGAATGTACAAATTTTCCTATCATATTGTCAAGCCCTATCAAACAACACATGACACACATCCATAGGAATAACATCACATAATACCATATCCTTATACCTCCCAATTTGGAAATCAACCCAACATTGTTCATTCACTAACACTTGTTGTCCTTTATTCAACCAAGAAACTTTATATGGTGTGGGATGAGGTATCTTTTTCAAGCCTAATTTATTAACCATTTATTTGAAACTAAAATGTTTGTCTACTGAATCTATAACAATTTTGCAACACTTACCTTAACTCTTGCAAATAGTCCCAAACAATGATTTCATTTGTGGTGGATTTTTTTCCTTAGGTGTCTTAATCAGAATTCTTCTCATGAATAAGGGATCACCCACTTCTTGTTCTTCTACTAATGAAGGAGAGAAACACTTTCTTCATCTCCACCTTGCACAAGTTGAGTTTTTCCTTCATTTCTTAGGTTGCTAGTTGATTATGCTAAAATGTAAATAATAGCCTAATCTAATGCAAGTTTGTAGTAAATAAATGAACAATAAAATACTAAAATAATACCCAAGCAACTAAGCAATGAAAATATGAAACCCTAAAGTGCAAAAAGGGTTAGAAGAGTCTTAGTTGATTCGTAGAGGTTTTGGATTGTGTTGAAATGGAGACCGGCTAAAAAGGAATGGAATATTATCACATAAGAGCAAATCTAAGTGATTTGGGTGGATCAAAAGTAAAAGTACAAATCTAAGTGATTTGGTTGTAAACTAGCAATGAAGAAAGCACCTACAAAACCCTCGAGTAGAAATCTAAAAAAATAAAGATCAAAAGGAGTTCTAAGGAAGGATGGGAATTTTGCCCACCTGTGGTGTGTCGATTTTTAGGTGTAGCTACTGTCGAATGTAAATAATGTGTGCATGGAATAGAATAAAAAATGGTCGAAACTTTGGTTTTGATATGGATGCAAATGGAGCTTTAGGGCTTGATGGATGCACTTTTTCACCTTTCCCTTATTATGATCACATGTATTTTGTTGTCAAATCATAATGAAAATGAGTCAAAAAAGATTGTAAACCCTGAATGAAGAAAACACCTAAAACCCTCAAGTAGACATCAAATCCTAAAAAAAAGAGAAAGATGGGCTCTTAAAGGTGAGTGGTCGAAATGAAATCGAAATTGCCAAATGATGGACTTTTCTTACTTTGAACATTGTACTACATATCGGACCAATGTAGTTATGTGTGTGTGCGGAATTGTGACCCTAGGTTGCTCTTGTGTGTAGAGTCGCACTCTTGTGAGTAGCGAGCAAGTAGCTTAGATGTCGAATGTAAATAATGTGTGCATGGAATAGAATAAACATATATTCTAACCCCCCCTCTATGAAGTGTGATGTAGGTGAACCAACCTTTGTCCCTTTCGATGCATAATAGATGGATGCAAATGGAGCTTTAGATGCTTTGATGGATGCCCAAAATTGTTTTATTCTCGTTGACCTTACGTGGTGATAAGTAGTGCTTAGTGATATGTTATTTGGTCCCTTATTATGATCACATAACTTTATATTTATATGATTCCTTCACTTGAATTTCATAATCAACCCGGAGAAAATGATGACTACCAAAAAGATAAAATGGTTAGAAAGGACCCAAAAAGTGTGAGTAAAGTACAAAGAGGAAGTCACTTAAGCCGAGCAGCTGGAAAAATAGAGTCAGCAGGAGCCCAAAGTGGATAGGGGTGCCTATCACTTATGTCCTGTCAAAGTTGGGCGCTCCAGTCCGAGAAGAGTAAAAATTAAGTATGAAACGAAAAACTAGGCTACTAAAGGTGTAAAACTGAAAGTAGTAATAGAAAGTAACGAAATATGGCCAAAGACATGGGTTAATCAATACTTTTCTTACTTAGGAACCATATGAATAATAGTATGTAATTGAGACTAGATAATTACCCAAAGTGTGTGATTTTGTGTCTACACTTGTAGGTCAGATTTTTGCGCTTCTAGACATTCCCATGACTTGTGACCTACAAATTTATTACACTTGTAGCACCTACTAGTGAATCCATTTGTTCCTCTTCCCTTGTTCCATAACCACCTTTAAAGTAGGGTTTTCTACCTCTAAAACCACCTCTAAAACTAGTAGGCTACTCTTGTTGTGTTTGGCTTGATTCACCTTAATTATTTTGTGATTTTCCTCTACCTCCAAGTTTTCCTCTACCTCTGTAACTTCTTCATCTTCCTCTATTTTTCCGAGTATCTCATCCATTCAATTAAAATAATTTTTTCTTCATCCTTCAAAGTAAGTTGTGAAGGAAAAGTGAAAAGAAACTCTTCTAGGCTTCTAGGACTAGTCAAACTAAGTTCATCTTGTATTTGGTACCTTAAACCATTCAAATGCTTTGCACAACTTATCTTGGTGTCTTCTATATGACAAAGTAATTGATCTAATACTTAATTTATAGAATTATTCTATATATTCTTTAACTCCCATATCTTTTTCTTGATTTTGTAATTTTCTATACAAATTTGTCGCTTTATAATCAATGTGTGGGAACTTAGCTTTGAGTTTGGCTACCATGCTTTATCCCATGAGTTGATCTTGGATTTGTTCTTCTTTCTTCTCTCCTCCTAAACATAGTCCCACCATAGGGATGCATGTCCCTTGAGCTTTGTTCTAGAAAAATTTACCTGCTAGAAAAATTGATGCTCAGTCACATTCTCAAAATCAAAGTATTTTGTCTAGCTCTTCTATCCAAATAAGGATTTCTTCTCCATTCAAGCTACCTACATACACTAGAAATTCCAATTTGGGCTTGGATCCTTCACCTTTCACTACCTTTAACAACCTTTCAAATCACATCTCTTCCTCATCTCTCTCTTATTCAACTATTTCATGTGGTCCTTGAGCCACTTCTTCTCCTCTATAACTCAAGTCTCATATTTCCACTCCTCTCCTTTGGTTAGCCTTCACTGTTGCAAGCCTAGCATCATATCTAACTCTCATATTCCTCAATTCTTGAAGGATGACTTCACTCATCTACAATGTTGTTGTTCTCTCTCTCTCGTTGATCTCTCCCTTACCGGATTCTTTATTGGATTCCTCCTTGGTGGCATCTTGTTTCTCTACTTTAACTTGTCTTCCTCTCAAAACTTATTATTCTCTCAACTTTTGAGATAGTTAGCCTCTACTTTGATACCAATAATGATGCGAGAGAGGATTTTATTTCCAACTCACACTCTAACTTACAACTCCAATATTATCAATTAACCTTTGTTACTGAGAGGTTTCAAGCACAATTTCTTAATTAAATGAGTCTTTGACTATTCAGGAGACACCAATTTGGATTATACACCACCTCACTATCCTCCTAAAAGTGTTTCACAACCATTCAAAGGTTCAATATCTATCTACTTACCTCCTCAAAATAGTCTTGTCACAGTCCAAATAGGTCCGAGTTTCCACTATGTCAAACTTCCTTTACCTGCGCATCACAAGAGGGTTTTATACTACCCATTATCCCGAATATACTATACAAAAAGTTTCAAGACTACGCATTTGGTAAAAATCACACTTCCTTTGTAATGGCTCTATTTGTTTAAGGTCACCATGACTGCCCGAAAAATTGGTAAGGAGAACTCCTTCAACAATGAATGAAATCAATTACTTCTTTCAAAATCTCTTTGGCGACCACAGGGTAGAGATATCTTCAAATATTTAGGTATTTTGGTCAATTCAATCGTGAGATATGTCAAATTTCTCCTTCAAAACCCTAGTTGTAGGGTTTATAAGACCTCTGTAACACCTTCAAGGAAAACCTAAGCCGAAACAATCAATTTGTTTACACTAGTACACCCTTTAAAACTAGCTCGAAATAATTTCAAGGACAAAATATTAACTTTAGATATTAATTTATGCAACCTACTAAGTATCAAGTACCTACTCATCCCCACTCATATAACATTATAAACCTATAAGTGTTTTCAACAAAATCACTAGCAACATATCCCATCATACAAAAAAATATCTAGGGTTATTCCACAAAAGGTCTCTACATTTACTTGAGATATATCTCCTATACATGACCATCAATTCATTACATATGATTTAGGATATAGTACAACTCATGATCACTTTTCAGATCCTAAGTGGGACACACCTATTTTTCCTCGTATATACAATTTGTATGGTTTGCTTTATTGATCTAGGACCTTTATAGCATCCCATGAATGAGATCATTTGTTAATGCTCCAACCTAATCCATATGGCATCTTGACTACACATATTATCATATATAGCTTCTTCATGTGTATAACTTCTCAATTGATATATTTGTTGCTTTCTTGGTTACCCTCCCTTGATTTGATTATTACTTAATTTGTTATTTTATTTTGACATTGCATGATTTGCTTATCTTTGTTATTCATTCTTCAAGCCCCTTGGATTTGATTTAATTTATATGCTTCAATTGGCCTTTCCTCACTTGATTGTTTACTTGTTCTAGATTCCTTCACTAGCCTTCCGATGATGATACATACATATTTTTTAAGGTGTCCCAATTCTAGTATACATTGAATTCTAAGGAAGGTAGACCATCCAGGACCACTCATATTTATTCTATTTTGACAATATTTAACCCTTGGAATTTTCTTGATTGATTGATGCTAGTTTATTTAAATATTCTGATATCCTAAAAAATCAAAGGGATTAACATTTAGCTCCATTCCCAATTTGAATATAATTCCATGCTCGTAAGGGTTTATTTAAAGAGAGAAAATTTAGGGATAAAGTGCACATCCTATTTATATAGCACACTATTTCATGACAAACTAGAAATTAAGACAATATGCCTAACATTACTCACATCGCTCACGAGGCATAATTCCTTCCATCCTTTAGGTCTATTCAACATAGACTTGGGCAGGTACCAAACACTCCAAGATTCTACTTTCTATATCTCCCTTATGGACAACTTAAGGATCTATGAAGGGGGAGAGACATAAAAAGAAGATCAATATTTCAATCGTAGATTAAATTTAATTTAGTGACAATGTAATCACTACATGAATTTAACAACAACAAGAAATAAATAAGTTATGATAAGCGTCATACTTCAAGCACTCAAAACATCTCAAGATAGAATCCTACAATTCCTAGAGTGAATCTATCTTATCCATAATGAGGCTAGGTTGAAGGTAGTGCTTTTAAAACTCAAAACACTATATCCTCCACCTACTCATCTTTTATACTTGGTCTAGGAGTTGATACACTTTTCAACAAGGTTGCCCATCCATTCTAGTTTATTTTTCACTTGTTTGTATAGTTGGTGATATAACTTACTATAGGTTAGGTTCCCATAACCTATATCGCGTTCCTCTAATCTGCACGATAAATCAATTTTAGAGAAGTAAAAGGAAGGTTACTACAACCTTGAATAACTTCACACCACACTTTTTTCAATACAATAAAATATTTATGTCTACGTTAGTATAATCCTTACATGGGGACTGTTAAAAATTTCAATTACTTTATCGACTATTAATCATAAAACAACTCAACCCCTAGGTAGGACACAAGTGCAATATTGTTTAGTAGGTACTCATAAGATATCACCAACTACAATCAAGGGTTGCATTCATAAATGCATAACCAACTAGGAGAGGCTTCAACATACTTACTATCATTCATGAACATGGTCACAATTCCATACAAAGGACCCTTAAATTAAGCATGAAGATATTATTCAAGTACAAACATAATAATGTAAGAATAGTTGGTAGATATCATACAGAGCATTTCTAATCCACTAGACTAATTAGTGTGAATCTAGAATCAAGATGAGATTATTGCTAAAATACATACAATAAGGTGGTGTTAAAAGTTTCATTCAAGTACAAAGCATGTTTACAACCATATGTAGCTCTCGGTCTAGAAAAGTAGAAACACTTGCAAGTTAAGAATATGTTATTGACTTGTGTGCATATATACAAATGGTTGTTGCAATGCCCACCATATTTCTTCTCTATACTTATGTTGACTCATTATATTATTTGTATGGAAACATTAGATACAATTATATTATTACAATTATTATTTTGGACATTATTATGATGTGGTCATCATTTTAGCATTTAAAGGCTAACTTTTTTGGCAAGATGTTGTATGTGGCATATGATGCCAATTCTCTACTTATATCATTATTACTTGATTTAGATTTAATGTTATGGATAATATTGATTTGAGATTTATGTGGACGTTATTTGGATATATCATGGATAATTATCGTAAATTTTATATATATCTCATTGATGGATGAATGTTTGTGTAACTAATTGGATTAGTTAGCATATGATTGATTTGGATCATTTTGACATGTGTATTATTGTTTTACTTAGTTTTTGAAATCGAGCAGGTATGATGTGTGAATTGAGTGTGTTGGCTATAGGTTATGCCATAGGAGAGTGTGGGATTCGCATGATGCTCCTTCAAGTAGTACAATAGGCCATATAGGCCAGATCTACCCCTTTGTTTGTTTTGGCCTTATTTTATTATTTTTGGAGTATGGTTGGAAAAGTGGAAATTACCCTCTTGGAATGTATTATTAAATTAATTTGGTCACTCTTAGCTCACATTTCTCTACTTAAATTAATTTGGTTTTATCCCGCTTTAAGTTGTTTTTAGGAGCTAATTGCTTCCCACTTGTTTTAGATGTCTTTATTTGGATTATCCTTAATTAAATAAGTTTAGGGTCATTTGATCATGGATTAGGTAGACCAATCACCCCTCTTAAATGTCATATTTTCCCCAGAACTCGGATTTGGGGAAGAAGTGACATTTTGGATGAGTGAAAGGAAAGTAAAAGGCTATATTTGCCTTGAAAAGAGCCCCCAAGTACCATACATATGGGTGGGTGAGCTCTTTTTATGGCTCATAAAATATTTTTCCCCCTTTGAGCCCTTTTCGCAATTGCTTTTATTTATGATTCTTGGATTTGGGGTTGGAAGGAGATTTGGGTGCTTGATTCTCCATGTGGAGATGTGATTTGATTGTTTTTGAATTATTATTTTCTTTTATTGATTTATTGGTGCAAGTTTAGGGTTCATGGATGACTTGGAATTGTGAGTGGATGGGTGACACATGTTACTATCTCATTGATTTTTATTTTGGAGACTATTCTCTTATTCAACCCTCCATTTTAGAGGGTTGAAGGGTTATTTTGGTCATTTTTGGATTAGAGATTTTGGGAGAGAATAAGATTTTGGATTTGAAGAGATTTGATTGTGGATTTTCAAAGTTTTTGCTTTGGCTCTCTTGTTTTATGTGGTAGGCCTCACATCTTCCAAGTTAGTTATTGCTTTAGAAATAAATTCGTTTGCTTTCTTGTTTTTTCTTGGTGTTGAAATGGCATGTTGTTAATGTTTTTGTTTTATCTCTTTTTTCTCCTTCCACCCCCTGGGAAGTGGATTTTTTGAGTGTATGGGGAAGAGGGAAGAGGGAAGAATCCTCTTAATTTCCCACAAAGCTTGATGGGAAATCCTTGTTGGACCTATTTCAAACTCCCTTAATTTGGTTTGAAGTGGGAAATGAATTTCCATATGGTTTGGAAACCATCTCCCATCCTTGTTAAGGAAACCTCTAAGGTTTGAAAACATTGGCAAGGAGGAGGCAAGGAGAAATAAGACTTATTGAAGGGATATGGAACTTTTTGAGGTTTTATGGCTACTTGAAAAATTATAAACTCATTTGGATACTTGTTGAATTTGGATAAAATGGGACTTCTTACCTCTCTTCCCCACTTATTTGAAGCATGGAGCTTCTTGTGTGAAGTGTTCGTTTTTAACTCCTTTTGGTTGTTTAAATTATTATATTTTTGGTCTTTTCCCTTATCCCTCATTTTTCTTGCTTAAAGGAATGTTTCTCCTCTCTCCCATGGGCTTGGATGGAGGCTAGCATTTCTTATTTTATTCAAATGGGATTGTGATGATGTCATTTGGTTGGGTGGACAACCAAGTCATTCTTCTTATGGTTTGGGTGCTTCCTATCTGGAGATGGAGCTTGTATTTTGTAACTTGTTTTCTTGCATGGGAAAATGGAAGATTCAATTAAAATTTGGCCATGTTGTTCCCACTTTGTGGTTCGGCTTTTCCACTTGTATTTTAGGATTTTTTAGTTTCATGATAATTTATAAGAGAAGGAGAAATGTAAATTTGTGTTGCATTAGAGTAGAAAATTTCATTGTTAGTTTTATTACAAATCTTGTGTTGCAAAAGAAGAAAGTTGTGAGTTTTTATTAAAAATAGTTTTTGATTTACCATGGTTTTTTCAATGGATCTTATTTGGGATCAGTATCCTTGGACTTTTTGATATAACATTATCAAAATTTGGTGTTGTAATTGGTATTGGATTAGAAAAATGTTACTTTAAAACTTGAGTAAAAACTTGAACTCTTATGTTTACTTTGTTGTTTGGTTTGACTTGTAAAAAGGAGAAAATGAAAATTGGATAGTATTACTCTTAATGTTTTGAATTGAAGTGATTATAGGCTTACCAAGTTTGCATGTTTGTTATCATTCCAAGTGATAGTTAAAATAATGATCTCTTTCTTGTTTTTATGGCTCTATCTTTCTTTGAACCCAAAATGAAATACCTTGATTTGTCATGGTTGTTGCTCTCATTCCTTCTCATCCCATTTATTTGGTTTAATAGAAAAATATATGCTTTATAATTTATAGAATTGTCCCTCCCTTTCCTTGGAAACATTTTTAAAAATTATATGCCTAGTTTAGTACAAATTTGTAATTATATGCGAATAAATTTATATATAAATGTGCAATACAAGAGAAGATATATATAAATCAGTATATAAACTTAGAATTTTTTTATTCAATGTGTTTATTTCATAAGCTAAATGAAGAATTAAAAAATGGAGTGCTCTCTCTCTCTCTCTCATATATATCTATATACACACACACCTTTGTTCATTTATAAGAAAATGGAATTTGGTTTCCTTGTAGCTATAACCCAAGTAAACCAAAAAAATTTCTTTTGTGTGTGTGTGTGGAATTAATTAATTTGTTAGGGAAGAAAAAAATTAATGGTTCTATTTTATTAAAAAAATGTTAGGAGATGGAGGGCCATGACCACTCCCTAAACCCTTCGTGTCACTATATTTTGCACAACACTTGTGTTATGGGTGTACCACAACCCCTACCACCTTGTGCCATTGTTGTGGCCTTTAAACCGCCTAACTCAGACTTTTATTTTTATATATAACTTGCTAATATGGTTGTAGATGCCCTATATTAGGGCTTATAAAAAATTAAAAATGAATTTTAATACACACACATATGTATATATACTCAGATATGAGTATATACATATGTGGGTATGTATATAAATAATATTTACAATTGATATTCAATTGTATATGCAAAATATCTCTATATTAACCCCAAATATGGTTTGAACATAGACTAATAGATGGTGGGAAATCAACAAATAAATCTCCAATATCCTCCACAAGAGCTCCTTGGTAACCTACAAACAAAAAAAACAATAGAAAATAAGAAAATGAAAGAGATATGTTAGACTATAAGGAAATTAAGGCTTTTCTAATCTAACCTAAAATAAATGGTGGAGATCCCTTTGATCTAAGGGCTCTCAACCAACCTAGGATGAGTCACTTGTCAAGTAGTCTCTTTGGTTGACAATTTAATTTGCAAGTGGAGCTTATTTTCCCCCTGAATTTTGAATTTGGATGAGCTTAATTAATTAGAATTCAATTAAATTGTTTATTTGGCGCCAAATGGAACCATGCCCCAATTAAATTGTCCTAGAACCTTGTTAAGTTAATTGTTATCTTATTCAACTAAATAAACTCTTAGTGACTTAGGTTTATTCCCCTTTTCACTAGTAAACAACCCTTTGGTGGGAAAATGAAGTAACCCTTTAAAAACTTATTAACATTAATGGTGCGAACTATAATTATGTATGAGTTACATTACCCTTTTATTTATTTAAGGACTTGGGATTAAACATATAACCTACTGGAATAGTTTAACACATTATAAAATTGTACTATTGACTTAGTAAAGCAATTTACTAATCAATAAATGTTAAATGAGTGACCCTTAATCAATGACACCACGGTGTAGAATGTTAATCTTGTGGCTATATTTTCAATTTGTGAAATAATTGTTAACTCATTATTAAGTAATTAATCAAATGAGTATCATCTACATTGAATTCCTTTATAATGATGTCCCAAATTTACAGAGGATTTGACGAGTAGTTTTGATAGTTGTTTTGGGTTGTAAAATCTTAGTACACGACAATTTTCAAGGAACCACTACCTCCACATTTATACACATGAAAAATTATAATGCACAATCATTTGGGCCTTTCTACAACATATTCAATGGTCTTTTTTAATGCATTCAAAGACCATACAAATTAAATACCAAAGTCCATAAAGTTGGATATCTCATAGTGATAAATCTACCGCAACTAATCAAGTTACAACTAAGTGCATGGTCCCATGGAGGGGCTACACTCCTATTTTCTTGTAGTGGAAGGTCCCATGATTATTTTTAAAGCCAGCTACAAGAAATAATAGAATCTAGGCCTAAAAATAGGAGCTCCACTTTTTTTTCCCCCTAAACTTAAGAGGTGGTTGGAGAGGGGGCTAGGAGTTTCCCCCTACAATTTAGGCTAATTTTTGTCCATGTGGAATATAATATGCATTCCCGCCATTATTTTTTGGTGATTTTAGAGGGAAATATGATTTTATTTACCTACAAATAACCATAAAAATCCAATGGGATCCTATAATATCTCAGCGGGTATTGTTGAGGAAACTAATAAAAAAACATGGGACCTTAAAACTGCTAAAATGCTCCTAAATTTTCTCAAAGAACACCCACTGAGATATTTATGGAGCCCCTCCATGGGACCATGTTAGGCATATCTATATGGCACTATTACATTTAGAAAATGAGACAAATACCATGAACACACACTTCTAGGGCATAATTTATTAATAATCATGGTTTCAAATTATAAGGTTACACCCAATACAAGTTTACAATAATAATAAGGTTATTCCATCCGAACTCATTTATGCCAAAATACAAGTTCACCTAAAGCAAAGATATAACCAAGACCTAGTGGAAGAAATCAAAATCATTCTTTTTAAGGTATTAATATCATTTATATTCTAATAAATTTCATTACAAAAATATTAATCCCAATCAAAATATTCACCTCTTTCACAATCAAGAAGTAGATAGGGTTGCAAGGAAAATAGAAAACATGTATTTATCCATATGTTTATAAACAATTAGTGCATATACCAACCTAATATGTTCATTTGAAAACTTAATATCAAATTTAGGAAGGATTCGAATCACTATAAAGCATACCCTCTATGGGTTTTAACAAGTTGAGGAGAAACATATGAGATGGACATGTAATCAAGTGAAATTTCCTACCATAGAACCTTCAAGTGGTCTTAATATAAAAAAATTATAATTAGGTATAGAAATACATGTGAGGATATAACTAAATGTATTAAGATGTAAAATAAATATATCAATAAAAGTTTTCCATTTCCATGCATATTTAAGAAGATAGCACAAAGACTCGAATACTTATACTTTCATATTTCAATTAAATATCAAACATGCTACATAATAACACCACATCAAGAGAGAGGGAGGTCACATAAATTCACACATACCTACCTTATTACATTATTCAAGGAGTACAACTTTTGTTAAAGATTCAACCTATAATAAAATTCAAAACAAAATCCAACACAAGCCTCTCATGTATGTATAAGACCACTGGTTGGAAAATGTCTAAGGAAATCTTATATTTATATTACAACACCCAAGAAAAAATCATAATACAATATTTAAGTATTTGTAGTATGGAATTACAAGACTACTATTTTGCTATGTACCTTGGGATATGATAATATAATATATATGGGTTGATGGAGATGCCTACATGTGGCACACATCCCCTTAGTTATATGTATGGGTTCACATGGGATATAATATTATAATGTATATGGGTTGATGGAGATGCTGACATGTGGCACACATCCCCTTAGTTAGTTATATGGGCTCATCTAGGAATTAATTTTATTGGGTAATGAGTCGGCCTACATTGGGATTAGGTGTTACCCATCCTATTTAAAGGATGTGAGTATCATTATGAGGAGGTGATGTATGTATGATTTTATTCTTCTACTTGGTAGAGGTATATTGGAGGTATCCCCCTCGAAGTGGATTCTCATCTTGGGAGATTGTGGAGTTACTCCTTCCTTAAGGAGCATTGTATGGTGTTGCCCTACCTTAAGGGTATTATTCTAAATATATTGCATATTAGGGCATCTTGGCCCCCATATATCTTGTGTTGTGTTATATTCTACAAATTATTCATTTATTATATGCAAATTTCTTATCAAGTGGTATCAGAGCATCGATTTTGGCAAAAAAATTGGGTCTAAACCCTAATTTTAGTGATTCGGATATATTTTGGAAACGGCTGTGAATATTTTCTCAATTTTTTTACCACAGTTTCAAAATGGTTTCATAAAGCTACAGTCCAAATTTCATAAATTTTCAAGCTTTTTTGTTGAAGTTATTGCATTTTTAGGGTTTCGCCTAAATTTGCTTCATAGGCCGCATTTTTAGAATTAATTTTTAAAATTTTTACCAGTATTTATAATATTCATCAGAAGATATGGTAAAAATTTCAGAATTTTTGGATCTGTTTTGAAGAATATATTGAGAGTTTTGTGTTTTAAAGAAAATTGTCCTACAGAGGTAATTTTCTATCTTTCTTTGATTATTTTACATATTCGGAAATCTCTCAAAATTTTAGTAGGGGTTACTTCTTTGTGGTTTCAGATTTGAGGTTGAATGATAGACGAAATCATCAGGTCAAATATTGGTCAAAGGAGTAAGTTTGTGAAACCCTAATTTTTATGCATCATGGATATACCAATTTTCTATGGTAATGGGGAAATTGATGCAAAAAAATGGTGGATACAATTTAAAAAAATGTATTTTGAAGAATGTTTAGTATGGGTTAGTTTTTATCTTCATCTTGGTGGGAAAGCGCGACATTGGTATTCTTATTTGGATATAGATCTATTGGATTGGGATTGGGAGGAAATGGAGGATATTTTCTTAGCTAGATGGGAAACAAAAAAGAAACACAATTTTGTTAAAGAAGAAGAAGAAGAAGAAGAAAATGTTGATGATGAAGAAGAAGAAAATGTTGATGATGAAGTTGTTACACATGATAGTGCATCTCCAAGGAAGGAAGCTTCAATATTTCAATTTGAAGGGTGCATTCAAAGAAAAAAGGTAATTGTTTCCATAAACCCTAGCAGCAAACATAAATTCATCATTATGGATGTAGCTCACAATCTACATGTGCAAACAATGCATATCAAGGAATATCAAATGGATGGTAAGTGATTCAAGTTTTTGAATATTTAAAGCTTTCTATGGATAAATATGTTTTACATTCAGATTTTTATGCTTTAGATATGGATGGTATGGATATTGTTCTCATATATCATTGGTTAGAGACATTGGGAACAATTAATATTAATGTGCAAAAGAACCCATATACATTATAATATTATATCCCATGTGAACCCATACATATAACTAAGGAAATGTGTGCCACATGTCGGCATCTCCATCAACCCATATATGTTATATTATCATATCCCAAGGTACATAACATATTTACTATGTTGATAGGAGAGTTTATTACAGAATACAATTACAAAAAGGTCGATATTAATGTTGACAATTTATTTTATACTTCTAAAAGTATATACTACAAAGATGGTTATCCCCGAGGTGAAACCAATTCCCCAAAATTCCAACAAATGTTTAATAAGGGACTTCTCAAACATCAAAACCAAAATTTCACATTTTCGTGTGATGGTCTAGCCACTATATTTTCATTGTATTAAAAATAATGTGAACACATGGGTGACACATGATTAACATTTAGCTAACAATGCCACCTATGTCAACTTAAAGAACTAGTTATCGTCATGATGCTAAAGAAAATGATATATAATTTTCACTTCATGAGAAAATATGTCATGAACCAAGGTTAGGAATGTAGGTTTCTCCCATTACATATTTATTGCAAATTATAATAATAAGGTACTTAAGAGATCTTTCAATACTCAAAACTATTCACATTTTTAAGTAGGTTTCAAGATAAACATTTTCCACAAAAATATGGCATTTAAACATTACTCATAAGGGAAATTCAACAACCAAGACATTTATGAGATAAATAATAAGGTAACCTTTTAATCTCTATTCAAAAGTACACACTAGAGATCAATTAACACCCAACACTATAAAAATGTTTTTTTAAATTAACATATAAATGTATAGCTTTCACAAACATAAATGCTTTTAAATAACAATGGTTATCGCACGACCACCGCCACACAATAACTAGAATTCAAGTTAGATATAATATATAAAACTCCATTTCATCATTTTCATAAATAAACTAACAACCTTCAAAGTTATTTTTCCACTCATGAGATCATCAAACAAAAATTTGAATTAAATTCAATACCATACAAATTCACCTACATGTACCATATATGGGTCTACATATCTTGCTACATACGTTTTTCCTTAAGAACATATACATAAATATATACATATAGTTAAGGTAACTAGAGAAAATGATATATAGTTTCCACTTCATGAGAAAATACACCATGAACCAAGGTTAGGAATGTAGGTTTTCTCCCATTACATATTTATTGCAAATTATAATAATAATGTACTCAAGAGATCTTTCAATACTCAAAACTATTCACATTTTTTAGTAGGTTTCAAGATAAACATTTTCCACAAAAATATTACGTTTAAACATTACTCATAAGGTAAATTCAACAACCAACACATTTATGAGCTAAATAATAAGGTAACCTTTGGATCTCTATTCAAAAGTACACACTAGAGATCAAATAACCACCCAACACTATAAAAATGTTTTTAAATTAACAAATCAATGAATAGCTTTCACAAACATAAATGCTTTTAACTAACAATGGTTATCCATGACCAATACCACACACTAACTACAATTCAAGGTAGCTAGAATATATAAAACTCCATTTCATCATTTTCATAAATAAACTAACCACCTTCAAAGTCATTTGTATAATCATGAGATCATCAAACAATTTTTTAATTAAATTCAATACCATATGAATTCACCTACATGTACCATATATGGGTCTACATATCGTGTTGCATATGTTTTCCTTAAGAACATATACATCAATATATACATATATTTAAGGCAACGTATACTATAAAAAAATCTGATATACAATTTTTTAACTTAATATAATATCACTATCCTAATTACATCCAAGTTTAGAGGAAGAGGTAATCAAAATGCAATGCTCATGAAAATTATGAGATTAAAAGAGAGGAGGCATGCCTATAAGTATAAGATTATATCCAAAAAGTGAATTCATGAGCTCCAAGGAGAAACATACTTCACTTGAGCTCCAAAAGATAAGGGTGAACCTTTTTCCCTACTTTTAACGTCAACATCCAAGAATGTTTTGTACAAAACTCACCCAATGTTATGTTTATTTATAGATGTGTATGTAATCAAGGTTGTTAATAATGGAAAACCCCAATGCCATGAGTTTATAGGCTCATTTTCATATGTAATATAGTTGTGAATTATAAATAACATGTAAGAGGTTGTAAGTCCTTATGTATTTACTAACTCACAAATCTCAAGAAGCCTAAAGTCAACAAATGACCTCACTCTGTAATTGATAACATATTTTTTGTCTCTAAAATAACCTCCAAATATTAATGTCATTCCAAGTGTGGTTTCAAATTCTAGTAACCCATTCATATGTCCCACATATTGAGGCAAATCGTTCCTGAGGTAAAAATACAACTATATGATCAAAGAGTTATATACTCAAGACCCATTTCTTTCAAAGTGTAAGTTCAATAATCATAATAACACTTTTCTATATGTTAAGATTTAATTATCATCAACTATTAACAAAATAAATCTCCTCTAAAACACACAATTCAGCCACCGATGGATTAAGCCTTAGGAAACATAGGTAGTTACATAGGTGCAAGTAGTTAGGGGTGCTACATTATCTAAATTTGATAGGTCCATTGCATTCTCGAATAGAATTCTTTCAAAACATATGTATACTAAGTGAGCCACACCCCTTTTTTCATATTTGTGTCATCTAGTAGTGTGTTTTCCTATAAAGATAATTTTGAATTAGATGAAACAAGAGAGTACAACCTCATTGATTCACAAAAATAGGCCTATAGATAATTCATCTCTTTTAACTTGTTGTAAGAGAAACATGACATTCGTTGCACCTTCACTTCTCCTCTCGCAATAATAACTTGCTTTATTTATAGTTTGATATATTGTTTAAAATAGGGATGAGAATATAAGATCCAAAAACTAGGTGAGCTTTGTGGAAGTCATGTCTCTTCCTACTAGGATAAAGCTTGTGAAAATATCTCTCATAAAATTATCATGCAAGCATTTTTCTACAATAGGGATAAGACTGTCATGAAGTGATAGAAATATAGACAAAAGGTCTTGATGCATTTGTACATGAGAGTGGAAGAAGATTTCCATTTTGCAATCCTTCGTGAAATAATTCAAATGCAATGCAAGACATTAAATATTTAAAGTATGAGAATATATTTAATAATAAAGGGGACTCTAACTCTAAGCATTACCTACGACACTCTAAACCATTAATCCTATTATGAACTTATCACATCGTTAGATTCTATATTATTTAGATTCAATGTCTTATAACCATATTACATATAGTGTCAGGGTATATTAGGCCCACAATCTTATAGAATTTTGATTCAAGATTACATCTTCATACAATGCGATAAATATGTCAAGCATATTATCTCTTAATTTTATATAATGAGCTCAATAAATAATTATAAAGCCAAACATTATTCTCTAAGAACTTGTAGCCATGATGTATATTCAAGAAAACATGAAGATATAAGGAGAAATAGTCAACTTATTATGTCAAACAAATTAAGAAAATGCCCATGTCTACTTACATAAGCTCGAGATAGAGAAACTCTACACGTGTGCTTTAGTTTATAACCAATTACCTTCTCCCATTAAATGGATTTATCATTAGGCAAGAGCTCCTCTTCTTGATGGTATTTATTGATTCCATTTTCCCATCCACATCAAACAAGTATTTTTGATCTTGTGTCAGGTTATCCATCTTGAATATTAGATCAACTGATTCACCAATTACTTTTATAATAGGTTGGAAATTCAAATAATTCATGCATAGCTCGATTTCTTAAAGATTTATTAACTTATTTGTATCCTCTTTACCTTGAGCATATTTTTACATAGTTATCTCAAAAGTCTTTAAGATAATATGCATGTGTTTAGTGTTGTCCAAGGACAAATGGAATCTTTCCTCTATTATCAATACACAGACAATACTGAATAACTAAATGGTCAACTTGGTTTACAAATATTTACATAGTACTAAGTTACTAAAGTTGCAAATGAAAACACCAATACATTTATCACAAATGCAGGGGAAATGATAGTCAAAATCACATATTATCATTATTACAAGTACACATGTAAAATGCATAGACACGATTGTGCAAGATTTTCAAAATTTTGGGTCCACCTAGATCTTTTTGTATTGATGTTGCCCCAAAAATGGGAAGTGTTCTTTTGGGTGACTAGAAATCTCGTGACACTCTTCCTGGTGTCAGACACCCAATTCCCACATTATTACTAAACACATATTGGGGATTGATCACCCCAAACTCTCCACAAATGTTAAGTGAAATCTCCATACCTTCAAATATGCCTCTTATTTCTATTACATCCTCTTATGCTTACAACATACTACTCCCTATATCTCGCATGGGGCACAATAGTGGTATACATTATTTTCCACACCTTGGTTACTCTATCGACACACATAATAGCCCCCTTGCTTTCAAAGCATTACCATGTATATTCTTAGTTTCATTTAAACTAGTAAATTTGATTCATAATGATAAATGGGGAGGGGGGCAATTGTAGACACTAAAATTTGCACAAAATCTTTATTACATCATGCTTTTGACAAAATTTATATATGTGGGTCTTGAATAATGAACCTAAGTCTTAATGGCTCAAGTCTTTGTTGTTTCACTTTTATCATTTGCTTTGTCTTCCGGTTTATGACTTGATGCTTCTTTGTGTTTTTATAATTTGTCACAAAGATCTTTGGATTTTTCAAAATTTATTATTTTGTCTTTGATGAATTTAGTCTAAGAATATAATATGGCCTTGACCAAGATGTACGGTGTTGGCCTCTTTGGTTTTTGGGTCCTTTCTACTCGTTGGGTTTCTTCGTTACTCTTTTTTCTTTCACTTCTTATGTTTTTGGTCAACTTTACACACCATTTGAGACTCAAAATTCAAAGTGAGATACTCCTATATATATTTTCACCTTAAGCATTTACTCTCTAGCAAACACTTATCTAAGTACCAACTACCGAGCTAAAACATCAAGATTTTTTATCTTCATACTGCTATCACAACACAAGAGGGCATAAATCTATTTTTCACATCTGCATACAAGGGTTTCTATGGGAGAAAAGTAGCATAGCTTGTTATCGATGTGGAAGCACAAGGGCAAAGCTAGGTCAAGGGTTTTAGTTGCATGCACACTCGCATAACACACTAAGAAAATTAAATTGATTCTAAAATTTAGTATAATGCTCAGTGGTTCAAAATGAGATGACTTTCAACGTCAATCCAACTCAAGCATTTGCATATTTTATTTTTGATCTAATGTGTGTTTGAGGTTCTTGCAGAAACTAGGTTTTGTTTTATAGGTATAGGTGAAAAATTTAGGGTTACAGGTGAATCTTAAGATATCAAAGTGTGACACAGGTGATGATGAAGTGACATAGAGAAAACCAAAATCTTGCCACTTACATTTGAAAGACCATACAATAGGGTCTATTTGTAAAATTTTCTCTTGTACATTTGACAATCCTACCCCTGACAACCGAGTGAAAAAAGTTGATTTGGGTACACTTAGAATTTTGTATCATGTCTAGATCTCACAATGAAACATTCAACATTCAAATTGAGTCAACTAAGTCACATCTCAAATCCTAGTTATATTTCTAATTATTTTATCAATTTTGTATGTGTACAATAGCTTAGTATCTATTATGCAACTATAAATGAATGTAATCTAAATTATTCATTTTCCGTAACATACATTTAATGTTATTTAAATTAAGTAGATTGACCCCATTTAATTAATTTATGGTTGATACACATTTAGATTATTTTATGCTTTCATGTAATTTAACTAAAAAGTTTGGTGTGTTACTGAAATATTGTTCATAGTGTGAACACTTGGGAGTGGTTTGGGTTATTCGGGCAATAATAGTTTTTAATATTTATGAAATAATATATGAGTGTGCACAATTAGTTGTCATGCACAACTCATAGAGATAGGAATGTGTGAGAATATCTTGGGATTGAGAAGTAAGACTAGGGAATAAAGGAGAGATATGGGGATAAAATGATAAGACTTGACTCCATGATTTAAGGAGCAATTGTATAAAATGCCCTCTCATATTCAATAGAAATTGCTCCATTCTATTTACATTTGGTTTCTATCTTTGTAGTTTTCATTTCATGTGTTGATTTCAATTAATTATTGCTTAATTTATTTATGCAAATCTAGAGATTTAGCATCATCGGTATCGAGAGAAGGTTAGGATGAGTTATGAGAGTCATTGCAGGACAAAACCGCAACCTTTAGAATGCAGATCTGAGAGTTTTGAAGCTTTTGTTGCCATTTTCTAAATTCTGATCTATAAAAATGACTGGTAATTCACATTTTTCTCAAAAACCCAAATTTAGAATTTTTGAATTTTTTTAAGTTTGTTTATTTTCTATTATAGGAAACTTTTTTCAAAAATTACGAAACCCGATTAGTATTTTAAGTGAATTCGTGGAAACAATTCTATAAAAAAATAGTGAGTGATTTCCAACAATAAAACTTTGATATGCTTTATTATTTTGGATAAATATAAAGTTGATTATTATTATAAGGGTGCATTATCGGTTGAAACCGACACCTAATAGAATTGTAAAATGAGCCTCAAAGACAAATTTGGTTGAGTTAGCATCATCACGATGGAGGATGGAGGCATAGGAGGATGGAGGAAAATTGGCATCTCTTGTTAGTCACCAACAAAGAGATTGCTTCATGGTATTGGTGACCTTTTATTTTTGTTGTGTGGTGTGTTTACTTTATGTTGTAATAATGAATAGAAGTAACATTCTGTTTAAAGCTCCTGCATGAGCATAATTTCTATTTTGTAATCCCTCTAAGTTAGAAACAATGATGTGAGCAAAATAATGTACGCTGCTATGTAGTGGTTGGTTCCACTAGAAAACCATTTTTTGAGTTAGAGGTTCTCTTTGAAAACCTCATATTGTTTGATTTGTTGGTACTCATTGAAAACCTTCATTTCTTTATAGATCATGAGCAGGTACAGGAGATAGCTTTCCCCATGTTCACACTAAGGGGGTGACTGTTACAAAATATTGTTCATAGTGTGAACACTTAGGAGTGGTTTGGGTTATTTGGTAGTAATAGTTTTTAATATTTATAAAATAATATATGAGTGTGCACAATTAGTTGTCATGCACAACTCATAGAGATAGGAATGTGTGAGAATATCTTGGGATTGAGAGTAAGACTAGGGAATAAAGGAGAGATATGGGGATAAAATGATAAGACTTGACTCCATGATTTTAGGAGCAAGCAATTGTATAAAATTCCCTCTCATATTCAATAGAAATTGCTCCATTCTATTTACATTTGGTTTCTATCTTCTGTAGTTTTCATTTCATGTGTTGATTTCAATTAATTATTGCTTAATTTATTTATGCAAATCTAGAGATTTAGCATCATGGTGGCAATGACCATGAGGAAAATAATGAGTAGATACCTAATGGTATTGACAATTATTTGGCTAAAATCAATTTTACCCTCTCGACCCAAGGCAATACAAAGTCAATTTGGAACCTTTTACATTAGCAATTTATATCACATTGACATGCCATTATAATACTCTCTTACATTACTTAAACAAGATAACAATGTAAAAGACACATCTATCAAGAATCTTTGGAGGATCCTAATAGAATAGATAGCCCTGATAAAAATACTTTGCAAGAGGAGTCTCTCAATACTAGAGACCCTTAAATTCAACAGGTGTTGTGTCAAATCCATCGTAATCCACATTATATATAAAATACAACCCAAGCTATTAGCACGTGTTGTAATGTTAAGGCAATGCACGATAATTCCACATTGAGTACTCTAGTAAAGCCATACTTTACCGAATCTACTATGAGTCCTTGGCAAGAAGTGGTGTGTATAACATAATGTATATCTAGTGAATATCCAACATTTACACAATATTCAATTAAAAATATAGATCCTATAAAGACATGACCTATGCCACACCTTTAAGGCAAACCTAAGTGAGAAATGATCAATTTTTTTGCACAAATACATCCTTTAAAATTAACTTATATACGATTTCAAAGAAGATTATAAACTTTAGAAATTAGCTTATGCTACATACTCAATCTCAAGTACCTACTCATCCTCACCTAATGATAATATTATAAACCTATGAATGTTTTCACAAAAAAATCACTTGCAACATCTTCCATCATACAAAAATATTTAGGGTTACTCCACATAAGGTTTCTACGTTTACTTGAGATGTATCTCATATACATGACCATCCCTTTATTACATATGATTTAGGATAAATTATGGCTCTTGATACTTTTCCTAAGGGGGCACACCTAATTTTCTTTATATATAATTTGTGTGGTTTGCACTTATTCATATAGGACCTTTATATCATCCCATGAATGAGATCATTGATTGATGCTCCTAACATGCTCCATCCGACATCTTGACTACACATATTATTTTATATAGCTTATTCATGTGCATAGATTCTCAAATGATTTTTTTCTTAATTTCTTAGTCATCCTCCTAGAGTTTATTATCCTCGCCTAAAGGCTAGGATATTGTTTTCACAATAGCAATTACTTATTTATCCTCCTTCCAATTAGATTTTCATGTTTGTATTTAAATGCTGCTAGACTAAAGTTTGTAGTTTTGATTTTGTATTTGTGGCAAATTTCTATTGGCTATTCCCTTTATTTACCACTGTAGAGGGGAAAAGTGGATGCTCTCTTGCGCATTGAATGCATTTATTGTGAACCATTTAATGCATTTACTGTGTATTATGCAGGGTTGGTTTTGTGTGGCTCGAGGATGAAAAGGTTTCATGCTTTCAAAGTATATTGTTCTCGTGCCATTTTCATCCACTTCCTGAAGATCGACCAGTTTCAAGAACACCAAGGTGAAACTCTTTTCCCTTTCTTTTGCCACGAATATGTGTTCTCTGCTTTTTGGATTATTTGTCAAAGCTTTAGATTGGTTGTGCCTATTCCAATCGCTCCAGGAATATGTGTTTTCTAGTTTTTGGATTTTGTGCTGTTAACCTCTAAATCTTGAACAAACCAAATCCATAATATTATGGGTACGAACCATAATATGGAGGTCGTTGTTTTTCTGTGAGTGTGGTGCTTAGCGCATTTAAATTTATTGTTTTTGCTTTTGTTTATATGTTTGTTTTCTATGGTTGATCCAGAGCTTTAACAAACCTGGCCTATCACTCCTTGGCAAGTCAATGATCAGTTTTTGTGCTTTGATCTCCTGCCAAGTATAATTAAAAGTATAGTTTTAATTTGTATCTAATTACTCAGCAAAACGGAATCCCCACAAATAGGCACTCTAATTTACCTTAGCAGAAAAAATGGTACAAGACATGGGTTAAAACCTTGAAAATACGAGGAGGATTTCCATACATAATACTTGATGTTTCTCAAGATGCTAGAAAAAATAGTTTTCCAGCTTGGAAACAGACTAGGGTGAAGCAGAGATTCCTAGCTAGTATCCACAATGATCTATTTATACATTGTTTTTTAGCAAATACCCAAGCCTAGAAACACGTTCAGGGGCAGCAGAGCCTCCCATAACTTCTACCAAATGTATAAATGTATAAATGTATAAATCTATAAATGCTTCTGGTTGAACACACATTGCTGCAACGGCTGCAACCTACATCGATGTAGTCTTAGGTTAATAAGTCTATGAGTGTTTGTTTGTGATGATTAAATGTACAAGAGGTTTTGTGGTGCAACTGCGTAGAATTTAAGACATCCTTTGCAAAACTAAGAGATGTGAAATAAGAACAAAATCTTCATGGCGATATGAGCCTAATAACTATTTGTATTAGTTCCTTGGTAGAAAAATGTCCTTGTAGAGTAGAATCAACCATGTAAAATTTATTGTAACTTTTACTTGGCTGCATAGATTCTACTATGTCTTGCACAGACTGTAAATAAAAATGCTTTATTTATAAAAATATTTTATTTTTTAAGCAGACTACACCCAAAACCTATTATTCAAAATAAGAAATTCTATATCCTATCAAAAAATCCATTGATGCCAATATAAATCCCATGTTTTTTACGCACTGGTAAACATGCTGAATTTACAATAGTATTTAATTTGTCAACTCCACAAAAACCAATCCCTAGTTTCTTAGTTGAAATTAAGATTTATTCTACTGTTTGTAAATGCAAAAAATACTATAACCTCTGATAAAACTATAGATGCCGATATTAATTCTCTGTTCCCTAAGTTTACTAGTGCTCTGAGTATACAATCAGAAAATAATGAATAATTTTGTAGCTGCCAATCTCTCTGTGGTGTTTGCATCCATAGCAATTACCACCTATTACCATTATTGACACCCAATATGGCTAAGGAGCAGCAAATAGAGAAGACAATGGAGCTCTGTCTTAAATAAGAAATTCCATGTCTTGTGCTGGTGGGTGTATGCTATAAAAAATCATTACTTCAGCCAGGATGACCGGAGCAACATAACCAAGAAGAAAGGAAAGCAAAATGTAGCTAAAATTAGGTCAAAAGGATTTGAATAGTTTAGATCGAACAAGAAGCTAACTGCAGAAATATTTTTGTTCGGTCATCCTATAGCTTAATAGATTCAAAAGACAAAAAACATGTCAAGCTAGAATTGTGATTCAGTTTCTTCACCGAATCTGGAAAAAGCACTCAACATACACACATGATTAGACAATATCAGAGGATTAAAAATATCATATATATAGATGCATGATATATTAATAGATTACGATACATACTATACATCATACATGCCCAACAATCAAATGAAGATGTAGGGCCACACCACCAATTCATCAAAGGACCTTGGCCTATTCAGTGACAGTCTACCAAACTCTTCCAAGAAAAATTCTCTAGAGTCATTGGAGAATCCATAACTATCATCGTCTACAGATGATGCAGCAGTTTCACGCACATCAGTCAGCAATGGTTAAACCTCCATGTCAGGATTCAATTCATCTAATCTCTTTGTAAAGGCATATTGCTATTTTTTTTCTCCTCGTAGAATTGCCCTGTTCACAGGACCACAAGAGGGATTCCTTGCTCTACTATTTGGGAAGTTTTTGCTTCTATGTCTAGGAGTTCAGGGCCAGTAGCAGGTGATTCCACAGCCATGCCGCGGTAGATCCAAACCATCCATTTCATCATCACCAGAAAATGTTGTTCCATCACAAGACCCACTAAAAAGTACAACTAAGTGTATGTCTCAGAGAAGATAATACTTTAAGTCGGGGCTTGCCGAGTCAGAAGTTGACTCCTGCTTTGGAATAATAAGATTTGTAACATAGAATGTCCACTTCTTCTGTAAATATCATAAGTAGTTACAGATTTGTAACATAAGTCCATAATGTGCAGCAGTTTAATCAGGTTTTACCTAATCCCCATCAGCAACTATTTTAGACACAAAACAAAAGCCAAAGAACTTACAACTGTGCCTACAAGCAACTCTCAACTTTATAATAAAAAACATTTTGCATATAATCAACATCATACAAATTGATCTTTCATTAAAAACTTACTATCTGTATATATTGAGGACTTTTAGATTTGGCCAGATCATCTTGTAATGGTTTTACAGGCCCAGGTCTTGGATCAGCTATACTCAAATGAGAAACATGTATCAGCGCGTCTTGGATCAGCTATATTGCTATTTTTTTCTCCTCACAGAATTGGCCTATCCACAGGACCACAAGAGGGATTCCTTGCTCTACTATTTGGGAAGTTTTTGCTTCTATGTCTAGGAGTTTAGGCCGGTAGAGTGATTCCACAACCATGCCGTGGTAGATCCAAACCATCCATTTCATCATCGCCAGAAAATGTTGTTCCATCACAAGACCCACTAAAAAGTAGAACTAAGTATATGTCTCAGAGAAGATAATACTTTAAGTTCGGGCTTACCAAGTCAGAAGTTGACTCCTACTTTGGAATAATAAGATTTGTAATATAGAATGTCTGCTTCTTCTGTAAATATCATAAGTAGTTATGATTTGTAAGATAAGTCCATAATGTGCAGCAGTTTAATCAGGTTTTAACTAATCCTCATCAGCAACTATTTTAGACACAAAACAATAGCCAAAGAACTTACAATTGTGCCTACAACAACTCTCAACTTTATAATAAAAAACACTTTGCATACAGTCAACATGATACAAATTGATCTTTCATTAAAAACTTACTATCTGTATATATTGAGGACTTTTAGATTTGGCTAGATCATCTTGTAATGATTTTACAGGCCCGGGTCTTGGATCAGCTATATACAAAACTACCCATGCCCACTTATGTTACATGCCCATGATTTTTACAGCTAGCTTTCCATCTCAGGCATTAGCTTCACTCACCCAAACATGGAATTAAGAAAAGGCCCCCAAAAACAGCTTCCTCTCATGCTAGAACCATCCATTTCATTTACCCCAACAAAAAACCATGACACAAACAAATGTAACAAATTTATGAGAAACAACTCTAAGTGATTAGTTCTTTGCATACTGTAAAGATATATTTTGCATGTTTATGCTATCTGTTACCGCAAAGTACAATGGAAGCTCATTTGTGTCCCAAACTGCCCCCCATTTTAGAATGAATTAATTTTGCTAGTAACTAGGATGACCATTTATTTTACCAAGGTTTTCTTCCGCACAAAATTTTAAAGAAATCATGTAAGTCATCTCCAACATTATGGCTTATTTAGCATTTACTTATATACTAATCCAATCCTATTTAAGAGAGATCATAGGCAATGCATAACTAACATCTGAAAATCATCTCTAGAATCAGGAGCTTCATTATGTAAGAGAGATCATAGGCAATGCATAACTAATGTCTGAAAATCATTGAACATGCCCTGAGATTGCCTCATTTCCAAACTTTCTTGTAGCTACACAATAATGAAAACCAACTTAAGAACAGGTTTCCATCCAAATTATAAATAAAGGAAATAATTGTATACAACACTCTATCATATTTTAGTATAAATACAAATCTTCTGGCAACCCGCTATAGCAGAGGACCATGATGAAGCCAAGGCATATTAGAAACAGTCGTCTGAAATTGAAAAACTATAGTTTTGATTCCCATTAATCGATGAAACCAATTTTCTTTCCATTCATTATCTTATAGGTGTGAATATTGATATCAAGTATGTTCTTTTCATAGTGGACTTTCAAAAGTCATATTTTGTTGTGTTAATACTGTATATGAAGCCAATACACATATTTTTCAATCTTCTCTCCCTTCAGAGTCTTTCTGACTAGAATTTCCTTTGCTTTAGATCATAATTTGCTGAATTCATATGGTTTATGCTTTACAATGTTTTTTTAAAGTGTGCTCTTTCTTTCATATTTCATTGTGCTATTTGCTTTATCGTATAGAGAAAGTTTCTTTTCCTGAGTACTTCCATTTGCAATATTCACTAAATGCGTAATGCCTTTTATGTACATTCCAGGTTCATGACAAAAGCAAAATCAAAGAACAAGATACATTCCATTGTTGGTTATTTGGATTTCTCGTGCTTTATTGGACAAGGTATAAACATTATTCTTTTCTTCTATATTGTGCTCAAGAAACATTTTTTTGTAGAATAGAAAAACAAATCAAATGCACAAAAACATCCATGTCAACCACACCTGTGGATGTAGAGCAATATACATTATCAAATCACGTTGTACAATGCATAGACACTGTGTTGCATAGCTTTAACCTTTTCCGAGACTATGCTTTCAAATATGGAGTCGGTGATTGTTTGTTTGATTCCTTTTTAGTATTGCTTCATTTCTGATACACATCTTTGGAACTTAGAACCAGTATCATTGAGCACTTTGAAACTTTTCTCTCTCTATCCGATCCTGTAGCATTGGCATCCTTAGAGTTAGAACTAGATCCTAAAACTCTTTCTGTTTTGCATGGTGTTCATAGCACGACAACGTATTTACATCGAATGAAACTATCTGCAGTGCTCTCACAAGAAGCAACTGAACAAGGCCTTTGGGGTGACATATTTTGCATAAAATGGCTTTCAAAGTGGCTCGACTTGCCAATATGGGTTTGGTCCACAACACGAGGCACAAATTACCTTTGTTTCAATCCAAATAGTCAAAAACTGCCATATTGTATTCTTTTCCATGATTCCAACCCTCTTAGTGGTCATTACGAACCTTTATTTTGGAAAAATATATGGGCTGCCCCAAGCCAAGAAACAATGCTCATCTATTATCGCTCCACTATTCTATTAAAATGCTTTGGACTGCCTTATGCACTAAACTAGAACAACTGCACCTTGTTAGGTTGCCAACAAGCGACAACATTTGCATTGATAGCCTTTTCAATTCTATTTTCCACCTTCACAACCGCGAATTTGACCCTTGTCTGCCTGCGCATGTATGTTGCTCAGGATTTTTGTGGTTCTATCCTTCGGAATGACCATACAACTGTTCGCTTTCTCCATACCTGGCTTTCCCAAAACCCAATTAAGAACATACCGCATATTGCCACATGGCAAGGCCTTCTAGTCAACATAGCCATGTTCCATGGCCACAACAATATAGAGGAAGACGAGTTCAACATCCATTGGTTATGCCTACTTTTCAAAATAAATATTCAATTGTGGCATTCGTATCCTTTGCAAGTTTCAAAGGTTTTTTCTAGTGATGCACCACTTGAAAAAACATACAATCTTATATGATTTTCACTTCCCCAAGGCCAATTTCATTATGAATTTTTGGTTGTGAGCACTAACTCTGTACTACGGTAGGGCCCACAACATATACATCCGGAAATGCATGCACTCAAATAGGTACAAAAACTGAAAACATATCTTTGCAAACATCTGCAAAAAATAGTGTACATAACCGGGATGAAAATAGGTTGCCATTCTCTCTTCGCTCAATAAAAAAACATATACGAAAATAGACGCATCAAACAGCTAAAATAGTTTGCACTATTATACATTATGTGCTGCTCAAGGCCATTCACGTACCAATTTCTTTGCTAGGAAAATAGATTTCATGTCCATAGTAGTTGCAGCTGAAACACATGACGTTCTCTCCAATAAAACACTTAAGCAAGAAGGAAAAAGCCTTTGCAAACGTAAACATCAACCACCATAAAAATGCAAACCAACAGTGTCCAAATTGTCTCTTCGAAAGCTAAAGACAACTATACGCAAACACACACAACAAACACCTAACTTTGCACGTTGTATTGCCGTTTTCATGCCCAAACAAATGACACACCGATTCATGAATGCAAATTTGTAAGCAGCTCCATTTGAAGTTGAACTTGACATGTTTTACAAATGCAACAAAGAAAACATATCTTCAACTCACATCAAACAAAACAATGCCCGAACTCAAAAAATTTGTCATCCATGCTCAACAAGCTTATTAAATGGAAATTTTCCAAGATTAGCATGCCCTCAACAAATCCAATTGATTCCAATGCTTCCGATAGTTGCAATGCTTTCTGACCTTGAAGAAAGACTTGTGTCTCTTTGACTTGCATTTGGTCAGATAAGGCACCGAAGCCATAAACACCCTCAATACACGCTAAAGGGAGCAATTATAAATGTCCCAACAAATATTGATATAATCCAACGAGCTTTTCCAAGGCACCCAGAGAAAACAAAAACAATTCCGTGGCACTTAAACGTTGTCTTGAATACAAAAACCATACCATTCAAGAAATGTTCACCCTATAATCACCATGGCGCTCTCAAAGAATTATGCGCGACAACATTATATCTCATGCATGAAATCAAACTAAATCATGGCTGGGATCAAACACTTTCTATCACCATGAACTTTAAAACAAACAACAATGAAGAACACAAAGATATGTTGTTCGACAACAGTTCTTCGATGATGACATCGATAATGACGATCCAAACGATACACTAATTCATGGTTTCACTGACTCCTCAACTATTCACTATCTTAAAGACAAGATGATAAACATTGCTCCTTTAGAGGGCTTTACACCATTGGGAATTTTCCAGGACAGATTTTCAGAAGAGATGAATTTCCCAACTTTGTTTTTCGGCCAAGCTCGCAATGAGATGACTACAAAAACAATATCGTATCAAAAAATAGCACAATGGGAGTTGATGCATTCAGATCGTAGATTTTCCTATCATATAACCAATATATTTTTCAAAGCAATAAAATTACTAATTGACCAAGTGGGCCATTCAATATGGCTCAGGATCAGAAAGGGACAATTAAAAGGTCAAACACTAACTGCAAAAGATGTCAAATTCAAACCGAATCTTGAAAAAATATTAAAATATGATATCGGGTACATAGACTTCAAAAAAATATGCATTTCCCTGGATTATATGCAACAAACAAGGAAAAACCTATTTGCCATGATTCATCAACTAGGCCCACCTACTTTTTTGCCACATTCTCAAGCCAATTCTTTGTCTCAGATGATGACTCCACCGTAGTGTCTTCCTCAATTCAAGAAGAACTTGAAAATCATGCTCAATGCCTCTAAAAGAACCGTCTTCATGCACAGTCTCAAGAACAACAACATTCAATTCAAACACGCCAGAAAAATTGTTTGTAAAGAGGTCCAACAATTCCAGCTGAAGCATTTCACCAAGACTATGTCGAATACTTCCACTCAGATGGTTTGTGCAGAGAGTGAGAAACATTAACCCCTTCAACTTTCCAAATTCTGAACCAACACTTCCATTCAATTCATTGTGTGATAAATCTATAGATGAGAGAGTGGAAAGAATATATGTCTACTGCTCCTTTCTTGCCTTGGCCATCAAATCTACTCCAGCAGAATAACTCCTTTCAATATCCATTTTTATGATCAACACAGAGACATGTTGGGTTGTTGTGGCCATTACTTGTGAGGATAAAATGTTGGCTGCAATAGAAGCTGATAAGTCATTCAATGACAGAACCAAGATCTCGAGTCACTTCAATCTTTGTATTTCTGAAGAAATTCTGCCACCAAAACCATTTCCCTTCATCAACAACACTCTCGACGACAAGTTTCCAATTGACTTTGGAACAGGTTATTATTGTGAATTTAGTATTATGAACAATACTCCTATTTTAGGCCAGAAGTGCTTCTATTATAGGCCACATTCATGGTATCTTAGACAAGTCCACTAGTCCCACTCCATTTCAGCCCAACCTGACATGTTGGAAAAAGAGAAACTTTCCAGATAATTACCTAAAACATTTAGTGCATATAATGAAGAAATATCCCATATCCAAGATAAAATCTGTCCAACAAGATTGTTGCTACCCAATGTTAAGTCTTGTAGATGGAGGAATTGCGTTGAAATCCATGCTGCAATTTGGCCATTAATATTACATAATGTCAAATCTAAAGCAGTTAATTGGAATGCAAGAATCCAGGCTCGGCTAATATTCAATACACAGTTGGAAAATAACAACACATCTAATCGACCTACAATATTCTACCATACCAGAATATGTAGCTATGAACTTATTTCTAGCAATCTTTTGTTATTTCAATTCCGCTGTACCTTAAATTACTTTAACTACATCTTTTGTTAATCTCTAATTACCCCCATACAAAATACAAGAGCTAAACTGGGAAATCAACTACAAATAGTTCACAGCTCGCAACAACCCATGGCTTAGGTACAATTAGTTTTGTCTATGCTCCCATATTATGTTCATAATGTGAACTCATAAAACAAATATAATATATTGATCCATTCTTTAACAACTACAACTAATCTACTATAGACTGTAAAAAAATGCACCGCTTCAAAGAAACTCATTTACCAAAGCCCAAATAAAATCCAAGATTCCCACCTCTTTCACTGCTATGCGAGTACTCTCAGTACTCTAGTTTTTGCATTCTCTGGCACATTGAAGACTTGAGTTAACCTCCTTCTCCAATTTTCAGACTCCATTGAAGCAAACACAATGCAAAACCCAACTATGCCCTCCTTTCCATTATGTTCCGAGCCACTCACCATGGACCAATTCTATCTGGATCATGAACTCGCCATGGTCTTCCACAAAAATGTTTTTACAATGCACATCACAAACTGCCACATGTTATTTTACATAGCTGACACTATCCACTAACTATGACACATTGCTATGTAGTTATGAAATGAATTTCTATTACACTTTCACTTTGGTCGAATTTATATTGACCACTTTCCCATAAAAAAACAATTATTCACTTTTCTCATAAATTTTTATCTTGCCTTTTTTATTTTAAAGATTTTAATATTCCTTCTGCACTAAATATAGTAGATGCTTTTTCACAATCTTGTCATCATATTCACAACATGTTTCATTAAAAAAATTATTCCACAAATTGATAATGCCCTTCAATCATACAAACTACACCTATATGTTGATAACTTTCTCAAGTTGCATATCGCATTCATGTATCACCACAATTAATTTAAGTGCCGCATCAAATTTCATCTAACATGCTCATCTACTTGATTAGACAACACCACCACCAATGGAAAAACTCCTATCCAAAGAAGTCATCCCGAAAAAACCTACCATTTTTTGCTTCTGCTTTCCTATTTGAACTAGTTAAATGGTCACAACATTCTCGCACCGTAGCACAATTCCCAAGCAAAAAACACATAACCCATACATTGCAATGTCCTAGAAGCTTGCATTAAACAAAGCTCACTCAAAAACCATTGTTATATTTTATTTTTATTCACCCATACGCATGCAACTAATCAATTTTTATTCAAGAACCGTACCAAACAATAAACCAACCCAGTGGTTTGGCAACTTCTGAATACAAAATATATTATAATAGACATTTTCATTGGCAATTTCTAAGCTACTTCTTTAGATACCCTGCTATGAATGAAGATACAGTTGCTTTGAATGAGCTTATTCATAAGAAACAATCGATTTTGGCATCATCTATATATCAAGTTGTTGCGCTATGTTAATTTAATCACCTTTTACACTAACATATTACAATTTTACTGGTGAATATGGAATATAAATGCAACATATACAAAGTAAGACCTTACATCAGCTAATATATATACCTATATATTACAGTTCTACTGGGACTGCACAACATGTGCCAGCAATCGCCCACTGTTTAAGCTCATCTTAAATATAGAAACAAACAACAATTTCAATCCTTAAATGTTCGGAAAAAATATACTTCTGCCAAGAATATGTTTAAGTCACGGGGTCAGGGTTTCACTCCTCAACTCGTAGTAACACTGTGACGATCCGTGAGGATTCGCAGACTACGCCTTCTTCTTTATAGCAAGGACATGCATGAGTTAGTACAATTACAAACTAGAACAATGCATGCACCATAAAATATATTCCAACCAAGATTTAGGAAAACAAAGCTCTGTATTACTTCAAAATGCTCCACGAGATGAATTACAAAAAGGCTTCACAAGCCCAAGTCTAATGACCCACTGCCTGCTGCAACCTAACACGTTGGCATAAGTCTGGTAACTAAGCACAACCCAGAACCTTAATCCCAATGTAGTCCCCCAGAGCTATATCACATTTTCCAGATTTCCTCCTCCATGGGCATACTGAGAATTCACCTGCTTTGCATCATATTGCATCCATCACATTCATCTGCTCACATTCACTAACATTCACTTGTTCTCAAATAGCTCAGCGCACTGGGAAAGGCTCAGTTTGCATAACTCGCTTGGTGGGGGAGATATTCTTCATCATCCCCCTATATGCTCCCCCACCTATTTAAGCAACGCACTCTTGCGGTGTGCAAGTCCATCGACTTAACACGGGAGTACTTCTACGATTACAATAGTTTGTTCGTTCAATCCATGCAAAGTTACACTCAACGCTTCCAACAATTCCTCGATTGCAATTCAACTAATACTTCTAATTTCCAACAAACAAATTGGTCCCCAAAATCATAGACCCAACACATCCAGCCCATCAAAAAACTACATTGGCATCGGCAGGATTTGCCATATCATGGCCTTGTTACTACATACTTTGTTATTTTATTTTGACATTGTGGGATTTGCTTCTCTCTATTATTCATACTTCAAGCCCTCGGATTTTATTCAATTTATACGTTTCATTTAGTCATTCCTCGCTTGATTTTTACTTGTTCCATATTCCTTTAATAGTCTTTCCAATGATGACACATAAATACATATTATGTGAGTATCCCATTCTAGTATACATTGATTTCTCGAGGGAAGATCGTAGACCATCCATACCACTCCCGCTTCTTCTATTTTGACAATATTTACCCTGGCCCTTACTTGATTGATCGATGGTAGTTTATACAAATATTCCAAAATTCCAATAAAATTTATCTCCTTTCCCATTTTGACTACAAGTCCATACTCATAAGTGTTCTCTTTAAGGAAAAAAATGAGGGCCATAGTGAACATCCTATCGTACAGTAAAGATGTCCTTTCACGATAAGCTAGAAATCATAACAATATCCCCAACTTTGCTCACCTCACTCACGAGGTGTAATTCCTCCCAAGCTTTGGGCCTATTTAACATACACTACAATATTTTGACAAATTAAATTGCAAGAGAAAATTTCAACCCCTAAAGTTGAAATTAAAGTAAAAATGTTAGTTGACTTTACTTGGGGACGTTAGGGTGTCTTTGTTAAGTCCTAACATTAGGGTGACTTTACTAGGGACATTAGGATGAATTAAATGGTGACTTTATCAGTGTCTTAAATTTGTGACATTAAGGTGACTTTAATAGGGATGTTAAGATGATTTTAATAGTGTTTTATTTCACTTTTTTTGTCTGTCTTAAATAAATGCCTTTAAGGTGTCTTAAAAGACATTTTTGTTCCCGAATTTAACTTGAATTATTTTATGACTTAAGGGAATATTTATTAAAGTCTTAAATTAAGTCAGAGATAAAACTAGAATTGTGTATTTAGATGTAAAATTATCATTTGGAACAAATGTTTAGGTCAAAGAAGAAGATGTTCACAAAGATGAATAAGACTCACAAGATGAAGATGTTACGAGTAAGTCAAGAACATCGAGAGGATGAAGATGTTGATGTAGAAGATGAGGATGTTCAAGAAGATGAAAATGAAGAATTTGAAGCACATAGGTGCTCTTATAAATAGAAGGTAATAATCAATAAATGTTTGAATTGTCATAAATAACAATGTGACTACTCAAAGATTAATTGAAAATAATATAAATGTATCACATGATACATCGATAACATTAAAAATGTCCATAATAAAGAATCGTAATTTCTTATAATTCCTAATTTTGGCGTGTATTGTAATTTTATTTTTGTGAATGTGTTATGCATATGTCGTGATTTTGATGTGTATTGTAATTTTGGTGTTATGAAACCGTAATGGATACGCCCTACCCTTGATGTGTATTGTAATTTTGGTGTTTATGAATGTATAATGGTTACACCATAATTTTGATTTATATTTTTAATGGTGTTTATGGTTCCGTAATGGTTACACGTTAATTTTGATGTGTATTTTAATTTTAGTGTTTATGAATGTATAATTTATACACCATAGTTTTGACTTGTTTCCCTAAATTCCCCAAAGTTGACCTAATTTATTTTAATTAGACATAATTTACCCAATTTTCTTGTAGGTTGACATAAATTTCCTAATGTCCCCTAATTTGATGTAATGAAACTGATTCGACACCCGAATTTGACAACTTAGAATGACACTCTAACACAACACCCTTTCCCCTAATTTTGACTGTTTCCCCAAATTTGATCTAATTTCTTAAAATTTACTTAATTTATATAAACTTAACCTAATTTCCACACACTAATGTGACACGCCACATAACACCCTAACACAACACAATAATGTGACATCCTAACATGATACCCTAACGCGACACACAATAGTGTAACACCCTAACATGACACCCTAATACAATACACTAATACAAAACCATCACACAACATACTAACATGACACCTTAACATGGCGTACTAATGTGACACCCTAACACATCACACCGATGTGACACCCTAACACATGACACCATAATATGGCACACTAATATAATACCCTAACACGACACGCATTCCCCCTAATTTGACTCATTTCCCCTAATTTGACCTAATTTCCCAAAAATTGACATAATTTCTCTTAATTAGACATAATTTACCCAAATTTCTCCTAATTTGATCTAAGTTATTTAATGTTCCCTAATTTGACCTAATGAAACTTAAATAAACATTTGAATTTGACAAATTAGAATGACACATTAACACAATGCCCTTTGCCCTAATTTGACTTGCTCTCTAATTTGACCTAATTCCCCAAATTTGACCTAATTCCTCCAAAATTGAACTAATTTCCCCAAATTTTACATGATTCCTCAAATTTGAATTGATTCCCCAAAATTTACTTAATTTTCCCTAATTTGACCCGATTTCCACACATAAACACGACTCTTATACGTGACACACTAATGTGATAACTTAATACGACACACCAATACGACAAATTAACACGACACCCTAATACACCACACAAACACACACACACACACACACACACACACACACACACACACACACACACACACACACACACACAAATTTCCCCAAATTTGAGCAAATTAATCTTGAATTGACACCCGAATTCAACAATGTAGAATGACACGCCTTCCCTAATTTTGACTTGTTTCCTAATTTGACCTAATTTTCCCAAATTTGACTTAATTTTACTAAATTTGAACTAATTTCCCCAAATTTTACCTAATTTCCACAAAATTTACCTAATGAAACATACACTCAAATTTGAGAACTTAGAAAGACACACTAACACGACACCCTTCGCCCTAATTTTGACTCATTTCTCTAAAATTGACCTAGTTTCCCCTAAATTGACATAATTTCACTTAATTTTACCTAATATCCTAAAATTTGGCTAATGAAATTTGAATTGACACCGAATTTAACAACTTAGAATGATACCCTAACATGACATATATTCCTTAATTTTGACTCATTTCTCCTAATTTGACCTAACTTCCCCTAATTCGACTTAATTCCCTCAAAATTTTCCAATTTTCCCTAAATTTGACCTAATTTCCCATAATTTGACCTAATTTACCCAAATTTGACCTAATTTCCCCAAATTTGATATAATTTCCCAAATTTGACCTAATGAAACTTGAATCAAAACCCTAATTTGACAACTTAAAATTACACACTAACACGACACCATTTCCCCTAATTTTGACTTGTTTCCCCTAATTTTACCTAATTTCCCTAATTTGATCTAATTTCCCAAAACTTAAACTAATTTCCCAAAAATTTAAACTAATTTGACCTAGTTTCCCCAAATTTATTCTAATTTCCGTAAAATTTATTTAATTTAAAAAAATGACCTAATTTCCCAAAAATGATCTAATTTCCACGTACTAACGCAACACACTAACATGACATCCTTACACAACATACTAACGTGAATCCTTACTAACGTAAAACCTTAATACAACACCCTAACGTGATACACTAACATGACACCTTAACACGACACACTAACACATCACCCTAACACAACACCCTAATATGACATACTCACACACACACACACTAATTTCCCTATTTTCCCAAATTTTTCCTAATGAAACTTCAATCGACACCCAAATTTAACAATGTAGGATGACACATTAACATGACACCTTTTCCCTAATTTTGACATGTTTCCCCAAATTTGACCTAATTTTTACTAATTTCCCTAAAATTAAACTAATTTCCCAAACTTGACCGATGAAACTCAATCAACACCCAATTTTGAAAACTTAGAAAGACACAATAACATGACACCATTTCCTCTAATTTTGATGTGTTTCCCCTAATTTGACCCAATTTCCCAAATTTTACACCCTAATACAACACCCAATACCCTATTATAACACCCTAATATGACACCTTATTATGACACCCTAATGTGGAACCCTATATATCCGACACCCTAGAATGACACTCGACACGAAACCCTAATATGACACCCAAAGCATGACACACCTAACATGAAGCCCTATAGTAAAATCGTAATGTGACACCCTATGACACCCTAATACAACACCCTATCACGACACCCTAATGTGAAACTCTTATTGTGTGATGCCCAAAGCATAATACCATATTTTAACACACTAATGCAACACCTTAACACAACAACCTAATGGAATGCCCTTATAATTAAATAGTCTAATGAGAATCCCTAATTAACACAAGTGTAACACCCCAAACACCAATGCAACACCTTAAACACTAGTGTGACACCCTAAACAACAAATGTGACACCCTAAACACCAATACGATAACCTAAACAACAAATGTGATAAAATAAACACTATTATGACACCCTATATGATAAATATGACACACTAAACTCTAGTGAAACACCTAAAACAATGAATATGACACGCTAGACCTCAACGCAACATCGTAAACACTAGTGTGACACCTAAAACAAAAAATGTCATACCTTAAACACTAATGTAATGCCCTAAACACTAGTGTGACACCCTAAAAATAAATATGGCACTTTTTACCCAATGCGACATCATAAACACTAGTGTGACACACTAAACACTAATTAAATACCCTAAACAAGAAATTTGACGGCCTAAACACCAATG